>CM053791.1:459548995-460148995 GCA_028749045.1 Cupressus sempervirens | reverse complement strand
ACTCTACCACATCTAGGTATTATACATAATGAAATATGGTCCCAGTACTCCAATGTGTCATATACAACCTTAGTACACTTTCCTTAATGTTGAGATCAACCTCCTAAACCATTATCACCATGTTTCATCTAGGCCTTATACAAAATCTGAATGACATATGGTCCTTATACTCCCAACATGATAAGTGTCGCTAACAAATCTCTTATGATTAATGTGTTAACCCAAACCCCCATAACCCATTTATTTTATCAATATTTCCACTTGATTACCAAAATCACACATAGAGCCAGCTTACATGGGGCCATGGTCTCTAATGCATAAAATCCTCGAGTGAGCACTTCTGGGTCCCAACACCTATGGTGAGAAGGGTGTACTTTAGTGGAAAATCTTTGCTAAATGGTGAATCTCACTCATTAGGGACCTTGAATTTGGCTTTTTTTTTTGGCACTTTTGGGGTGACGACATTGCCCACACTTTATGAAAATTGTGTCCCATGCTCAAACCAATTACCAATAATGATACATAATTATTTTTATTTTGAAGATGACTTTGCTAGTGGAATCTAATCTTTCCACATGGTAATTAAATATTTTCGCCCACAATTCTTGAGGCTTGTCTTATTTAATGGTCACATTTGCCAATATAAGGTAAAAAATTAAGTTAGGTTATATATGATAAGTAGATATGCTTGACACGTGTCTCTATTTTGGACACTTTTGAATTAAGTTTTTATCCTTTTAAGCTTTGGCCCAAAATGGATTTTACTATGGACAAGTGTCATTATTTTGGTGATTTTCTCTAAAACTTGTTGTCCTTGAACATTTAGGCTTGAAATAGGATTTATATCGTCAATTTATGATCATCTAATGATTATTAAAATGATTTACTATGTTTTAGATGATATAAAATATGGTTTCTAGGTAATCGTACTTTTGGTCACAATTTTCTTCAATAATTAAAGATTTGCTAGGGTTTTATAGAATTTTCATACGACAGAAAAAAAATCACCAATAGAAATTAAAATTTTCCCCTAAAATAATGTTGGATTTGCCAAGATTTTATACTTTTTTCCAAAGGGGGGTTTCTTAAAGTTATCCTTGATGGTGAGCCACTCACCTAGGGGTATCTAACTCTACTTACAAAATCAAAAGAAAATATATTGGTTTAGGGAGCATACCTAGGATCCCATACCCCTAGGTTAACCCTCAAACCATAACTTAGCATATGAGCATCACAATGTACAAACACATAAGCAATCACAAAGAAAAAGAATCCTAAACATATATCTTCGCAAGTAACTGGATGTTGAATATATTGTTGAATTTGGCATGTTCGTCATTGATGTCACAGAGGGTGATATGATATGATTGATGAATTTCAAGATGTTTGCCTTGATGAGTTTCAAGATGTTTATCAACTTGCGAAATTTGCATATTCAGATTTGCACATTTAGATTTTTTTAGAGCTTCTAATTAGCAATATTTTTATTGTATATATATGAGAACTCATATAGCTCTGAAAATATGCAAGTGAATAGATATCTATGTTATCTACAAAGATTCTTATTACTAGGAAATTATTTGTTAATATTTAAAGGTCAAACAGATCAATTAGTGAAAACCAATCTATTGCTATAGGAGGTTTCCAAAGTTCCAATTGCCAAAATAATATACTTATAAAAGTGAAAAACAAACAAATAATTATTTTTTATTTTAATTCTTTTGCAATAATAAGGAATGCATATGAAAACCTAAAACAACTATTAAAATTGTTTCAAGCAAAGGATGAGTTATTTTGATGACTAACATTAAATGGTTCAAAAAATTTAATCAAAGGAAATTAGTTGCAAATTAGTTATAATCTACTTTGAAGAACAAACTTGTTGAT
The DNA here is from genome assembly GCA_028749045.1 of Cupressus sempervirens. NCBI lineage: Eukaryota > Viridiplantae > Streptophyta > Pinopsida > Cupressales > Cupressaceae > Cupressus > Cupressus sempervirens. Next base: position 460,147,108 of record CM053791.1, on the reverse strand, counting down.
TAATAAAAATAAAGGTGATGGAATAGAATATGGCAAGAGGAAGTATGCATATCTGCACAAATTAATTCTATGAGAAGCAAAAATTAGAAAAAGAGATATTATGTGAAGATCATGAAGAAGACAAAATGAAGATTGTTGTTAGAATTTCTATTTTTTTTTTGCAATGATAGAGATTTGGCTGTTATAGGAAGTTTGAAGATGAAATATGCAGATTGTTCTTAAATCCAATGTTTTGTATATAAATAGAGTAACCCTCTGAAATGAATAATCATTTTTTTAATTTGAAGGAAGTGGGTACTTCTATTATGAGAGGTGGTTTGGCTATGTGAGGAAAAAAAAATGCTATATGAGACAATTTGGCTATGTGAGGCCTAATGTATGTTATGTGAGGCACATTTGATAAGTGAGGCATAGTAAAAGGATTTGAGAAAGTGGTTTTTGACCCTAGGGGGTTTTTGCACTTTAAATATGGTGTACATGATTTGATTTTGTATACTTGCAATGTTGTTCATTTTATCTTTCATCTAAAGAACATATGATTAATGGCGTTAAAGGAATACATGCACATACACCATTGAATAAAAGTTAAAAGTTAACTTTTAATATATCAATGATTCACTCCCCCTCTTAGTGATCCTAGTATTCAAACATACACATGTTATACATCATATAAAAATTGACATGCCTAATGTCTTAAATCAACAATTATGACAATGAAAACATAGGTAGGAGGTTTAACTAGGTAAAACCTGCTAAATCAAACATATATAATTCTAAAACATGTAACCAAAACATGGAGCAAGTACAAGAAAGCAAGGAGAAAAATACATGAAAGATATCACAACCCAATATTTCATGCCTCTTGTTACCTACAACCCTCTAATAGAAAATAAATTGTCTCCAAAAATTGGTAGCTAACCACCCTAGGAAAATACATAGCATTTGGGAATTGAAATTAAAGTATAATACATCACAAGAACATATAAATAGATCTATATTTTATCAGATAAATAATGTATTGAAAAAATTCAATCCATACCTCAACTCCCACAAAGATTCAATGGAAGTAGGAGGAAGGATACAAAAAGAGGAAAATAAATCCAACTTGGGATGCATCATTCAAACCCTCTCCACTTTCACAAATCTCCATGGAAGGATAAGAAGAAATTTTGCAACAATAAATCTGTCTCACAACTTTTGAAACTCTCATATATAACTCTCTCCCCAAAAGAAAAGAAACTTACAAATCCTTAAAGAATTATACTCACATACCCTCCCTCACTTATCATTAATTTTTCTCTTAAAAAAATCCATGAAAAGTATAACCAATCTCTCTTCTATTTTCAGCCATCTCCTCTCTTCATATTTACCTTTCACATTACATATATATGTCCATTTGAATAGATTTAATACCCCTTTAGGTGAAAAGACTCCACCCTTTTAAATAAAAATAATTTATAAATCCGAAATTGACTTAGTTTATGTAATTAACTACCATTATACAAGATGTCTAAGCATACTAGATGTATATTAAGGCTATTTTAGGGGTATATAATGGATAAATGGTCCATAAATGATATATATACTCTCTCTAGTGCTTTAAAGCCCATTTTTTTGGCTCATCATTCTATTTATGTTATGGTCTCATATCCTTCCACATGGGTAACATGAATTGTTTATAGCTTTTTCTCTTGAATGCTTGTTATAACCATCCTTTGTAAGTTAGGAAATTTAATCCTCTTTTAAAATACTTATGTTTTTTTTTGTCCCTTTTAAATTCTTTATTTTTGAATTCTATTAAATTTCTCTTTATTATCTAAGTGTATTTATTAATCACCCACATATAATTTACAACATACAATTAATTAAATAGATAAATTATGCCAATATGCATATATTTATATAGAAATATATTTGTGCACCCATATATGCTCATAAAAATATACTAGACATAATTATAGATAATTCACATGAAAATCCAAATATCTAGATTATGAACACATAATTCTAAAAAGCTAACATCCATTGATCACACCACCAAACAAAATGATAAAAACATAATCCCTAGACTAGGTGACTCACTTCCTATTAGAGTTCTAATGATACAAAGGTGTCTATATGGATCATGATGTCATCTCCTTATCAACAACAACTTGTTTGAGGATTTTAAGACACACTCAAACCTTTATATCAAGGTGGATTTGATTGTTTGGTACTTGCACACACCTACATCACCAATTGATAACATACAATACATATGCATATGTTTACAAGAAGTAATACACAAGGAAGACAGAGTGTGACATTGTGTAGATCTCCTATAGAAGTGACTACGTCTGTCTTACCTCATCCAAAAGACACACCAAACATGAAATACATACGCATAATACATAATGCATTAGAGAGGTTAGCTTTAATCCTAAAGAAATCATATCTAAAATGGTAACATCCAAATATGTCCAATCAAGATGTTACAAGCATAGTGTAAATCACATAGTACTAAAATATAAATCTAAACAATATCTAAAGCATGGTCTTATAAAAATAATCTTAATAATATATTGAATCTCATAAGAGTATCGTTAAAGCATCAAATAACCTTTTTATAAAGCATGATACAAAAGAAGGATCCAAACATCATATGCAAATTTCTAATCATATACTAGTGTTATGAGGGTGGAATTATGGATATGCCTAAACTTTAGCATGTTATATTATAAGAATATGAAGGTGCTAATTGATCATTTATCTAAGTGATATTTATTTCCTCAATCCTAATCACCGTCCTATCAATACTTTTAGAAGGTTTCTAGGTATACCAATATCATTCTTCTGTGCTAAGAAATAAAGGTCCTAAATAGTGAACATATAATAAAAAATAATCATACAGTTTCATATTCATTCAGTCTTATGTAAGTATTTGTCAAGCTAAATCATAGATAGTTGGGATAAGGCAATAATAAGTAATCTTATCTTCCAAAATAGTCCAAGTATGCTAATTATGACTCTAAACTTTACCAATTCTTTGTCAGTGTTATAGGGGAATTACATTTCACAAATTATTTTCAATTTAATGTATCTTGTAACTCTTTGTAATTATTTATAGTATAATATTTCTAGTCTATTGGCGGTGTATAAAAATGTTGGTTGTGTTATTGTTGTAGTATGCTTTAATGTTGTCATGCCCAAAATACGGGGCAAAAACACACACATTTAAAAAAAAAAAAGAAAGATTAATAACACCACTAAGTTTGATATGTTTGTTTTCACAAGTTAAAGCATAGGTATAATGTAAGATGGATACAAGTTCTCCTAACAATACCCTGACATTCCATTTAAGTGTATAACAAATGTGTGGGTCCCTCATCAAATTCGAACATTAATTATTAAATTGGTTTCAACATTTGTTTTGTTTTACATTAATAATAAATCATATATTATTTTCAATTTACTTTTAAATAACTCATACGTAGACCAACAGTCTATTAAATCTTCTAGGAAACATAATTTGCATCTAATATAAAATTATGATAACATTAAGTATCAAAACATCATTTAAGCGAAATATTAATGAACACTATATTAAAATTATTCGAATAAAAATTTATAATTTAAATAAGATAAAATAATAAATCTATCTTATCTTTAATTACTTAAACAATTTAAAAGCTAATTATTAGCTCACTAACTACACTAAACTAATACTAAATAAAATCTAACATGTAATATACAACTAACTTTTAAAATATCTAAACCATTATTAACTTTAATGCAATAAATATTATCTAATTTAAAAAATACTAAATCTAATTTAAAACAAATTTATATCCTAAAACTAGTTACTATCCCGCACTGTCTAACTTACCATTAACTACTAACTATTACTTTAAAACTTCATAAATTAAATTTAACACAAAAAAAATTGATAAAATATAACAAAATAAATAACAAATATCTAAATTAAACTAACCTACTAACTAACCAATCTAAAATTCCTAACATCTAACTTTAATTTAAGTAATCTTTCAAAACTACATACAAAACTTACTAACCTAAATCAACATTCTTAACTTAAAAACCACTAACCCTATCTAACATTAAAATACAAGAAATTTAAACACATGAATATCGTCCACTAACTAGGATACTTAACATCTAAGCTCCTACTAACTAAACTTTAATAACTACATCCTAAATAAAATGTTGAATCATAATTTTAAATTCTAACCCACAAACTAACTACAAAAAAAAAGATTACTTAAAAATTACTAACATTAACATTACTACCTAACCCTATACTTCTAACCCCTTAATCTCCCTTAACTTCCCAACTAACTAAGCACAATTTTTCTAAGATGGGGCTCACTGACCTAAGTTGCCCAAGCACTGACCCAAGGCTACACAAAAAATGCAGCAAGGATCGGCAACCAAAACAACAAAGTGGAGGGGAAAAAGTTTAAAAGAATGAATGTAAACTTTGCTTAAAACAAACCTGTTCACCCTCAACTTGTCTCTTAATACTATAGATTAGCACTTATGTCATGTCAGCCATGGGGCACGTGAAGTACTATAGGGGAGAGGACCTAGTACTTGAGTGTGTACCAATGGTTGTGACAATAGTTGTTAACTTAATACCCACACTTGTTGATTTAACATCCAACATTTTTGACAAGATTGTACCAATAGATGTGACTTTAAAGTTGTTCTTGTTAATGATAATTACCCATAAGTGAATGAAAAGTGTCCCTTTTCACAAAAAACAACCAATAGTGTGATGCCACATCAGCTGCACAAGTATAGGGGTCTCCAATGCACTATGATTGGTCTCACTTTTTTTTTGGGCTGGTTTGGACACTTTGACAAAAAGCATGCTGATGTGGCATCATATTTGATGATGTCACTCTGAAACCTTAGTTATAAGCAGGGGACTTGCCAAGTAAGCTACTACCAAAAAATGAGAGTGATTTGAAATTTCCACATAGAATTTTGAGAAGCACAAAGTTAGGGTGCACAACTATTGGGTCCTCTCCCCTAATGCAGATTTTATTTAAAATTTAGTTTGACTTGCTTCCTTTTAAAGTTGCCTGCGTCCAAACATTTGAGAGGAGTTATGTTTTAAAGTTAACTAGGTAGTTTTTTTTAGGATATTTAGAATATATATTTTCTTTCTTTTGCTGTTTTCTTTTTTTAATTAATTTATTTAAATTTAAAGTATCTATTTATGATCAAATAAGATATTTAAAAGGGATCTTTAAGATGCTCTATTGAAAGAAAGACAATTAACTTTTTCCCATACAAGTTCCAGAGGCATATTTTCTCTATGGGGTAAATTTATTTTTTGAAGTTCATAATTTTTCTAAGTGTTGTTTTTTCTTTAAAGAAAATTATTATTTTTTTAACAAGGGAGGTTTTTTTTTTTGTAATTGGATTTATGCAAACCATATCTATTTAATCAAGGGCAATATTATTTATTTACTTTTCTCTACCGTTGATTATAATCATCGAGTTTAATAATTTGTTAAACAATAATCTAAGGTTATTTTGTCTCCTGTCCCAATCATAAAATTACATTTTCTTTAACATATTTTGAACTTAAAATTACATAATTATATTTCATCATTTGATCTAATTAATATTAATCAAGTGAATGCAATTTTGAAGTATAAAATGCCATAGAAAGGTAAAAACATCATCACATCTAAATTCAAGTAAACATATGCAAAAACTAAAAAAACTAGAAGACTCATATGCAAGAATGATACTCAATTTTTTTAATTATTGAACCACCTGATTCAAAGGCTCTGTCAAGAAAGAACCAGAAAGAAAACCCGACATTGTAGCCATTTCTGCAATAAGTTTAAAAAATAACATTTTTACACAGGATTACTATCCCAAGCAGAAATCTCCCAACATATTTAAATTTCAATAACAATTCTAAATTTGCTTCTTGGCTCCACAATAGAGAGACTATTACGAATTTTGCAACACATCGAGATGATCATGGAGAGAACAAAAACTAACCGGGAGACAACCAATCTTAACATGAAGACAATTCCAAACATTCACTCCCATCTAGGTTTGCACAACATGTTCGTCATTGAACCATACTAGGGAGAAGGTGGATTTTTCCTATAGGAGACATCAGTCACAACACCATAACATATGCCCTTTTGGAGCTAAAATCTCAAAAACTTCCATTCTTCCACAAATGCCCTTTTGAGGCTGATATCACAAAGACTTTCATTCTTTCACTTCTCAAATTCCAAACTCAAAGCATGGTTTGTGTTGACGAGTAGGGGCCCATAACACCCTACTCTCTCTCTCCCTCTCCTCATCTTGAGAAGAGACTCTGTACTGTCGGAGTCCAACTAAAGACTTCCTGCTGTACATGGCCACTTCTGCCCTATCTGAGGGTGAGTAATGTCAATACAACTCATACAATCCCTTCAAAAATCAAAGCAAAATACTAAAGAAAAACATTTAAGAAAAACCCATTTCAATCCCTCCCAAACATATTCATCAAACACACGAACATACATATGCAAACAAAATGACTTAAGCATGAAACACAACATGAACAACATGAGCTGAGGGGTTTCTACCTTCACAATAAGGTTATGTCAACTAAACAATTTGAGATGAGCTTCTCTTCCTTCTCCTTCTCCTTTAATCATGAATTGCTCTTTAAAACTAGAGGTTGGATGAACACCTTTGCTCTTTCAAATTTGCTCCTAAATAAGATACTAACTCAACCACTTCCAAAATGCAATAACTCCCCCACTTGCCTAAAGTGTCAAGAGTCCTCTAACTCAACTAGTCATAAAGCTAACCTCAAGGTGGAGCTTAACTCTCCAACTCATGGAGAAACATTCAATTTTCGTAATAAAGCAAAAATAGATATTTTGGTGACCATAAAAGTCAAGAAAAAGGGCTAGAGGGGTGGAAAATGCCCCCAACCCATACCTATACCCCTTAGGTACCTAGTTTTTATGATTTTTGGCCTCTAGGACTAATTAGGGACTTATCAAAAAGCTTTAAAAATTTGGACTTCCTAACAACCCTCAAAAAATGCAAATTAATCAGTAATCCTAATTAGGGTACTTAATCTCGATTACTAACTGATTTAGCAAAAAGGTAACTAATCTAGTCCAACTTAGATCTTTAGGTTACTTGGTTAACTCTAACTATCATGTTGAAATGCATATACAATTCACGAGTGTCAAGCGACACTATAAAATCACTATTACAAAACATTAACACTTAAAGATTACAGAATGATACATTCTTTCAATTCATGATACAAATAAAATACAAACAACAGGGTCTGCATCTTTCATTAGATTCAACCTTGGTTTCCACAAATGGTACATAGGGTTCAATTTTATTTCTCTATTATATTTCCTGGCTAATAAATCTTGCACATTCATTTCACACATCAATAGCTCGAGAATATCACATGCATATATTCAAAACTTATTTGGATAGTCGCATAAATCAAAAACATAAATCTTTCATTTAAATAACCCTTTCTAACTTCGACACACACATTTAGTCATTAGTAATTACATAATCAATATAACATAACTTTATTCATTAACTCATATTAAAATATTAGAATAATCATCGTTAGGCATGCATAAACCTAAACATCATAACATCACCAATAGGGCATATTGAACCATCTGAATTGCATATAACCTAATCATCATGGTACCATAATTAACATCGTCATCATAAGGTGAAACAACTCATACCATCGTTAGTAAAAATTAATATTTTAAATAGTCAAGGTGATGTAGAAGTTCTCAAATCACTGAGTATTAAAACATGGATATATCAACTGATCTCAATTTTCATTACGACATTCACAACATAAAACATTACTTCATATCCATTTCAATGTCCTATAATGGTTTTAATAGAGAAATTCAGATTTGATAATTACATACAAGGAGGGACCTTACATCCTCCCCCACTAGGTTTTGACTTCCTCCTAGAAGTCACACAACTAATGTTCGTCTTATGCTAGACCTTGTCTAGACTTATACCAAAATTTACTCTTGTAAAAATAATGATCAATAATTCATATAATTACTCAAGGATGATAACATATATACCTAATTATTCTTACTAAAAAGTGAAGTTCAATCGATAACTTTGACATGGTTACATTTTCCAAAGTCAAATACTCCTTAAAAAATTTTGGTCACATATAAACAACATTCAAATCTCTTATAACATACTTATAAAGTCTCTAATAATAATAATATCATAGATATTCCATATTCCACACACCCACTCATCGGGGTAACATCTGTATGAGACTCCCTCAAACAAGGTTTTCATATTAAGCAACTTGGCTCTTTATTAAGGTTAAACACTTTTACTTTAGAGTTTCCACGATGTACTAGTTCTTTAATAGGCCACAAAACAAGTCCATCACTACACATGCACCTTTTGCATCTAAAAATCCATTAGGTTAACTTGTAACCTTATCTAGTTTTGTGTTGGTGTGCAAATCCATTACTTAAATTAGTCCACAAATATCACTAGTCCTATTCTCAAAGTCCTAGGAGAGGGTGGGGCACAAATACTCTCACTAATAACCCCTTACTCTAATGCTATACATCCACTTGGTTGTCAGGAATCCCTTTGGTAGGCCCATCATATGTCACTTTGCCAACAAAATTCATAAGAAAATGCCTCAAATTTAAACTCAACATCAAGGATGAAACATCTAAAGCAAAAGTCTGAAACAAAAGAAATAAAGATTGGCCACAATAGAAAATTTTTAATCAAGGAATAAAGACATGACCTAGAGGTGAAATAACATCATTAATAAGACAATTGGCTTAACAGCCCCACATCATGTTGCTGGCAAAAAGAAAAGAACATTAAGATACAAAAATCTGGAATTAAAAAAAAAGGAAATAAATCCAATCACTTACAAAATTTAGATTACTAACATAATGTGGTCGTACCACAGTATCTGAAGGAAAGGGGAAATCTTAGGTCTTCGAATAACATTGCAAGGATCCTGAATTGATTTTAGATGGTGGTCTAATGACCATATTACTCAACCTATGATTGATCCCACATACTAACTACATAGCTCACTTTATCAACATCGCCCTATGATTAGGGTTTACTATACCAAAGGGTTTGGCCTGATTAGAACTTGCTCCAAATATGCAAATGCGAGGATACTAATATAAGTCCCCTTCAATCCTCTTGTTGTTACATTGGTTTCCTTTTGAAGAATCTAAACATGTGGGGACATCAATGTCAGTAGAGTTGTACTTACAATATCAAATCTCTCATCCTTAATTCATTAAAATTATATAATAGGGCTCCTATCCATAATCCTTCTTAGGTCAAAATTCACCACAATATACCAACTGAAGTTATGTTATCATTCTCACCAAATTTGGTATGATCTTGTATACATATATACATCACTACCCATGTTATTCCATCATTTAAAAAAGTTCTAATTATCATCTGATAATGTATTGAATGCTATTGTTCTTATCTATAATTCCATATTCCATTTCTCCTAGTCATGGATGACTTATGATTTCATCCTTAGGTTTACAACTAGGTAGTTATAGAACCATTATTAGGATGTCATCAATGTTTACTTATTCATTGTCAATTTTTACTTATTCACTCTTACAAGTATCTCCTTGTTGTCGGTATAGGTCATCATCATTGTTCTTATGATGCCTCATGGCTTATACTCCTATTATTACTTAACTCTGATACCTGAACCTTTAGTTCATATTAGGTTGATGAGCCCGTCATGACTTTACTTTCTCTGATTTGTAGGGTTATAATTGATCCAATAATTTCAATCTAGAGTCTATGAGCATTTGCTTGATAGTTAAAATTTGGTATTACTCATGTTTTATACAATAAGCCTTTTAACATAAGTAGACTGACATAACCCTAACTCAAAAGTTTGCATCTTTCCCCCATTTAATTTCCATTCTTAGCATCATATATTTAGATAGATTTATTCCTTAATTATGATTCTATTCCTCATAGTAGACTAAGATACTCCCTTTCCTTGTGTGTTCCTAGCTATCTCTCTCTTGTTGAATAGCTTCTCACATTATTAATCCTATCGTTTGAGGTTCCCAAAGTTTACTTGCAGATTCCAATTTAGCTCTCATTTTCTTTTTTTGAGGATTATGTCATGTCTCCCTAATTATGGTAATATAAGTAAGTTATTTTAAATATATAAATACATTAAATTATTAGATTAAATGACTATAGATAAACGTATAATAATTCCATGATGAATAAATATTAAGAATAATATATTATTTCTTAATGTTATAATATATTAAAAGAAATATTGATATATTATTAATATTATTAAAAGAATAAATAATAGTATATCATTGATATAATAACAATATGGTACTAAGATAATAAGGTAATGCATTATGCAATATTATCAGTATAAACATTAATAATATATTAATGAAAAATATAATTCATATTATTAATATATATTATTATGTTAGTAATATAATATAATCAATATTATTTATTTATGAAAAGATGTGAATTTTAAAAATAAATATAAGAGTATATATAGAATAAAATAACATTGAGAGGGGCATTCAGATTTTGGGGAGGAAGAGCATAACGATCACAAGAACTAACATATCCCCTATTTGAAACCTTAATTATAATGTTTAATAATAATAACAAGATGACAACTTTAATGATCAAGTAAAATACAATAAAATCAATTTGACAACATAGTTATGGTAGATATAATTGGTGGACAATCAATCCATTTTAGAATCATACAATATGGTGAAGCCATGATAATTGATCTATATCATTTCATATAGAGAAAAGACAATGAAGTTGAGAATAATACTTGTCATCATCAGTATTATCAAGACAAATTGAATATCAAAGTCATATTAGAGTCTTTGATTAATGTACATTATTTTAAGTAAAGGATATGTCAATAATTATATTATGACAATGGGGAAACAATTAGCAAGTATACTAACTACAAGTATAACCATTGATCATATATAGACACAAGTATGATAACTATCAAGTTAATAAGAAACCAATAATTGTTATGATAATCAAACAAGAGTTAAGGAGCATGGAATGTGTCTCTTCCAAGAAACACACCATTTTTGGTTCATCATATAAGAGGAAAGATTACTGATGTTGAAAAAGGGAGAAAGAACAAGGAATCCAAGTAATAAGGGAGAGCTAACTCTACATTTACTTTAAGATCTACACACGTATTCAAGCTATCATCCAGTGCTAAAGGACTATCTGTCTCTGTGTCATGGCTCTAATAACTTCTATGTTCCAAGAGTACAACTGTACGGGTCAAGCAGTGCTAATGTTACCTTGCGTAAGGGCTAACGTCGGGTGCAATAGGTGTGATTACCATCAACTTTCATTCTACTCCGGATTAATGCATTTTCATATAGTTTGATATTAATTCGTGGAAAAAGGTATTGGTATTGGATTACATTTGGAATTACATTAATGATGACTCTACGCTATGAGTTATGTTAATTGTTTAATTGATTCAATTCAATATAGTTACAAAATGGTTAATGAATTATATAAGCAATTCATATGAGTAAAACATTAAAGTGATATTGGAAATTATATATATATATACAAAATTCTTTTTGGTACTCATTTCTAGATTTTCGCTATAATTATAATATTATTAAACTTTGTTATTAACCTAACTATGACATTAGATTTCTAAAAGAGAAGAATCATTTAATTAAATAAAATAAAAGACGTTTCATTTTTTTTTTTTCGTTAATATCTTTTTTTATCAGCTATTACTAACTTAATAATATTCATTGAATATAATTGAATTCTTTTTTTTGTCAGCTAAATTTCTGACAATGAACACTCAATTTTTATAATAGTAAATTACTTTTTTTATAGCATTGCAATATTGTAGGCAAAAATGCAATTTAGGCATTTACTTTTTGTTTTGGAGTTAACAAAAAATACATAAGAGTTCTCCTCCTATTTTTTTTTGTCGAGCTTCTCGATCAGTCATTATTCCTTGCAAAGTAGAGAGGATTGTAATCCCCATTTCATGTAGTAGTAATATGGAAATAATTATGATAATAAAAGATATTGTTACATTATATAGCCTTAGAATTTATTATTGAATGTATTTTCAACTATAGTATAGGAAGCTTGCTCTCATTTGAACTATGACATCTTCAGATAGGGAGTGGGTGGAGGGAGAGGCAGAGTAAATTTGAGCACCTGACGGTATCCTCCAGGGAGCCGCTTGTAGCTTGTTTCACACGCCCTTTGCACCATCAATCTACCATCTCTAGACAGTCATAACTAGGAGAGAGAAGATTGCTTGGCACTATAGAATGAAACTTACTAAATAGATTAAAATAATAAAATGATAATACTCAACTCCTCAAATGTTGAATAATTAAGGATCCAAGGCATGTTTAATCTAAATGACTTCCTAACTCATACTAAATTTGAACATCAGGTCAAAAAGTTTTAAAAGGGGTCATTACAAATTACTAGAACAATACATTTTAAATTCGTAATAGGTTAGAGGTATCCCAATAACTCAGTAACGTGGTATACTCTTCAAGTGTTACCTTCCTAATTACTCATCATTCATTTTATCTATTCAATATTTCAACCCAAAGGTACAAAATTTTAATTATGAAAATTGTAGGTTTCCTTTACTTATGTTGAAATGTCTAAATCAATACCAGTCTCCTTGATCACTTCCATATTTGATATGAGTTTAAATTCTCCCATGAGTGATCAAGTCAGAATTAATATGACTTTTACTATAGATGATGTGAAACACTTCCTCTCTAATTACTAGGTAATGTCCTTGTTTCCACTCTCATGATTCAAAGTTGTTTTAGGGTTCTTAATTTAGTTTTCCTTTGAGGTGATCGTATTCAATATAATTTTGAATTCTTTATGAGATCATAATATACTTTAACATAATTATAACATTCTTGCATCTAATCAGTTGTTTCCAATCATTAAGATAGGGTTATCTGATAATGGTTGACCACTCATAATCGTTGATACAAATTTCAAGTTTTGCTTAGGTTAGTCATCAGTATCATTGTTTAGGAAGAACATATTAGCTTCTTAAAATTCTACAAGGAGAATTCCCTACTTACATCCACACTTAACATGGACCCATTATTGCCCAAGTGTCACGAAACTGGGCTCTAATACCAAAATGTCATGTCCAAAATATGGGGCAAAAACACACATTTTTTTTTCTCCAAAGATTAATAATGCCACTAAGTTTGATATGTTTGTTTTTACAAGTTAAAGCATAGGCATAATGTAAGATGGATACAAGTTCTCCTAACAATACCCTTCCATTTAAGTGTATAACAAACGTGTGGGTACCTCATCAAATTTGAACATTCATTATTATATTGGTTTCGACATTTGTTTCATTTTACATTAATATTAAACAATATATTATTTTTAATTTACTTTTCAATAACTCATACATAGACCAACAATCTATTAAATCTGCTAGGAAACATAATTTTCATCTAATATAAAATTATGATAACATTAACCATCATAACGTCATTTAAGAAAAATATTAATGAACAATATATTAAAGTTATTCGAATAACAATTTATAATTTAAATAAGATAAAATAATAAATCTATCTAATCTTTAATTACTTAAACAATTTAAAAGCTAATTATTAGCTCACTAACTAAACTAAACTAATACTAAATAAAATCTAACATGTAATATACAACTAACTTTTAAAATATCTAAACCATTATTAACTTTAATGCAATAAATATTATCTAATTTAAAAATTACTAAAATCTAATTTAAAACTTTTTTTAAAAAATAAATTTATATCCTAAAACTAGTTACTATCCCGCACTTTCTAACTTACCATTAACTACTAACTATTACTTTAAAACTTCATAAATTAAATTTAACACAAAACTACATTGATAAAATACAACAAAATAACTAACAAATATCTAAATTAAACTAACCTACTAACTAACCAATCTAAAATTCCTAACATCTAACTTTAATTTAAGTAATCTTTCAAAACTACATACAAAACTTACTAACCTAAATCAACATTCTTAACTTAAAAACCACTAACCCTATCTAACATTAAAATACAATAAATTTAAACACATGAATATTGTCCACTAACTAGAATACTTAACATCTAAGCTCCTACTAACTAAACTTTAATAACTACATCCTAAATAAAATGCTGAATCATAATTTAAAATTCTAACCCACAAACTAACTAAAAAAAAACATTACTTAAAAATTACTAACATTAACATTACTACCTTACCCTATACTTTTAACCCCCTAATCTCCCCTAACTTCCCAACTAACCAAGCACATTTTTCTAAATGCTAACCCAAGGCTGCACAAAAAACACAACAAGGATGGGCGGCAAAAACAATAAAGTGGAGGGAAATTTTTTTAAAAGAATGAGTGTAAAAGTGTAAACTTTGTTTAAAACAAATCTGTGCACCCTCAACTTGTCTCTTAATACTATAGATTAGCACTTATGTCATGTCAGCCATGGGGCAGATTTTATTTAAAATTTAGTTTGACTTGCTTCCTTTTAAAGTTGCCTATGTCCAAACCTTTGAGAGGAGTTATGTTTTAAAGTTAAGTAGGTAGTTTTTTTAGGATATTTAGAATATATATTTTCTTTCTTTTGATGTTTTCTTTTTTTAATTCATTTATTTAAATTTAAAGTATCTATTTACAATCATAAAAGATATTTAAAATGGATCTTTAAGATGCTTTGTTGAAAGAAAGACAATTAACTTTTTCCCATACAAATTCTAGAGGCATATTTTCTCTATGGGGTAAATTTAAATTTTTTAAGTTCATAATTTTTTTTAGTGTTATTTTTTTAAAACCAAATTATTATTATTTTTTAACAAAGGAGGTATATTTTTTTTGTAATTGGATTTATGCAGACCATATCTATTTAATCAAGGGCACAATTATTTCTTTACTTTTCTCTACCATAGATTATAATCATCAAGTTTAATAATTTATTAAACAATAATGTAAGTATATTTTGTCTCCTAAAAATCACAAAAATAAATTGAAGTCCCAATCATAACATTACATTTTCTTTAGCATATTTTGAACTTAAAATTACATAATTATATTTCATCATTTGATCCAATTAATATTAATCAAGTGAATGCAACTTTGAAGCATAAAATGCCATAGAAAGGTAAAAACATCATCACATCTAAATTCAAGTAAACATATACAAAAACTCTGTCAGGAAAGAACCAGGAAGAAAACCCGACATCATAGCCATTTCCACAATAAGTTCAAAAAATAACATTTTTACACAAGATTACTATCCCGAGGAGAAATCTCCCAACATATTCAAATTTCAATAACAATTCTAAATTTTCTTCTTGGCTCCACAATAGGGAGACTATTACGAAGTTTGCAACACATCAAGATGATCATGGAGAGAACAAAAACTGACTAGGAGACAACCAATCTTAACATGAAGACAATTTCAAACATTCACTCCCATCCAGGTTTGTACAATAGGTTCATCATTGAACCAAACTAGGGAGAAGGTGGATTTTTCTAATAGGAGACATCAATCACAACACCATAACATATGCCCTTTCAAGGCTAAAATCTTATGAACTTATGTTCTTCCATAGATGCCCTTTCGAGGATGATATCACAAGGACTTTCATTCTTTCACTTGTCAAATTCCAAAACTCAAAACATGGTTTGTGCTAATAAGTAGGGGCCCATAACACCCTACTCTCTCTCTCCCTCTCCTCGTCTTGAGAAGAGACTTTGCACTGTCATAGTCCAACTAAAGACCTCCTCCTGTACATGGCCACTTCTTCCCTACCTGATGGTGAGTAATGCCAATACAACCCATACAATCCCTTCAAAAATCAAAGAAAAATGCTAAGAAAAAATATTTAAGAAAAATCCATTTCAATCCCTCCCAAACATATTCATCAAACACATGAATATACATATGCAAACAAAATGACTTGAGCATAAAACAAAAAATGAACAACATAAACTGAGGGATTCCTACCTTCATAATAAGGTTATGGCAACTAAAAAATTTGAGATGAGTTTCCCTTCCTTCTCCTTCTCCTTTAATCATGAATTGCTCTCTAAAACTAGAGGTTGAGTGAACACCTTCTCTCTCTCAAATTTTCTCCTAAATAAGATACTAACTCAACCACTTTCAAAATGCAATAACTCTCCCACTTGCCTAAAGGTTTTAGAGTCTTCTAACTCAACTAGTCATAAGGCTAACCTCAAGGTGAAGCTTAACTCATCCAACTCATGGAGAAACATTCAATTTTCGTAATAAAGCAAAAATAGGATATTTTGGTGACCATAAAAGTTAACAAAAGGGGCTAGAGGGGTGGAAAATGCCTCCAACCCATACCTATACCCCTTAGGTACTTAGTTTTTATGATTTTTGGCCTCTAGGACTAATTGGGGACCTATCAAAAAACTTTGAAAATTTGGACTTCCTAACAACCCTCAAAAAATGTAAATTAATCAGTAATCCTAATTAGGATACTTAATCTTGATTACTAATTGATTTATCAAAAAGGTAACTAGTCTAGTCCAACTTAGATCTTTAGGTTACTCAGTTAACCCTAACTATCATGCTGAAATACATATACAATTCACGAGTGTCAAGAAACACTATAAAATCACTGTTACAAAATATTAACACTTAAGATTACAGAATGATACATTCTTTCAATTCACAATACAAATAAAATACAAACAACGGGGTCTACATCTTCAATTAGATTCAACCCTGGTTTCCAAAAACACTACAACTAAAGACCTCCTCCTGTACATGGCCACTTCTTCCCTATCTGATGGTGAGTAATGCCAATACAACCCATACAATCCCTTCAAAAATCAAAGAAAAATACTAAGGAAAAATATTTAAGAAAAACTCATTTCAATCCCTCCCAAACATATTCATCAAACACATGAACATACATATGCAAAAAAAATGACTTGAGAATAAAACACAACATGAACAACATAAACTAAGGGATTCCTACCTTCATAATAAGGTTATGGCAACTAAACAATTTGAGATGAGTTTCCCTTCCTTCTCCTTTTCCTTTGATCATGAATTGCTCTCTAAAATTAGAGGTTGGGTGAACACCCTTCCTCTCTCAAATTTTCTCCTAAATAAGATACTAACTCAACCACTTCCAAAATGCAATAACTCCCCCACTTGCTTAAAATTTTTAGAGTCTTCTAACTCAACTAGTCATAAGGCTAACCTCAGGGTGAAGCTTAACTCATCTAACTCATGGAGAAATATTCAATTTTCGTAATAAAGAAAAAATAGGATATTTTGGTGAGCATAAAAGTTAACAAAAGGGGCTAGAGGGGTGGAAAATACCTCCAACCCATACCTATACCCTTTAGGTACTTAGTTTTTATGGCCTCTAAGACTAATTAGGGACCTATCAAAAAGCTTTGAAAATTTTAACTTCCTAACAACCCTAAAAAAATGTAAATTAATCAGTAATCCTAATTAGGATACTTAATCTTGATTACTAATTGATTTATCAAAAAGGTAACTAATCTAGTCCAACTTAGATCTTTAGGTTACTTAGTTAACCCTAACTATCATGCTGAAATACATATACAATTCATGAGTGTCAAGAAACACTATAAAATCACTGTTACAAAACATTAACACTTAAAGATTACAGAATGATACATTCTTTCAATTCACAATACAAATAAAATACAAACAACTGGGTCTACATCTTCAATTAGATTCAACCCTAGTTTCCACAAACGCTACATAGGGTTCAGTTTTGTTTCTTCATTAGATTTCTCGGCTAATAAATCCTACACACTTATTTCACACATTAGTAGCTTGATAAAATCATATGCATATATTTAAAACTTATTTTGCTAGTCACATAAATCAAAACATAAATCTTTCATTTAAATAACCCTTTCTAACTTTGGCATACACATTTAGTCATTAGTAATTACATAATCAATATAACATAACTTTATTCATTAATTCAGATTAAAATATTAGAATAATCATCGCTAGGCATGCATATACCTAAACATCATAACATCACCAATAGGACATACTGAACCATCTGAATTGTATATAACCTAATCATCGTGGTACCATGATTAACATTGTCATCATAAGGTGAAACAAGTCATACCATCATTAGTAAAAATTAATATTTTAAATAGTCAAGGTGATGTAGTAGTTCTCAAATTACTGAGTATTAAAACATGGATGTATCAATTGATCTCAATTTTCATTAGGGTATTCACAACATAAAACATTACTTCATATCTATATCAATCTCCTATAATGGTTTTAACACAGAAATTCAGATTTGATAATTACATACGAGGAGGGACCTTATAGATGTATTAAAGTCTTCATTATAAATTTAAAAATGATTCTCTATTCAAGTAATATTTTCATTTATAAATCTCCAATAATTATTATTAATGCATAACTTGAGAAAACTATGTGGTTTGAAAGTCCTAGTTTAAATTTCTAAATTTGAATGCTACATTCTAAACATTTTTTCGAGTTATTAAAGTGGTATCAAAACTAAATATTTTCATCCCAGGAGGTATTTGGTGATTAATGACTCCTAGTAATAGGGAGAATAGATATATCAATTAAGAAACAAATAAATTACAAGATGAAGGATTGGGCATCATAGAAGAAATAATTCTTAAAGGCAATCAAGGGAAAAATAAAATAACTAAAGAGGAATTTTTTTTTTAATGGATTATTGAATCTCAATTTGAGCCAATAAGAGTTATTTGAAATCTAGAAATATTCAAAAAAAACTATAAGATAAATAGTGGAACAACTAAGCATGGGGAATATTCAAGGAAGGAACATACTGCAAGGAGTTACAGAAAAATGAGTAACTCTATATTTAACTATTGAAGTCCAATAGTAAAAGAGATTGTAGTGGCATCCACTACTTCCATGGAAGAATCACTAGTAGAATAAACTACTTGATGATATGAAGAATATACAAGTAAATCTAAATGATTTTGGGTATGTTAACCATTTAAAAGGCTAGAGAAATATCAAGGAAATATTTATACAATAAATGAAAATGATAATGACAATGCTAAGATATTAGCTCAACCATGATCACAAAAAAGACAATCCTAGTTTACTTTCAATCTAATGAAGGAGAAACAAGTAATCCAATTTTTCACTTTGTAGTGGAATGCATTGTTTATGATTGGGGGTTCAAGTGAATACATTGATTTTATTGGATTTTTTTGACTTTAATATTGAAGAATAATATTTTAAGGAGCTTTTGAAGGTCAATAAAAAAACCTCGTGAGGCACATTCACAATAAATCTTCAAACGATTATTACATTGATGACTAAAATATCGTAAATAATGATTTCCTTTAAATTTTTATTAAGGGGATTTATATGAGGATATAAAAACATCCCACTCCATAGCTATTTATTTTTAAATAATATATTTTCTTATTCCAAGACACCATTTTTTGGACAAAATAAGAAAAAACTTATACAAGGGACCTCATACACCATTGCAAGAGCACACATCTCATGCATTGCAACAAAGAACATGGAGGAAGGTACTAGAAGTAAATTGAAAAGAGAGAAATTAGATTTCTCTTGAAGTGATCTATAATTCCTAGGTAAGGGAAAATTTTATTACATAGAGGTAGTTTTTTAGGAGCACCTAAAAATCATCCTTTAAGAGTGTATAAAGTATAACTTGTAATGGATTTAAAACTAACTATAATTTTTACAACCTTAATTCTATTAATTTCTAATTTTGTTGAATGTCTCACCTAATAATCCTTGGAGCACAAGGACAAAACATGCACTAGATTTTTTTAAATTATAAGTTACCTTGCAACAAGATGGAGTAACCAAATGCATTAATAAACATCTAAAAAAATATAATAAAATAGGGAACATGGCATAGCTCACATGTTCGTCTACACAAGTGAAAGTCCTTCTAACACTTCCAAAGATTCTCAAGCACTAACCATACCCCTAGAACAAGAACACACATTCAAAAGGATACTCAAAGGAGATATAGATAGCAACCAAAGACACCAAGAGGGAGACATCAATCTATTCATCCCAAGCATGATGTTCCTTTTTAGCCTAAAATAAATGTTCCTAACATGGTTAAACATACATGTCTCTTTCCAACTAACCATAACATAATCAAAATAGCAAGAAAAAACTCTCAAACTATCATTCACAGGAACAAGGGCTCAAGGTTACAACCATTCATCCGTTGGACACCATGTTGAAGGCCAAAAGTTGAATCCTGAAATTTGGCTAAGTCTAAAATTTCCAAAAAACCATCCAATATCTAGACTACTTATCTTAACTCCTAGAAAGATGAAACCACTCTCTCTCTCTCTCTCTCTCTCTCTCTCTCTCTCTCTCTCTCTCTCTCTCTATATATATATATATATATATATATACATATATGTATGTATATATATATATACATATATGTATATATATATGTATATATATGTGTATATATATATACACATATATATACATATATATACATATATGTATATATATATATATATGTATATATATACGTATATATATATATACATATATATACATATATGTGTGTATATATATATATATGTATATAAATATACATATATATACATATATATATATACATATGTATATATATATATATATATACACATATATATACATATATGTATATATATATGTATATATATACATATACATATATATACATATATGTATATATATGTATACATACATATATACATATATGTATACATATATGTATGTATACATATATATACATATATGTATATATATGTATATGTATATATATACATATATGTATATATGTATGTATACATATATATACATATATATATACATATATGTATATATATATATATATAGATGTATATATATATGTATATATATATATACATATATATACATATATGTGTGTATATATATATATGTATATATATATACATATGTATATATATATGTATATGTATGTATATATATATATATATGTATATATACATATACATATATATACATATATGTATATATGTATGTATACATACATATACATATATGTATATATATGTATATGTATATATATACATATATGTATATATACATATACATATATGTATATATATGTATATGTATATATACATATATGTATATATATACATATACATATATATACATATATGTATATGTATGTATACATACATATATACATATATGTATATATATGTATATGTATACATATACATATATATACATATATATACATATATGTATATATATGTATACATACATATACATATATTTATATATATGTATATGTATACATATACATGTATATATATGTACATATATATATATATATGTATATATATGTATATGTATACATATACATGTATATATATGTACATATATATATATATGTATATGTATATATATACATATATGTACATATATGTACATATATGTACATATATGTACATATATGTACATATATGTACATATATGTACATATATGTATATATATACATATACATATATATATGTATATACATGTATATATATATATATATATATGGTCTTGGTGCCAATTTAGGACTATCGGGGCTTGAAAGAAAACCTTGAGTACCTTAGGAACCAACTCAAGAGTTAAAATACATCTCTTGCCATCTAATGCATCAGAAGAAAAAAACATAGAGACAACAAAAGATACAAAGAGATGAAAATGTGTTTTCAAAGATACCAAATTGTACAAAACACCAAAGTAGAAACTAGTGAAGTCAAAAAATGCTATAGTCTAGTGATGTCACACACAATAAACTTTAATGTAGATGACAATTCACTAAAAATTTCTAAAGTCTTAGATCAAAGAGGTTGCAAATGCCAAACTATAGGCACAGACAAGATTTTGTCAATCTTGAATGGAAATGCATAAGGAAAAGGACAAAAATAAGATAGAACCAATGCACAACTAAGTTGTAATCACCTCCACATTTGAGAGTATTGGATACATGCATATGGAGGTGATAGTCACTCAATTGCATCAATACATATATGTAAAGAACAAATAGACAAGTAAAGATCAATATCAATACCTGTAACATCAAAGATACATGTATGTTGATCTCATTTTCATTTTGACAAGGCAATGAGAAAAAAATTAAGTCATTACTTAGCATAACTCTGTATGTGTTGAATAAGTAGTGTATGCTAAGTAATATACACAATTAGTGTCGTGCACTAGTATGTGTTGAGAAGATGGTATGTGATGAGTCACTCAAGTGTTGAGCAAGACATATATGCTGAGTGATTCATATACCAAGGAAAATAGTGGATGCTAAGTCATTCAAGAACCAAGTTACAACATTAAGGAAATAGTGAATATCAAGCATCAAAGCTTTCAAATGTCGAGTAAATAGTTTTAAACATAGTTGTTTGTAATGACACAAACTCCTATGTAAACAATTTTTGGTATAACTTAAGGATTGTTTTACAATTCTAGAATATATATATGAAGGTATATTGAGAATCCCTATGTAGTGCATGCAACCAATCAGATTAAGTGATGTTCTAAGAAAAAAAAATGGGTGAATCACAATTGTTGATTCCTATCTATCCCTAGCTCACCTAAGTCTTCTTAAGAAGGGGGAACCCTAAAGAGTTTTCATGTGTGGATGATAAGAGAAGGGTGAATGCTAAGTATAAAGAGAGCATTCATGGTGACTAAGGAGGTTGTGAGAGAGATATGAATTATAGAATTAGTTAAAGAGAACAAAGAAGAGTAGTTAAGGACATAAGAGATACATCTGATCAGGAGGATCAAGTATACATCAGGAAAGAGGAGATCCGATATCTAACAGAGAGGTGCTAACCAAAGAATCAAGGTTGAAACATTCTAACAAGTGAATCAATGAAAATATCTTAACCAAGTAGTTCTAGTAGGGCTTTGTAAATCCTTTAATAGGCTGCTTACTTTATTGTAAGTTGAAGTCCTCTAAAAAGGCACACTTTTAGTAGGGTTTTGAAATCCTTTAACAGGGTAAGATTTAACAATCTTTGTAAGCCTTTAATAGGGCAAACCTTTCGTACGAGAAAATCATAGTTTATGATCAAATGATTGTAACCTTCATTAGATACATGCTACAACTATAGTAGTGAAGATTTTTGGGTGTCATCCCCACTCTAGTTTTACCTTGTCATTGGAGGGTTTCTAGGTAACAAATTTATTATGTTATGTGTTATTTTTTTCATGCTATGGATGAACATGTGTAGCTAGCTATTTCAATATACATGTTAAATTATGAGATGGATCTGTGGTGAATGTTTTTATGGTTATAGTTTTTGAAGTGTTGATTCACACACACCCCCCCTTAGAGTTTACTTTCTTGTTGTTAATCCCAACAATTGGTTGAGTCAACCTACATGTTTTAGTTGTTTGAAGACTAGTCATATAAGTAGAAACTATCCAATAAGGTCAAAGGAATCATGTAGTGAATTCAATAAAGGAAAACAAAAGTTTGATGTTGAGAAAGTAAAAGTGCAAATGAACAAGACATGGAAGAAAAAGAAAGATTGCAGTAAATCAAGTTCAGATGAGATCACTTCATCCAATGGATTAGGTAATCACATCACCCCAGCTAGGCAATCAAAAGGTCTGTATGGGACTGATATCTCAATGATATATTTTACATCAGTTCCAAGAATCTAAGTTCTAAAAATAATATATATGCATGAATTAAGATGCAATGGAATATTTAGAAGCTGGAAGACGTCTTTAGTTTTGTTAGTTTACATGTTGTTGTCGAGCATGAAAGGTTTCACTATTATTGTTGAGCGTGACTGAAATTTCAATTGATGTTGAGCTATGGAGGTATGGTAGTATTGGACAAGCATGCTATGTGAACCTAAAAAAGTGGAATTCATGTATAAGCCAAATGAGTTGGAAACCCTATATTGACTGAGCTTACAATTGTGTAAGCATTAAGCATTTATTGCAAAATCTTAAGGATTATATAGTCATTTCTTGACTCATTTGAATTCATTTGAAATCAAAGAGAGCACAAAGAGCATAGAGGTGAATTGTAATAGGAGATTCTTGCATTTGTAAACTAAATTCATTTGCAACTCAATATATTCATCAAATTGGAAAGGTATTTTACTGGTGTTGAGTTTCATTGTTTGAGTTTTCATAAACCCTAGGTATCAAATATGGAAGCAAGCCCTTTTGCAAGTGTTAGGAAAGAAGGAAAGGAAGTGTTGAATGCAAAATTAATTAGTAATGAGATTAGACAACCACCTTTCCAAGCGATACCTGAAATTGGATATAAAGGAGACTCATCTAGTGTGTTATCGATGATACCACCAAAAGTCTTAATGATTTAGGATGTCAAATCTTGTTACACATGCAATGTTGGAAGTATAGGTGACATGGAGATAAGGCAATTGTATATTCAACTTTTGGATGATGGAGTTTTAAGGGAAGAGAATAAAAATTATAGAAAGGAAAGGGTTGACCTGTGCCCTAGATTTCCCTAATGTATTCAAGACTGAATGGATCAAGATTGTGCTTAGTAGAATGCATGAAAATTTCATTTGGCTAGAAGATGGACCCATTAAGATCATTAAAAGGATCATTAGCTGAGTGTTAGGGTATCCTCCCCTAGACCAGCCCAAAAGCATGTGAAGTGATTCAAAAGAGATAATTGAGAAGAACACATGTGCACTATGGAATAACATGGGAATGTCAATAGATTCTATCTCAGACCCCCTAATTTATTTTGTTGTAATAGTGATAGCTCATAAATTCTTTCAATCTAGAAAATTGAATAGTGTGTCTTACATGGCTATAGATTTGGGATACAAAATAGTAAGGAGAGACCACACCTATGTCCTTGTCGAGTTGAAACTTTAGTATCTATCTGAAAACTTGCAGGCCATACAAAAAACCAAGAGTGCATCTTGCAAATTTGGCTCTTTATTAGTTTGTATATTCTTTTATGTGTAGAACACATTTCCTTCATTTGGAAAAGTTGCTTGGAAGACCAACATGTCTATTCTAGTTCAAATTGGAGAATTCATAGAGAAACTTTGAGTCAGTAATGACAAGTTATTTTGAAGACTTTAAGAAGTCTATGAAGCAGAGACTAAGGATTCTAGTATCATAGTTGAGAAACATTATGATGATGTTTTCTTTCTAGTTGATGTTGATTATACATATGTACAGATAGTCCTACCTGGGGTCAAATGGCTTAATCCCTTGCCACATGAGATAAGCATTGATGAGGCTTCTGTAACTACTACAATTCTATTGGAATAGGAAATATATAAAAGTTCCACCTCATTTGGGAATTATGAGGAAGCCAAGTCTAGAATTACAATTGACTTGAAGACAACTTATGTGGTAAGAAAGAAGAATAAAATCATGAAGAAGCTAAAGGAGAGATTTGGCAAAGGGGGAGATGAATATGAGGAAGAGGAAGAAAAAGTTCAAGCCCCCTTAGAAATTACCCAAGGACAAGGAGAAGATGAGGGAGCTAATGAAGAAGGTGCTAAGGAGAAGAATCCAAGGAAGCACCCAAGCCTATTGAAAAGAAAAGAAAGGCTAAGGATCTTGATGTGGAGAAGCCCAAAAAGAAAGTTGTGAAACTATCACAACAGAAGCCATCAACTCCTATTACAAGGGAAACCACTAAGCAAGTCATGGTTACCAAGAAACCTAAAGGTAAAAGGACTATTGCTTCAGTAGAGCAGAGCCAACCAGTCAAGAAGACATATGAAAGGAGAAAATATATAGCTCCAACTGAGTCAGATGAGGAGAAGATTGAATTTGGTTACACGAGTCAATTCAAGGTGGTAAGGAACAATCCCTCCTCTAATTTAGATAGTTTGTGTGAAAATATAAAATCAAATGTAGATTGCTCTAGTTTTCCACACATACATTTTGATAAGATAGGAAAAGTTGAACAAAATACTATAGAAGCCATATATGTGATGATGGATACATTCAAATCAGCTCCTATAGAGATTTCCAACTCATTACCTAAGAGTCTTTATGATCGAGTTGAGCAAAAATGGAAATACAACCTACATTTAGAAAGACAAATTAGGGAATCAATTTTAGTGCAAGTAATACCATAATTGGATAAAAGATAGATCACTAAGGCTATGGAAACACACAAAACAAAATTTTCCCCAAAATATATAGAGCTTTCCATATACTAAACAAGAAGATTGAGGATGTGGTGACCAAGAGTACACAAGTCTGGAAAACAAGCTATGGTTCATCCACTCTAGCAATAATAAAGAAAGGTGAGTAAGCATTGTGAGAACCTAAGCAAGCAACATAGACTGCAAAAGTTGAGTATGTCAAGGATGGTCATGTGGAAGGAACTAAGGAAATAGTAGGAGAAGAGGCCACAACTAAGAAGGAGCAACAAGATGATCAAAGTGTACCTGAGGTACAAGTGTTGAGTGCCAATCCTCCACATGAAGACCAAGTAAGTCAACAAGACTTAGTGAGAATCAAGGATGTTTCTGACAATTCTGCACAAAACATCAATCCTTTGACAAATGATGATTTGAACAAGATATTGAAGAGTTCCACCATGACAACATAGTTATGCTCAAATCCTATATTTGTGAGAAATGATGAAATTACAAAGCTAGATATGGAAATAGAAGGGGAGAAGAAAATTGACACATCTAGTGTGCCCCTAGAGGTAAAAATTGTAGAAAAATAGAGTGCAATCACTGAACAACAAGGTATTGTTACAACACTAGTTGCATTACCTCTTGTGTCATTCATTTATCACAAGAAAGCCTTAATTACAATTGAGAAGGATGGAACATAAATCAGATTAGGTTAGGAAGCAAGTCCTACACCTACACCATAGACACAAGGTGAAGAGAAGAAAGATGATAATCATATTGACAAGCTTGAAGAATTGAAGGTGACTACTGCTCCAAAGGAACAAATTGATATCCAAACTCTGATTACCTTACTAGTTTCTATATCTCCTACTAGTAGTCAAGTTCTTCAAAGGCCAAGCACTCAGGCCACCCTATTGCAGATATCCAGGCCAAGTGCAAAGACATCAAGAAGCTTAGAAGAGATATCCTATGGAGATGTAAGTCTTGATGATGTGATTGAACTTCCAAAGTTTGATCTTATAAAAATCACCATTAAGTAGATGAGCATTTTGTAGGAATCTCTATAGAGGAAGAAACAACAAGAATTGCTAAGAAAGGAGCACAAGCATAAGCAAGTTCTTCATGAAATAAAAGACATATTTCTTGATGCTTTTAGCCTTCCAACCCCTAATGAAGATTAACCTATTCTTGAGCAACTAGTAAATATTGTTGAAAATATTAATGATGAAAACCTAGATGCAAACACCAAATTATTGGAATTGTTAGAACAGAAGTTTCAGATAAAAGTACTTGAAAATATATCTAGAGCCATTGCACTATGACAAGTTGAGCTAGCAACCAAGATAAAGGATGTGAAAAAGATGATGGAGATTATATTTTCTCTATACACAAAGCTTTGTGATGTGAACATGACAAGGAATATGAGATAGAAGATATGGATATAATGTCAAGAGAAAATGTTTGAAAGTGAATGTAAATATGTAGGATAATGGATGGATGTGAGAAATGGACATGGAAAGTGAGCATGAATGGATGGAAGGAAAATGTGTTGAAAATAGATTGATACAAGTATGAAAGTATGTTTCAATTATTGTTTTGTCACAAATGTCAAATCTACTACTTGATGGTAAGACAATGGCTTAAATGATTTGAGTACTATCATTTGTTTGATTAATGAAGAGGATTTGATCAAATGAGGCAACAATAGCACCGAGCGAAAAGGTTGAGTTATGATATGCAAAAGAAGTACAAGGATTATTTAAGACAATGATATTATAGTGCATTGATAATTGTTATCATTTGTTTACCCACCAAAGGTTCAAATTTCAAACGTTTAGCCCATCCAACGACTAATTCCCAAAGATAATACTATTTTAATGCCAAGCCTTATAACATGGTTTTTTGCGGCTTGCAAGTTCTCCTTCGTCAGATCCGAGAAGATCTAAAAAGGGCGCTATCTTGCTATGGTGAAGTTGTGTGAGATTTATGTTAGCGACATGACGCCCAGAGGACACGTGTCCGGTGGGTCCAGCTTGCAGGATAGACGTGTTTTGGCGGGTCAGAAGAGTTCCACGGCACTGTGGGCGCTATGTCGCTATCATGTGTTGGCCGAAAAATATTCATAGCGACATAGTGCCCGGCCGGCCGAAGGTTGTTTCTATGGTGAGTCCTAGTGTCGACGGCAAGGTTCGCGGCAACGAAAAAGTCACCACGACGAGGGCTTCAGGGAAGTGGCTAGGTCCCATTTTATACCTCATCTGCCCAGTTGGAGGGGTCCTTGATCCATACTAGCAAATTAGAACATGCCACATCTGCAAGGAAGAGCTACTCAATGAGTCGAGGTAATACAAGTCGCCAGGATGATGCTATGCGGACCAGTGTGGGGACGCCATGTGTATTATGGGGTCAGGGTTTCTAATGTGATCAATATAATTAGGGCAAGTCTTCGTGGCCATAGGATCAAAGTTAGATCGATGGTTGGCGCTATCTCGCCTTCCGAAGTTGCACGGAGAATATGATGGCGACATAGCGCCCTTCTGCCACGTGTCCGATGAGTCTCAGATGTCAGCGAGGATTCGTCAGTCAGTTGGTATGTGGCCAGTTCCTATTCATTGATGCACTGAGGGGGATGATCTATCTTTCTCGCCATCGGATCGGTTCAGATCAACGACAGGCACCATCTCGCTATGGTAAAGTTGTGTGATCTTTACCATGGTGACATAGCGCCTTAGTGACACGTGTCAGGTGGGCTGTGACAGCGGAGGAGCAAGTGCAAAGTATGATGAGTCTTCATGATTGTTAGATTAAGTCATATCAACAGATGGTGCCATCTCGCTATGGTAAAGTTGTGCGATCTTTACCATAGCGACATAACGCCCTTTCGCCACGTGGATCAGCGGGGCCAAGCTACACCAAGGTACATCTGTCAGGTATTGCCAGGTGTCATTTGGATGTGGTGCAGTTGCTAAGGTGGTGCCAGGTATGATGGGCCCAAGGTAAGGACAACACAGTGATATGACGAGTCTTCATGATCGTCCAATTTTAGGCAGATCAACAGTTGGTGCTATCTCGCCATTGGAAGTTGCACAGTAGATACCATGGCGACACAACGCCTTGTTGACACGTGTCTCACTGGCTTGGCTAAGGTTGGCGATTAACGGCTGGCAGTTAGTATGATCGCTACAATTAACGATAACAGTTTGAAGGGTGGCACAGTTAGTTCAATAAAAGGAGGTCAACCACAAAGGACTTCCCAGGTGGCAGAACGAAAAGAAGCGATTGGCCCGCGTGGCCCAATTGGCTTGTGAAACTAGGTTGACTCTCTGACCCCCACTGATTCATGAACCAAAAATGAAGGTGATCTATTTTGCTGTGTGATCTGATCTTCATAATCAATCCCAACCTACCAGAAATGAATGTGAAATGAAGAAGAACACTCCACCACCTCAGTCGATCCATCTACCCAGTCAGAAAATCGATGGCACCATTTTCAGTCCTCTCAAAACACCTTTCGCAACAAAGATCAAATTTTCTTCAGATTCCCATAATTGTCCTTCACAGGACTTAATGGTAGGTAGCTGCAGGGTCACTTCAACAGCAACCGATCTCAGTTATGCCTGAACTATAAAGGCAGATATTGTAGTTTTTGTAGGGGGACTTTTCTCTCTAATTTTTCCTTTGGTTTTTCTCTGTAATTCTAGCGTGAATTCCCCTGTGCCTCTGAACTATCTGATTCTCCATTTATCTCCTTCAACCATTGGTATTAAAGTGCAAGAATTATTTGCTTGTTTCATTGTTTTGTGGAAATCTATAATTCGCATGACTGTATCTCTACTAGCCTATGAATGATATATAAGTGAACTTCTTCCTTGTGTCATTCATCTCAGTTTTTTGATCTGTATGTGGTTATTTGATGAAAGCAATTCTAGATGTGTATACCCATAGTTTCATTTTGGTTCAGTAGCGCATGTATGGGCAAAGAATTGGTCCGAACACTCTATTTTGATGCATCACCTCCTTAGATTAGAACTAGGCAGATTTTCTTTCGTGCTCTCTTTCTCCCTTTTCCTCTCCAAGAGTAGATAGGTGCACCCTGATAGTAAGAGGAAGCTGGCCTTCTCTGGAGACTCAACCGTCCCACAGCTTGGAGGTTGTTTCCATGTTTCACTAGGTTGTCCTCGTGCATAGGCCTTGGACAAGGGTGCAAACCTAAGTGACAATAGTTTTTGGCACGCCCGGTGGGACACTTTTCAAACAAAATTTAAAGTCTACTGGTGTCAAGAAGAAAAAGTTTCAGAGATTAATACTGAAGAGG
The DNA here is from genome assembly GCA_028749045.1 of Cupressus sempervirens. NCBI lineage: Eukaryota > Viridiplantae > Streptophyta > Pinopsida > Cupressales > Cupressaceae > Cupressus > Cupressus sempervirens. The sequence continues at coordinate 460,116,457 of CM053791.1, read as the reverse complement.
TAGTGCTGGCTTCAGTATTCAAGCCTTCAAGAGGCTAATTCTTCAAAGTACTTGGTGACTCTGAACATCAACAAATCTGGTTCTAGGCCAAAGTTGCATTAATTCATGCCCAGAGCTGAAACAAGGGCATCTTCTAGAGGTAAATTTCAATATCAAGAGCTTTCTCTTTCAAATCCTAGAAGAAGGAGGACTAGAACTTCATTATCACCAGTTAGGGGTGTAATAACAGTTAATATACCTATAAGATCTGTCTCTACTCCTCCTACTATTCGAACTCAGCCTAGATTGCCATCAACACTCATCAATAGAACACTTGTTTACATGGCACAACCAAGAGTTCATGCTTTTTCCACCTTTAATGGTGGAAGTCCTCTATTGTTAGCCCAAAGACATGATATACCAGTATCTGCACTAAAAAGTATACCTGATTTTACTGGTGAAACTTCCATCTCTCCTTTAGAGCATATCCAAGAAGTAGCAAATGTCTGTAATATTCATGGTATTACAGAAGATGATGTTGCTGTCAGACTTCTAGCCTCATCTTTAATAGGAAAGGCATTACAGTGGTATAGAGGCTTAGCTCATGGTTCTACAACCGATTGGGATGGACTAGGAGTAGGGTTATGCAAACATTTTCAGGATAGAAGTGACCATCGGTCACTTTTAGAGCAGCTGACTACTATAAAAAGGGCCCCCCATGAATGTATGACTAATTTTAATTATAGATTTCAAAAAACATGGGATAGAATACCTACTACAGTGAAACCTACCCCTGGTAATGCCTTCTTGCATTACCTTGGAGCTTTTAACAGTGATATTACCACTACAATCCAAACTATGGGAGGAGATACCTTGCCTAATGCTTATGAGATAGCCATAAAAGCTGAGAACATCCTGATATAAGGAGGGAAGTTGGCTCGAAGGCCCCCTATGCCTTTCTTTCCTGATGTCCCCAACCACCAACTAGCAATGGCCCCTCTTCCTACAACTTCTACATCACAAGCCCTTACTCTGGTCCCTCAAGCTTCCACATCCTCAAATGGGATAGATGAACTCAAAGAGATGCTCCAAGGTCTAGTGTTGAATACAGATAAAAGAGAGAAGACCTTGGATAAAAAATTGCAAGAACAAGGGAGGGAGTTGAAGGACCAAGGGAAGAGATTAGAGGATAGTTTTTCTATAATACAAAAAATGAGTAACAAGGTGGTGGCCTTGGAAAGGCAGCAAGCTCAAAGTGGCAAGCCTCCCCAATTGCAATATCAAGCTCCAAATGGTGGTAGGCCTCCTAATCAGTGGAATAGCTCTTTTGATCAGGGTCGGCAAAATAGTCATGCTTCTACTGCAAGCTCAAATTAGAATAGAGCTATAGTCCCTCAAAATAACTTGGCCCAAGATCAAGATTTCTGTCCTTCCTGCAACTATTCTTATACCTATTGCATGTGCCAGAAGGCAGAATCTTATTTGGCCCTGAATGACCAAGAACCTGCAGCAAAGAAATCATACAAGGAGGATCATCCCAATGAGGCCTCATATATTCAAGGACGTGATGATTTCTCTTTTATGAATCATCAGATTGGGGAGCATTGTAATGTAAACCAGGATTCCGTTGCTCATAACACTAGAAGCGAAAGGAGAGCTATAGAACATGCTGCCCCTCGTTCTCCTAAGAAGACCTCAACTTCAAGTGCTACACCTCATATACATGCAGCAAATGAACCAACAAGTGCTTCACAGCAGCAAAGGCAAGATTCTAGAAGGAAAGATGCAAGTTATCCTTATGTTGCCCCATCTCAACCTCTTATAAGTGCAGCTACCAAAGTTTCTACCAAAGTTCCTAATACACCATTCAGTGTGGTAGAGAAAATGAAGAAGACCAATGTGAATATCTCCATGTGGGATGTTGTTGCTACCATACCAATGCAGAAGAGGATGCTGCAGCAAGAGTTAGAGAAGATTGAACCCAAGGATCAACCATCTATCATGGAGAGTGCCACAAGTCTAGTACAACCAGCAGGGGATGTGGAGACAAATAAAAAGGTTAGACCCCCTCCATTCTATGTTTCTCTGATTATAGGGGGCAAATTAGTCCACAATTGCATGATAGATTCAGGGGCTAGCAGCTTAGTAATGCCTAGGTGTGTTGTTGATGCTTTAGGAATGAAGTATGAACCCATTGTTAGGGATGTGCTACAATTAGATGGTAGTACTGTCAAAATTGTAGGTATCCTTAGGAATGTGGAGATGGCCCTACATGCATGCCCTGGTTGCACTGTGATTCAAGACATATCTGTTGCTGAATTCAAGCCCTATTTTGCTATCTATCTTTCAAGAGACTTCACTGCTCAAATTGGTGGATTCATATCCGCTGATTGGTCATATATGTCTTTCAAGACTACATATGGAGCCAATGCCTCAATTAGAGCAGAACCTCAAGCCCTTCATCACACTAAATCTTACAACCCCAACCCCATCAACATGAATTTCCCTATTCTAGAGATGGATGAAAATGACATAATAAATGAGCCTGCCACTTCCATAGCAGAGATTTTTGATTTCTTCTTGGATGAGTGGGAAAATGCATATCAGTTTGAGCCTATGTCAGAGACTCTTGAGACAGGCCTTAGTACATATTGCATAATAGAGAAAGAGGCTCAAGTTCCAAAAATTGTTGGGACTAATGATGATATAAATGGAACATGGAGTATGTATTTTGATGGCTCAAGGAATAGAAATGGATCAGGGGTCAGTGTTATGTTGATCTCTCTTGCACAAATAAGATACTACTTCTCCTTTAGGCTCCAATTCAATTGCACCAATAATGTGGTCGAGTATGAATCTTTGATTCAAGGTCTCTTACTTTCCCAAAAGAGAGGAATTCAAGCCTTGAGAGTATATGGGGATAGTGAGTTGGTAGTTAACCAAGTGAGAAACTAGAATATCACCAAAAATGGCCTGCTCAAGTCTTACAAACACAAAGTCTGGGATTTTCTTGAGAGCTTCAATGCATTTAATATTCAGAGCATTCCTAGGAAAGAAAATAAACTGCTGATAGACTTGCAGCAATAGGTGCATCTTATGATGTACCAGGGAATCTTGAGGAGAAGAAGAAGCAACAAATAAAGGTGGTAGTGAGGCCTGCCATCCCTGACAACAACACTCATTGGCAGGTGTTTGATTCTGATGAGCAAATTGTGAGTTTCTTGCAGAATGAGGCAAAATTCTCAGATAGAAACCAGTCAAGATTGCAACATTAGTATGGTGATCAGATCATTCATCTCAGTTCTAACAAGTTTCCCAAGAGTCTCATTACCTTGGAGAGTGTTTTTAATCCTGATGATCAAACAAGAGGCAAAGGAATGAATCTAGCTGCAGAAAAGGATGATCATGCCCTAGTTACAGTTGCTGATGGAAAATCTCTGAATATGGGGAAGGTATGTTCTGAAACTAAGCAAGAAAACTTCATTCAGTTATGTCAAGAATTTAATGATGTATTTGCTTAGACATATGATGATTTAAAAGGGTTTGACCCTAGTTTGTTTCAGCATACCATATATTTAATTGATAGGGCCAAACCAGTAAGGCAAAAATAGAGACCAGTGAATCCTAAGATTGAACCTCTAATGGGAAAAGAACTATCCAAGTTGATAGAGGCTAATATAATATTTCCTATCAAACACTCATCATGGGTAGCTAACCTTCTCCCTATAAGGAAGAAAAATGGAGAAATCAGATTGTGTGTGGACTTTAGGGATCTTAATCAGGCTTCTCTTAAAGATCACCATCCTCTCCCTTCCATGGAGCAGATTCTGTCCAAGGTCAATGGTTCAAGGAGATTCTCTTTTCTTGATGGATTCTCTGGTTACAATCAAGTGCTGGTTAAAGAACCTAACAGACATAAGACATCATTTACTACTAAATGGGGCACCTATGCTTATTTCAAGATGCCATTTGGACTAACAAATGTAGGTGCCACATTTCAGAAGGCAATGGAGATGGCCTTTAAAAAACTAATTGACAAATTTGTCTTAGTATACCTTGATGATATAACTGTATATTCAAAAAATGTAGAAGATCATCTTGATCATCTAAGACAGGTATTTCTAAGATGTAGAGAGTTTGGGGTTCCCCTTAACCCAGCCAAGTGTGTCTTTGCTACAAGCCAAGGAAAATTATTGTGACACATTGTATCTAAGGATGGGCTGACCATTGATCCAGAAAGAACAAGGGCAATACTTGCCCTTCCTCTTCCTAAACAAAAGAAGGGGCTGCAAAGTTTCCTTGGTAGAATAAATTTTGTAAGAAGGTTTATTCCTAATCTTGCTACCATGGTGAAGCCTCTTACAGCTATGCTTAAGAAAGGTATGGTCTTCTCATGGACCAAGGAAGGGGAGGAGAGTTTTGAAGAGATCAAGACAGCCATAGCCTCAGCCCCTACTCTCATGAACCCAAATTTTGAAAAAGATTTCATCCTCTACACTCTAGTTGGTGAGTCAAGTATCTCTGCTGTCTTGACTCAAACAAATGACAAGGATGAGGAGCAGCCCATAGCCCTCTTTAGTGAAGGGCTCAAGGAATATGAAGATAAGTACAGCTTTGTTGAGAAGCAGGCCCTTGCGGTCATCAAAGCCTTGAAGAAATTCAGGCACCTCTTATCCCACAATAAAATCCGTTTGTTGGTGCCCCATGCCAGCATAAAAGACTTCCTGTTAAGCAAGGATATCAGTGAAAAGAGAGTTGGATGGATCACTAGGGTAATGGAATATGATGTTGATATTCAGATTACCAAGTTGGTAAGAGGGAGGGGGTTGTGCAAAGAAATGTTATCAGGCCAGGATTCTGATGAAGAGGCTGCTATGGTAATAACAGAGCAGCAGGAAGAAGGAAACGTTAATGGCCCAAGGAGCTGGATAAATGACATGAAGAACTTCTTATCAGGGAATGGATACCCTCAAGGATTGGACATAACTAAAAGGAGACAATATAGACTACAGTCCATTCCCTATGTTGTAATTGATGGTATCCTATTCAGGAGGGATTTTAATGGGACCCTCTTGAGATGCATTGAAGAAGATCAGGCTGAGAGGATGATTAAGGAACTTCATGATGGCTCTGATGGTGGCCATTTCTCTGCAAGAACTACTGCCATGAAGATCATGAGGGCTGATTATTATTGGCCATCTTTGTTTCATGATTGTTATGGATATGTGAGAAAATGTGAGAAGTGTGCTTTCTTTTCAGGAAAACAGAGGCTTGCAGCTCTCCCCCTTCGTCCTATTCAGGTGGATCGGCCCTTTACCCAGTGGGGGTTGGATTTTATAGGCCCCATTAATCCTCCATCTAGTGCAGTTCATAAATGGATTTTGGCTGCTACTAATTATTTCACTAGATGGACAGAGGCAGTTTCCTTGAAGGATGCCACAAAACCATCAGTTGTTGAATTCCTTGATGGAATTGTATCTAGGTTTGGTGCTCCTTCTACTATCATCTCAGACAATGCTAAGTCTTTTGTTGGAACCTAGATTTGTGCATGGGCAATGAATCACAATATCTACCTGAGCACATCATCAAATTACTATCCCCAGGGTAATGGTTTGGCTGAGTCTTCCAACAAGAATCTGATCAGAGTCATGAAGAGGACAATAGAAGACAATCAGAGGGTCTGGCATAAGAAATTAAGGACTACTCTATGGGCTAATAGGATAACACCCAAGAGATCTATTGGGAATTCACCTTTTGTGCTGGTATATGGTAGGGAGGCTAGACTCCCATTTTCATTGGAATTCCCATCCTTGGAATTGGCTCATTAGCTAGAATTGATTGAAGATAATGCCATGACAGTAAGAATGGAAGAGCTGATTGAACTAGAAGAAAAGAGAAATAAGGCTATGCAAACCCTAGAGATACATCAGTAGCAGATGAAGAGGAATTTTGACAAGAGAGCTAGGGTCAGAACCTTCAGAGAAGGAGATTTAGTTCTAAAGTGGGATGCAGATAGGGCAAAACTAGGAAGACATTCCAAATTCAATGCACTATGGAGTGGCCCCTATCTGATTGCCAGTTGCAAACAGGCTAATGCATTCCAGCTAAGCCGGCCCAATGGAGAGATTTTGCCCATTCCATTCAATGGGATCTATCTGAAGCCCTGTTTTTAAAGATTGTGAATCCATGTACATAAGTAGTTTAGTTTCTTTTCTGTTGATTCCTGCTTTTCAAGAAGTGCACGGGCACAACCGTCTCCCTATGAGGTAGCAGATTGTAAGGTGTCTCAGGTTGCAGAAGAAGTTTTGTTTTTTTTTGTTTCCAGTTGCAGTTGCAGAGCTAGGGTTTTCATGTTTTAATCTCTCACAGAGGGGTTAGGGTTTCACAGTATGCATAGACCCATTTTTTGACTCCATAGCCCAATGGATTGTTCACAGGCCACTGGTCATACACATAGCAGGCTTGTGTCCCCTGTGAGTCGCCATAAATGTTATCATTTTTTCACCCGCCAAAGGTTCAAATTTCAAATGTTCAGCCCGTCCAACGGATAATTCCCAAAGATAATACTATTTTAATGCCAAGCCTTATAACATGGTTTTTTGCAGCCTGCAAGTTCTCATTCGTCAGATCCGAGAAGATCTACGAAGGGCGCTGTCTTGCTATGGTGAAGTTGTGCGAGATTTATGTTAGCGACATGACGCCTGGAGGACATGTGTTCGGTGGGTCCAGCTTGCAGGACAGACGTGTTTTGGTGGGTCGAAAAAGTTCCATGGCACCGTGGGCGCTATGTTGCTATCATTTGTTGGTCAAAAAATATTCATAGCGACATAGCGCCCGGCCTACCAGAGGTTGTTTCTACGGTGAGTCCCAGTGTCAGCAGCAAGGTTTGTGGAACAAAAAAGTCACCATGGCGAGGGCTTCAGGCAAGTGGCTAGGTCCCATTTTATACCTCATCTGCCCAGTTGGAGGGGTCCTTGATCCATGCTAGCAAATTAGAACATGCCACATCTGCAAGGAAGAGCTACTCAATGAGTCGAGGTAGTACAAGTCACCAGGATGATGCTACGCGGACCAGTGTGGGGATGTCATGTGTATTATGGGGCCAAGGTTTCTAATGTGATTAGTAGGATTAGGGCAAGTCTTCGTGGCCGTAGGATCAAAGTCAGATCGATGGTTGGCGCTATCTCGCCTTCCAAAATTGTACGGAGAATATGATGGCAACATAGCACCCTTCTGCCACGTGTCCGATGAGTCTCAGATGTCAGCGAGGATTCATCAGTCAGTTGGTACGTGGCCAGTTCCTATTCATTGATGTACAGAGGGGGATGATCTATCTTGCTCGTCGTCGGATTGGTTCGGATCAACGACAGGCACCATCTCGCTATGGTAAAGTTGTGCGGTCTTTACCATGGTGACATAGCACCTCAATTACACATGTCAGGTGGGCCATGATATCTCATAAACCTCAGGGGTGCTACCAGGTGTGCTGATGGTGGAGGAGCAAGTGAAAAGTATGATGAGTCTTCACGATCATCAGATTAAGTTGTATCAACGGATGGTGCCATCTCACTATGGTAAAGTTGTGCGATCTTTACCATAGCAACATAATGCCCTTTCCTCACATGGATCAGCAGGGCCAAGCTGCACCAAGGTACATCTATCAGGTATTGCCAGGTGTCATTTGGGCATGGTGCAGTTGTTGAGGTGGTGCTAGGTATGATGGGCCCAGGGTAAGGACAGCACAGTGGTACGACGAGTCTTCATGATCATTCGATTTTAGGCAGATCAACGATTAGCGCTATCTCGCCATTGGAAGCTGCACGATAGATACCATGGCGACACAACGCCTTATTGACACATGTCTCACTGGCTCGACTAAGGTTGGCAGTTAACGGCTGGAAGTTAGTGTTATCGCTACAGTTAATGATAACAGTTTGAAGGGTGGCGCGGTTAGTTCAATAAAAGGAGGTCAACCATAGAGGACTTCCCAGGTGGTAGAATGAAAAGAAGTGATTGGCCTGCATGGCCTAGTTGGTTTTTTGAAACTAGGTTGACTCTCTAACCCCCACTAATTCATGAACCAAAAATGAAGGTGATCTATTTTGCTGTGCGATTTGATCTTCATGATCGATCCTGACCTACCAGAAATGAATGCGAAATGAGGAAGAACACTCCACCGCCTCAGTCGATCCATCTACCTAGTTAGAACATCGATGGTGCTGTTTTCAGTCCTCTCGGAACACCTGTCGCAACAAAGATCAAATTTTCTTCAGATTCTCATAATTGTCCTTCGCGGGACTTAATGGAAGGTAGCTGCAGGGTCACTTTAGCAGCAAAAGATCTCAGTTATGCCTGTACTATAAAGGCAGATATTGTAGTTTTTGTAGGGGGACTTTTCTCTCTAATTTTTCCTCTGGTTTTGCTCTACAATTCTAGCGTGAATTCCCCCATGCCTCTGAACTATTTGATTCTCCATTTATCTCCTTCAGCCATTGGTATTAAAGTGCAAGAATTCTTTGCCTGTGCCATTATTTTGTGGAAATTTGTAATTCGCATGACTGTATCTCTGCTGGCCTGTGAATGATATATAAGTGAACTTCTTCCTTGTGTCATTCATCTCAATTTTCTGATTTGTATGTGGTTATTTGATGAAAGCAAGTCTGGATGTGTATACCCTTAGATTCATTCTGGTTTAGTAGCACATGTATGGGAAGAGAATTGGTCTAAACACTCTATTTTGGTGCATCACCTCCTTAGATTAGAACTAGGTAGATTTTCTTTCATGCTCTCTTTCTCCCTTTTCCTCTCCAAGAGTAGATAGGTGCACCCTGATAGTAAGAGGAAGCTAGCCTTCTCTGGAGACTCAACCTCGCAGTTCAAGTCCCATAGCTTGGAGGTTGTTTCCATGTTTCACTAGGTTGTCCTCGCGCATAGGCCTTGGACAAGGGTGCAAACCTAAGTGACAACAATAATATACTTAAGGATGCAAAGGATGGATACATTGATTAAGTTTAGAAGAAAAAGTTAAATGAATTGTGTCTCTCAAGCTTAAAAATTTGCATAGTAGGTGCCAAGAAAATTTAGTGAAAGCCAAGAAAAAAATCAGTTGGAGCTGAGCAAAGTCAAATTTCAATGTATGCCAAGTGATACAGTGTAAGCCGAGTAAAGTTTAGTTGGTCTCAAGCACCAATAAACTTTAGCTCATGCCAAGTGTTTTGATAGTGGATTTTAAGCAATGTAGTATGTGTCAAGCATTAGAAGAAAGTCAATGCCAAGTGTTAGCATTATGAAAAAGATCATGAATTTGATGCATCTGAGTAGACAAGTTTGATTTCTTGGATTGTGTGAATTGTGTGGAAGATAAGCTTGATGAGCTAGTGGCACAGAATTCAAGATGAACCATTTTGAGGAAAATTCAAAGAAGATTGAAGAAGAAGTTTCTAGAAGGGAATAAATTATAAAGATGGGTAGATTCATTGAATCCTACCTAATCCAACCTAACCCTAAAATGGACCATGGAGCTTAAATGACAAAATATCTTAATTTTTTATTTATAAAAATGGCTGGTCAAAAGAAAAGGTTGTCATGTGCCAGAACCTAAGGAAGACAAGGAATCTAGGGTATTACTTCATTCAGTGACCTAAGAGAAGAGACTATTATTGGCAAGCAAAGCAAGAAGGCTTAAGGGTATGGATGCTTGAAGGGTGAACAAGCTATTAGAGTTGAAGCATGTGAAAGCCAAGCATAATGGAGGACTGAAATAGAGATCTATAATTTTCAACTGTGTTGTAAGTTGTTATGAAATCAAGCCTTACTGTTACTTTCTAATCATTGTACCAGTCTAGGGTAAAACCATTGGATTAAGGTTTACCTAACAGTCATTTATAAATCCCTTAACTGGGTGACATTTTTGGAAAATGATCTAAATTCCTCTAATAAGGCTCACTCCTAATAGGGTGATTGAAATATTTTAACCAGGTCACATTTAACCAGTATGTATTGTAACCTTTAACAGGGTTAGCCTTTCACAGGGCATCACTTCAGAAGAGTGAGAATGAGTAGCATGTTACTGGTGGTTTTTACCAAATTAGGTTTTCACATTAGATCATTGTGTCAAATGTGTTACTGAATATGATATCTTTCATACTTACATTTCTACAAAGTTGATTTGATAGTAACCTACAAGTTTAAATGATTTCATGATCTAATAGATACTTGCATGATGAAAATGTTTAATGGATATGGGCTCACTAAGTTGTGAAATTTTTTATTTGTACATCTAGACCTTGAATAACTAATTCACCCCCCACTCAATTATTCTAAATAATCCCAATAATTGGTATTAGAATCATCTACTCAAGATGACTAGTTTGAAGGTAATAGAAGCAAAAAGATGAAGATGTAAAAAAGAGAGGTACCCAAGCTTAATAGAGATAACTTTCCTGCATGGAAAAGTTTGATGAAGCTACACCTAGGAGGTCTTGGAGAGAATGCACAATCTACCATTGTTGTTGAGCATGTTGATCCTACTAGAGTCCTAACTATTGAAGATCTGAAAAAGAAGAAAGAACACATCCAGACAATGTTGGAGATTGCCTCTACCCTAAGTTATGCTAAGTTTGATGATATCAAGGGTTGTGATAGTGCAAAAAAAATGTAGGACTCTCTACACACCATCTATGGAAGCGATGAAAATGTTTTGAGAGCCAAATCTGAAAGTCTTAGAGTTAAGTTTGATGATATGAGAATGTTGCTCAATATTGATCTAGGATAAAGGATGGTGTTAGTGTGATAAGAGGATCTGCTAGTAAGATAAATGATGAGACCATACTAAGAAATTTTTTGAGAAAAATGCTTCCCACTTATGCTATTAGATTTTTTTCAATACAAGAACTGAGATGTGTATCAGGTTCTAATTTGACTCTTGAAGGTCTGGTAGGTAGGCTCATTTCTTTTGAACTATCTAATTTTGATAACTTCAAATATGACAATGTTGAATTTGATTTCAAAGCTAAGCTATCATTGAAGGAACCTAATGAGAAGAAGAAGAAAAAGGTAAAATATGTGTCTAGTGATAGTGATATAGATGAGGAGGATGTTGAACAACTTGAAGCACTTCTAGCAAGGATATTTCACAAAGGTAAGTAATCCATCATGTGTTTCAATTGCAATGAGGTTGGTCATATTGCTACTAGATGTCTAGAGAAGAAGAATTACAGAAGTGGAGACAAGTACAAAAGTAGAAGAGATGAAGACAAAAAAGATATCAAAGACAAAGGCAAGAAGTCTTTCTACATTGCTGAAGAGGAAAGTAAAGATTGATCCGATGACCATGATGATGAAGTGGTGTATGTTGCAATGAAGGATAAATCTAATGAGGATGAGACAACTACACTGGTGTCATGTGTGAACAAGAATGACAAACAAATCATTGACAAAGGGTGTTCACATCACATGATTGGAGATAAAAGTAAGTTCATTACCTTGATTTATTATTATGGGAATAATGTAAGGTTTGGTAATGATGCACCCTGTTTGATAAAAGGAAAAGGTTCTATCAAACTTATAGGAAAAAATTTATGTGACAATGCTTATTATTTTGGAGGACTTAACTATAATTTGTTGAGTGTGTCACAACTGAATAATTCAAGTTGTAAGGTTGAGTTTGAGAACAAGACTGCTAAGATATATGATACTAATGGAAAACTAATTGGAAAAGGTGATCAAATTAGAGGTAATCTATTCTACCTTGATATAGAGGATGCTACTTGTTTAGTTGTAGAATTTGATGATGTATGGCTATGACACAAGAGGTTATGTCATGTTAATTTTGATAACTTGGTTAGTATCAGTAACATGAGAAGAGTTAGAGGTTTGCCTAAGTTGAAAAAACTCGACAATATAATTTGTAAACAATGTTAGTTAGGAAAAATGACAAAGTGAAGTTTTAAGGTTAAGACTCATACCTCTAAAGGAATATTAGAGATTGTTCATACTAAATTGTGTGGACCAATTGATGTGAAGAGCTACAAAGGAGATAAGTACATTATGATATTTGTTGATGATTATTCTAGAATGATGACAATTATGTTTCTGAACTAGAAATCTTATGCTTTCCAAATGTTTAAGTGGTACTTAGCAAGAGTTGAGAAGAAAATAGGTAAAAGTTTGAAATGTTTGAGATCTGACAGAGGAGTCAAAAGACAAACATCTACCCCTAGGACCCCTCCACAAAATAGAATTGCTGAAAAGACGAATAGATTTGTAATGGACTATGCTAGGACACTCATGATGGAGAAAAATGTTGTTTTGAAATATTGGAGAGAAGTTGTAAGTACAATTGTCTATACCTTGAACCATGTGCAAGTCAATAAAGGTACTCATTCAACACCTTTTGAACTATGGTATGGATACTCACCCAATGTAAAATATTTTAAGGTATTTGGAACCAAGTGTTATATTCTCAAGGATATCAAGAATGGTAAATTAGATGCAAAAATTGAAGAAGATATATTCATTGGTTATTCCACAAGAAGTAAAGGTTATAAGTGTTTAAATACTAACACTAATAGAGTGCAAATGTGAAATTTGATGAATATATAGAAGTACATGAGGTTGAACCTATGAAGGAACCAAAATAATACAAATCATTTGTATATTTTTATGAAGGTATGCCTACTAATGAAGATGTTGTAAATCAAGTTACAAATAAACAAGTTTTAGTGAATGTAGAGTCACATACTATGAATGTCGAGTTGCATTCAGGAACTAAGCTACATTCAAGTGTTGAGTTACATAATGAAGTTGAGGCACATTCTAATTTTGAGATCAATGTAAATGAAAGAGATGTTGAACTACCTAATAGAGATGTACATAGTGATTCAAAAGTTGAGAGACCAAATGAGGAAAATTGAGTAGAACCAAGATTGTCTAAGTATGTCAAGAGACATCGTCCTACTACACAAATCATTGGAGACAAAGATGCTAGACCAATAACAAGGAACAAGTTGAGAAATGATACATATTTTCTTAGCATGCACAAAACTAAAAAAATGAAATATTCCTTAGAAGATGTGGACTGGAGTAAAGCCATGAAAGAAGAGATTGAACAAATTGTTAAAAATAAGACACGAACTCTAGTTCCTAGATCAGAAGAAAAAAATGTGATTGGCACCAAGTGGGTGTATAGAAACAAGTTAGATGAAAATGGTGAACTCAGAAGGAACAAGGCAATATTAGTTTGTAAAGGATATGCACAAGAAGCGGTATAGACTATGAGAAACATTCGCTCCTATTGCAAGATTGGAAGGAGTAAGAACTTTTCTTGCTTACTCTACATACATAGGTTTCAAAGTTTATCAAATGGATGTTAATTCTACATTTTTAAATGGTATATCAAAGGAAGAGGTTTATATAGAACAACTAGAAGGATATGTTGATGCTAACAACAAAAACATGGGTATGTAGACTACACAAAGCTTTATGCGATTTAAAGCAAGCACCAAGAGCATGGTATGAAAGGCTTCATAATTATCTTGTGAAGATTAGACTTGAGAGGACTGATGATAACAACAACCTGTACTTGAAGACAAAGAAAGGCAAAGGTATTTTACTATCTAAAATTTTTGTTGATGATATCATATTTGGAGGTCAAGATACTTTATGTAAGGCTTTTGCAAATGAAATGAAGAAATAATTTGAGATGTCTATGTTTGGAGAGATCAAATTCTTCATGAGTTTGCAAGTACATCAGATGAAATATGGTATATATATCACTTAGTTTAAATATGTAAAGGAGATATTGAAAACTTTTGGATTGGAAGATTCCAAGCCAATAAGCACACCTACTGTGACAAGACATAAATTGTTAAAGAATGATGATCCAACAAAGGTGAATAAATCATTGTAAAAGTCTATGATTGTCAAATTACAATATGTAGTACACATTAGACTTAATATTGCATTATCTATTGAGATAGTTGCAAGATTCTTTGCTAATCCTAAAGAGAATCATTTGATGGTTGTTAAGAGAATAATGAGATATCTAAAAGGAATAGAAGACTATGGTCTATACCACAAGAAAAATGAGAAATTTGAATTAAGAGCCTACAATGATGCTGATTAGCCTAGAAATATTGATGATAGAAAGAGCACTAGTGGAGGAGCATTTTTCTTAGGAAAAAGTTTGGTTACATGGACTAGAAAGAAACAAAACTGCATATCTTTATCTACTATTGAAGCTGAATATGTTGCTACCATAGTAAATTGTATAAACATTGTATGGATCAAACAACTACTCAAAGGTTTGAAGGAATAAATCATTGAACTTGTGATACTTTATTCTGATCATACAAGTGCTATAAATATATCAAATAATCTTGTGATGCATACAAAGACTAAGCACACTACAATCAAGTACCATTACTTGAGAGAGTTAGTTCAAGATAAAGAGGTGAAGATGAAATATGTTAACAAAAGATAGAAAATAGTTGATATCTTCATAAAAGCATTACCTAAGAATTCTCATGAGTATCAAAGAGGTAAACTAGGGGTGATACCCCTATCAAAGGCTATTTAAGAAGAATGAGGAGTGCCCTACATCAAACAAGATGATTGACATATGTTAAACATTGATGCAGTGGATCTTACTTTAGGAGCCGCCTAAATTAATCAAAGAAATGAAGCTACAAATTGGTCATAAGGCAAGTGAGAGAGGGAGAAACTAAAAATGTTCATATTTTCATATTAAGATGACAAGTCTTTGGCATTATTGTCAAAGAGGGAGATAATATTGTTGAAATCATAATGAAGCAATCCAAAAAGGGAGAAAGAAGATACAAAATAAACATGGAATACCTAGTCAGATGGAGATAATATCAAGGGAGATATCAAAAGTGATATAGAGGGAGACATAGGAATGAGTTGATTGATTGTCTATTGATCAGAACATAGTTTTTGTAACCTATTCAGAAGATGAAACTTGCTGATAGAGGGAGAGATTTCAGTACAAGTAATTATTATCTTTTTGATATTTTGTTGGTTGTACTGATTAAGTTTGGTTTTCCATCAATTCCAAAGAGGGAGCTTGTTGAAAACAAATTGATACAAGTATGAAAGTATGTTTCAATCATTGTTTTGTCACTAATTAAAAACTTGCTACTTGCTAGTAAGATAATTGTTTAGATGATTTGAGTACTATCATTTGTTTGATTGATGAAGAGGATTTGATCAAATGAGGTAGCAATAGCACCTAAAGGAAAGGTTGAGTTATGATATGTAAAAGAAGTATAAGGATCAATGAAGACAATGCTATTATAGTGCATTGATAATCTACTTAAGGTTGCAAAGGATGGATACACTAATTAAATTCAGAAGAACAAGTTAAATGAATTGTGTCTCCCAAGCTTAACAATTTTCACAATAGGTGCCAAGAAAACTTAGTGTAAGCAAAGAAAAATACTAGTTAGAGCCAAGAAAAGTCAAATTTTAGTGTATTTTGAGTGATACAGTGTTAGGTAAGTAAAGTTTAGTTGATGCCGAACACCAATAAACTTTAGTTGGTGTTGAGTGTTTTGATAGTGGATGCCAAGCAACGATGTATGTGCTGAGCATAAGAAGTAAGTTAATGTCAAGTGTCATCATTATGAGAAAGATCATGAATTTGATGAATCTAAGTTGACAAGTTTGATTTCTTGGATTGTGTGAACTGTGTGGAAGATAAGCTTGATGAATTGGTAGCACAAAATCCAAGATGAACTATTTTGAGGTGAACTCAAAGAAGATTGAAGGAGAAGTTTCTAGAAGGGAATAAATTGCAAAGATGAGTAGATTCATTGAATCCTACCTAATCCAACCTAACCCTAAAATGGACGATAGAGTTTGAACAACAAAAGATCTTCATTTTATATTTATAGAAATGGCTAGTCAGAAGCAAGGTTGTCATGTGTGAGAACCTAAGGAAGACAAGGAGTCAAGGGTATTTCTTCATTCAATGACCTAAGAGAAGAGACTGCTATTGGCAAGAAAAGAAAGAGGGTCCCTTGCTTTCATTTGCACTAGCACTATAGTTGGAGTTCTACCTAGTTAGAATTCCCCAAGTATAGCCTATAAAACTCTAGGGGGATAGGAAAGAAACAATGACTCACCCCTTGCCCATGAACACCCATGGACGGAAAGCCCACTGGGGGTGAAGGATGCTATTAGAGTTGAAGTGTTGAAAGCCAAGTAGAATGGAGGACTAAAACAAAGATCTATAATCTATAAGTGTGTTGTAATTTGTTATCAGATCAAGCCTTACTGTTACTTTCTAATCATTGTACCATTCTAGGGGAAATCCTTTGGATTATGGTTGACCTAACAGTCATTTGTAAATCTCTTAACTGGGTGAGATTACAAGTGAATGATATAAAGTCCTCTAACAAGGATCACTTCTAATAGAGTGATTGAAATCCTTTAACTAGGTAACATTTAATAGTGTGCACTATAACCTTTAACAGGGTTGTCCTTTCAAAGGGCATCAATTCAGAAGAGTGAGAATGAGTAACATGTTACTAGTGGTTTTTTCCAAATTGGATTTCAAAGTTAAATCATTGTGTCAAATGTGTTATTGAATCTATTATGTTTAATGCTTACATTTCTACAAAGTTGATTTGATAGTAACCTACAAGTTTAAATGATTGTATGATCTAATGGATGCATGCATGATGAAATTTTTTTATGGATATGGGTTCACTAAGTTATGAAAATTTTTATTTGTACGTCTAGACCTTAGATAATTGATTTAGTGCCACCCCACCCCCCCTCAGTTATTGTAAAGAATTCCAAAAAAATGTTAGTTAAGATAAAAGTTGGAAAAGGATGATGAGTGATAGGTGAAAATATGGAAGATATATAAGGAAATGTAGTATGGATGGGGCTTGTCCCCAGTGTAGAGTGCAAGTGGAAGAGGAAAAGTGAATGGATGGATAAGTAGATTTGCAAGACATTGGATACATGATAGGAAAATAAAGGGAGGAATCAAGCATCTGGATACATAGATGGTATCCCTTGATATTTATTTCTCTTTATTTGTTATTTTCAAGGAATTTTTACTATTTTCTCTTAGATGTTGGTAGGATATGGAAATGAAGGATGAAATGGGTTGGGAAATGGAGGACAATGACTTATGAAAAATTTTGGATTAAGGAGGTGGAATGGTTTGGAGGAAGACATGGTTGATGGATGTTAGGTTGGAAGACTTGTGAGTCAGTGGATGAAGGAGATGGAAAGATCATCATTGGCACACATCTTGAAGGATGATGGGAATAAGGAAATTTTGGAGGAAATGTAGGAAAACATTTGAATTTTGGGATATAGGGACCCAAAATTGATGAAGGAGATAATGGATTTAGGATGGTGGATTTTGGGACATAAGGACCTAAAATAGAGTTGGTAAATGGAAGTTTTGAGGATTTATCAATGAAGGAAGCCTTTGTATTAGCAAAATTTGATGCCATTTTGAAATTTTCTTTCAAATTCATTGCTTCATTAAGTAGCTTTGGAATCCACATAATTTTTTTATTTTTTATATTCAACCTTTGTGGTTCTGATTTTTTCTTTCTTTGTGATTGTATTTTTCTTTTCTTGTACATCTCTTTTAGAGGGGACATGTTGATCCTTGGATTTTTGTGGATATTTTTCTTTATTCACTTTATTTTTGGCATCCAACTTCCTTCCATTGGCCATGGTACAGGTGCATGAGGATAAATGGTATAGAGAGCTTATGGATGGTGAACATTGGAAGGAATTCAAGGATGTGTGCCTTTGTTTATCTTTAATAGGTATATGAGGGGATGAAGTGGAAACCATGGATATAGTCGATGGATGTATGTAAGGACCCAAAATGGATAGAAAGGGGGAAGATTTAGATTTTGGACATAAGGTCCCAAAATGGACTTGGAATATGGATGATGAAAATTTAGGTTTAGATGGAGGAATTTTGAATTTGGAAGTAGTGGAAGGTTTACCAACATCTTGAGAAATTATTTCTTCAATGGGATGCTTATCATTTTCAATGCAAGATGTGAGTCCGTATATATGGGATTCATTAGTGGATTGGATATGTGTGATAGGATCATGTGGAGGTTTAGGATCATGATGGGGACTATGAGGGATAATAGGATCTTGAGATGGATTGGGATCATGAAATGTAAATGAAGGGGTACTTTGATCTTGAATTATAAGAGGATTATGTGGTGGAATGATTGGATCATGAGATGGAATGGAATCATATAATGGAGTGGAGGGAATGGAACCATGAGATGGAGTGATTTGATCTTGACATGGAGGAGTATTAGTGGATGAAGTGGAAGGAAAATATTCATGGAGTGGAATATCAATGGATATTAGCTCTTGAGATGGAGGGGAATTAGTAATGGGTGAAATGAAGGCAATGTCTTGATCTTGATTAGGAAGGGGATCATGAGATGGATTAAGAGGGATAAATGGATTTTGAGTGATAAGGGAATATGGGATGGGGAATTGATTTGATCTAAATGAGAGGAGGAATCCATAATGTGATGCTTTGGAACAATTTCTTGACATGTCATTGGGTGTATGACTTTGGGTGATTGGATCACTTCATTTTTAGTTTTGTATTTAGAAAAGCTTTCTACCAATGATTGTGGGACACAGACATACTTATGACAAGGTGGAGATGATGTTGATTTTGGAGGATTAGGATCGTGTGGAGGTTGAGGCATGGGTAGGGGATCAGGGTGATGGTTTTGGAAATTAAACTCAAAGCATGGGGAACTACATGGAGGATTTGGGTTGCATGGGACATGAGGATTATGGACTTGGAAATGTGGGGGAGGAGGACATATATTTTGGAATGTAGACTTTTTCTTTTGACTTGAATTTTGTAGGCTAAGGACATAATTCTTGAGTTATTCAATTTTTTTGGCAATGACATTTATATTTGAGGAATTACATGGGCTATGACAGGAATCATATGTGGATGAATGATTATGAGGTGGATTTCCCTTGTCAAAGGTGGAGGAAGAATAATAAATGTAAGATGGATTAGGATTGGACATACAATTTTGAGGATCAATTTGGTATGTAGGTTGAATGGGAGGTATAACTCCATATTGCCTTTGAAGACCTTCAACCATTCGGTTAAGCCAATTCATCCATGAACTTATATGAGGAGCGATGAAAGATTTGATGATGGCTGAAATATGACCTTAGGACTAGGAACAATTTTGGACTTCGTTTTGATTTGATTTGGATTTGATTTAATTTTATTTGATTTGATATTGGATGAAGGCTTGACATAACCATAATGTAGATAAAGACCTTATGATATTGCAAACAATTGGATGTTGGATTTGGATGATGGTATCTTCTTCCACTTGGAGATGGAAAAATGATCCCAAGTTGGAATATACATACAATAGATGACTCAATACTTGGCGATGGACAAATGATCGCAAGTGAGAGAGTACAACTATGATAAGTTTTCTTAAGGATGAAGGTTTAATACCACACTTTGGAAAGATCTTTTTACCTAAAGATTGGATTGAATTTTGATGAAGGAGAAAGTTGATTGATGATTGTGAATTTAGTCAATCTTGACTATAGTTGGATGTAGGTCAATCAAGATAAATAGGATTAAAGTTTAAGGATTATGATGGTGATCCTAAGTCTAAAGTAGAAGATTTTATGAAAAATTAAATTAGAAGAATATTTGAATAGATGAAATTAGAAAGATTGATTTTGGATAAAGATGTAAATGGATTGAATTAGGAATTGATTAGAAAGAAAATAATTTGAGAAGGAACTGGATTAAGAATCATGAGGATGAATCATTGAAAGAGGGAATTGGATCTTGATGTGGATTATAAATCATGACTAGGATAAAGATTAGGGATTTGATTGAATGATTAAGAAGATGAAGTAATGATTAGGATGGTTGAGATTTTGAAGAGTGTGATGAAATGGATGAATAGAAGAAGTGATGTAGATTTTGTTATTTTATATTGTGTTGATTTTTTTTTGGATTTTGAACTTTTATGGTGTTTTTGGAGTTTTTCGAAACATAAGATGCAAAATATATAGTGAAATATATACAAGAAAATTTTAGATTGCGTGTCCCCATCAAATGGGGAGGGTTTCAAACACTCAAGAGTGTCAAATACACTAAAATCCTATAAGGTTTTTACTAGGATATACAAGCTCACCTAGGGGTGTCCTCAATATACACAAGGTACATGAGGCCCAAATCTATAGATGTAAGAAAATAATGCCACATAGCTAGGAGGAGACAGTAACCCAAATCTCCACCTTCACTTTCCAAAGGTATAAAGTTCTTTGGGGCTTAGCTAAGAATGACAAGAATTTACTTCTAAGAGAGTGTCTTTCAATTCACCTCTCGATATTTATACTACACTAGAATGCTAGAGTTGAGGTCATCCCAAAGGGTGATGAAATCCCTAAGAAATAAAGAGTTCATCAACAAAAATAAATCAATCGACATCAACATAAGCAATTTGATAGGGATAGAGAAAATTTATTTATTGCATTCAAGATTGAGTGAGCATTCATTTTTAGAACCAAATTCAAATTTTCATTGCAATGATCTTTAAACATTTAAAAATTATAGATTGTGTTCCAAAAACATTCATCGAAATAAAAGGTTTTGTTTAATTGATTATGCATTCAAAATTGAATTTTATTGTTTTAATTTTAGCCATTCAAGAGTGTGTTTGATTTATCAAATTAAGTGTAACATGCATTCAAAGACAAGTATTTAAGAATTCAAGTTCATTTCCCAAAAGAAAAAAAACTATAAGGAAAACCTACAAGACACATGATTATTTGTTTCTAGAATGCTTGAATCTATAATAATGTAAACAATCAACTTGATTAGCATCACCAAAATCCCTAAAATGAATGCTTGACTATGAGGGAAAAAATAACTTTTTTTGTTATCTTTTATATATGTAAATCAACTTAGATTAGACCATATCCTACAGAACCACTAAAAGTCATTTAAAATAAAATAAAATAAAATCAATAATCTATCATTACTAAAAACATATATAATAATAAAACGCAAAT
This sequence comes from Cupressus sempervirens, assembly GCA_028749045.1. NCBI lineage: Eukaryota > Viridiplantae > Streptophyta > Pinopsida > Cupressales > Cupressaceae > Cupressus > Cupressus sempervirens. Next base: position 460,095,376 of record CM053791.1, on the reverse strand, counting down.
GATAGAAGAGGAAATAGTCAATACCTAATACTTACTCTAGTCAATCTTAGATGACAGTAGCAGAGTGGAGACACCAAACCTCGCAAACAACAGAACTTCCATCTGTTGGAAAAATTATAGATGACAAAACTACAACCACCCACAACATAGATGATAGATCGTAAGGTGGAGATGACAGAAAAAAGGATGAAAACACTTCAACACTATCGCCTCCCACAATGCAGACGACAAAAATTTCAGATTTTGAAATGCGGAGATGATAGTTAATAAAGACAACTACACATCAAAACTACAGTCACCCACAACGCAAATGAAAAAGTTAAATACATAGAGACGTCAAAAAATGAAAACAATAGAAAAAGTTTGATTTTAGTTTTAAGTTGACATTAAATGTGTCAATGGAAGAAATGCAAAACTATGGAGATGATGATCTACAAAGATGATGAAGCATCTTCGCAGATGACACTGCATCTAAATAGAAATGAAAGTGCACTATTTTTTCAAAAATCTCTGAGTTTTTTGACCAAATGTTTCTTGGAATAAGGGTGTCGGTCCTACTAGGCATGCCAAAATTTATGCATGAAAACCTAACCTATCAGGAGCATGTGTAAACGAGAAAACATTAGTTGTACATGTATATCAAAGATTAAAGTAAATCAAAATACAACTAATTCTACATGAGTTTTAAAACTAATGCAACTAAAATATAAGACTTCCCATGCAACCTCAGAGAAACTCAAAAAGGGTGGCCACAAGAGGCCTTGTTGGTGAGCTCAATAATGAGGGATGTGGATTTACTCTCCTCAAACTCAACTATGATTAAAACACTTCAAAACCATTTGAATGAATGCAAGAATGCTAATATGAATCTATACTAAAATGTACGTAGAGTACCTTCAAGAAATAGCTATGAGTAAGCCAACCTTAAAAGGATTCCAAAGGATGTGAATATGGAAATGGGATGTCAATGCTATACTACCATGAAAATGTGCAAGAACTAGGAATTTAAACAATGCATACTAACAACTACAAAAAATTAGCTCTAAGCATAAAAATATCTAAGAAAGATCTAACACTATACTAGCATGATAACAATGCAATGGAGGAGATGAAAAATGCTTGAGACAATGGCTCTATTTATAGGATTGAGGGAGGCCTTGAGGAGGTGGCATCTATGTGTCATCCACATAGATGCCACAAGGGAGACACATGGGCTAAGGGGACAAGCCATGCAAAGGTCAACATTAGTCTTTTATGATTAAGATGTCTTAAAGTGTGCTCACACATGTGTGTGCAACCTTAGGGAAAGGAATGGGGGACAAGGGTGTAAGAGGCTTTTTGGAGGAATCAATAAAAGGGGGGCTTCTTGAGCTTTGAGTTGATCATAGATGTGTGGGAAACCACTTAGGGGCTAAAAGGTGTTTAAGAGGGTATTTAGGATAATAAAGTGGGATAAAATAGTGGGTAGACTTAGAAGGATGAGAGTGATGTATGGTAGGCTAGGCTTTAGGTGGGCTTTGAATTAAATTAAATAGGATTTAATTTAATCATTGGAATACATAATTTAATAAAGTGGAGGGAATTAAATAAATTAGAATTTATTTAAAAGGGGATTTATGGAGCACTATGTAGTAAATAAATTTAACACATTAGAGGGGAGTATTTAAATACATTAGGGAAGTGAACCTATTTAATTAAATAAATTTAATAAAATAAGTAGAGGAATATAAAATATATATAAATAATTAATAATTAATTAATTATAGTGTTGAGGGATACATTAAATCAATTAATAGTGTTTAGGAAAATTTTAAGTGTCTACACACTCTTCATGCTTTCATGTTGGTAGGATAGAATCATGAGGGACACAATCCTTTGTGGTGCTCTTGCCTTTCCTATGTGGTCTCTTATATTTTGTAATAACCTTCCAAATATGATATTAGTTAGTGATATATTTTCTTAGCTAAGGTCTCTTTCATTAGTTAATTTGGGTTTTAATACTAACCCTTTTGGTGTCTTCTTGGCTTTGTTTTCCTTTTATTTTCTTTAGCTTTCTTTTTTCTTTTTTTGTGCTCTTATGCATGGGAATGGAGTTAGGATTCTAGGTTTGGGGGATTATGTCCTTAATCTTAGTGATGCTCTACCTTGATGTGACATTGTCTCTCTTCTCTTGCTTCCTTTACCGAGAGTATGACTTTCCTCATACTCAGCTAAAGTGGGGGCTAAATGTACCATCTTAAAATGGACACACTTCATTTTGAGACCTTTTAGTACTCATTAGTGTTGTTTTTGTCTCTTTTTCACCTCTTCTCTTCAATTTCATGCTCCTTCATCATCTATTTCTTTTTGACATGGTTGTCTAGGTATTGTCTTGATACCCTTTTGACCATATCTTACGTTCTATCTGTTATCTTCAAGTTTCATCTACACCACATTTTGGAGTATTCTGTGGCCTTTCTGACCTATTCAATAGGACTAGGTCAACCTAGACTAAGTCAACCTAGATGAGGTCAACATGGACTAGGTCAACCTAGGCTATATATACCTAGAATAGGTCAACCCAAGTTGACCTAGTCTCCAATGATCATGGAGTTCAAGGCCCAAAATTTCTCAAGTTTATCAATTTATTTATTTACTTCCCTAGTCAGCCTAATTTGTTTTCCCACCCAAAAAATAGTATTAAAGTAGGCTGGGAGCTTCATTTTCATATGTCATTCTCAAGTTATCTTCTCTTATTAAGCAAGGAAGCATTGAAGATAGTCTTTAAGAAAGTATTTCCAAGTATTCAAGTGTAAGCATATCCTTCTTACATCAAGCTTCTTCCTTCAAGGTGGTAGTGGAGTTTGGCTTTAAGGAGAAGATCCATCATTCCTATTCATTCATGTAATTTTACATACACATCCATACATGAGGTTTGGGCTTCTTTGATTTATTTGTGGTTTCTTCTAGTCAAGTCTATTACACTTACATACTTGATCACATATCAAAGTCAATTGCATCTTTGAAGGTAATTGTATCTTTCACTTGATATTATTTAGATCTCCTACATGCAAGCATTTCATTTACATTTACATTTCTCAATTACAGTTAATTCCTTAACCTAGGGCTTGACCAAGGCAAGCCCTCATAAAATCTCAACCCTCAAACATTCATTGTTGATTTTTAGGTTGGGAGTGAAAAGGATTATAGATCTGGAACCTATACTTTGCAAGCTTTCTAGAGTCATCAATTTTGGAGTCAAAGACTATGTTAACATAGTTCTAGGATGTCTTTTCAAGTCTAACTAGTCCTTCAATCTTGGATTTCAGGGAGATTTCAGGGTTTTTGTTCCTTTCATCATTTTATTCTAAGATTTGTGGTTGGAAGTTCAGAAAAGATTCAAATCCAAAAGTTCTTGAGAAAAGATACATATTCGTCTATGCATTTCAAGGTGAGTCTTTCATATTTCATTTACTTTTATATCTTTACGCTAGACTTGTATCTTAACTAGGCTAATTCTATTTGTATAACATCTAGATTTATATTTCCTAAACAAGTAGTTTAATTTTTATATTCAAGCTATCCTATCAAAGGGCTAAAGAGCACATTTCCTCGTATTGTATTGCTCCTATAATCTAGATTTAGTAGTGGCACCCTTCCTCTTTTTGGGTCCTAGATAATCTAATTTGGTTTAGAAATGGAATCATATTTGGAAATTCCCCTCTTTTCCTTTCACATTGCAATTGAATGGCTTAGTGACCATGTAAAGGGGAAGTCTACATCTCATTTAAAGTGCTTCCATTTACCACTAAATATTTATATTTTGGACTTTTCTATTTAGATTTAATTTACATCAATCACATTATTTCACTCAATATATCTGATTGTGAATTTTTTTAAATTTTTTCTCATAGACTTCATTGCATTTAATCTCATCAAAACAATAAAGAAAATTGAAAAATATTTCATCCATAGTCATTGCATTTCATCTTTAATGGAGTTTTTATCTTCACTTCTAGTTTAATTTTAAATCTTCTTCAATATATTGAATATGAATTAGTTATTTCTTTCATTGATTCCCAGAATGTTCAACCTCCAAAAAATTATCCTACTCCTAAGAACATTGTGATTACCACCATTAACTAGACCCCTCTAACCAAAGATTCCTTCAATAAAAATGATGAGCTTTCTTCGCCAATGCCTATTCCTTATAAGGATCATTTGGTAGAAGAGGATGAAGACATGACTATTTTACTTAATGATTACCCATTTCCTTAATTCCTTCTATTATAAGGATCATTTTTAAATTTTTTCTATAGACAAGGCATTGATGTGTTATGTTTTTCCTTCTTCTAAACATACCTTAGAAAGTAAAAATCTTCCTAAGGAACCATTTGAACCCACTTGATTGAAAACTACTCATGATACATCCCAAAAAAAATTAGGGATTATTGTAAAATTTGGTCATGTATTACTATACATTGTTGATCACCTTTTCACAAATTCAAACTTAGAGCACATGCATTCTAATCAAATTAGCTTTATTAAATCCCAATTTCCTTCTACAATACAAGTAGGTGGCCCATCAACTCTTGAAGATGGTGATTGTGGAATCTTATATTTCACACCAACATTCCATAGAAAGAACAAGCCCCTTGAATTTCAGAGTCAAAAAAATCCATTTGATGCATGTATAGATATTGGATGGTCTTCTTTAAATTTCAATCCACTTCCACTTAAAGGAGACTATGTTATGATTACAGAGACATAAATAACAATTACATGCAAATATAACCAATATAAAAAGATTAAAGAACACAAATGAGAACACCAGACACAAAGATTTAATGTGGTTCACCCAATCCCTAGGCACATCCACCAAATAATGAGTCCAATACTCGTATTATCCAGTGATTACAACATGATTATAATTAGCAATCCCTTACAACTCAATACCACTACAAGAAGCTACTAAGTTATCTTACATCATAAAATCCCTAACTCTAAGCCATTTTATATAAGCTTTCTGACGCTTACAAAATTAAGGCTAACTTATTTCATTTTAATAAATTAACCCCAAAATTAGGAAATAGTAAACTTATTATGAAAAGTGTATATTGATTTCCTGATCAATCACCACATATCAATAATCTCCCACTTGGGACTAATTAGGCTCCACACTAAACCACCTCCTACTTGGAGGCTGACCTTGTAGCCACACTGCTACCCTTGAAGCTGCCATTGGAATGATGTAACCTAGACTCAGTTGTTCCTTTGTTATATTTGGTCTAGAAGACCAACCAAAGCTAAATAGAAGTTTAGATTATTCCTTATCACTTCCTTGGTAAACATATCAGCTACATTGTCATCTAATATGTATCTTTTCTAGCTTTAACTATCCATCGTCTAAAATTGATTTAATGAAGTGATACCACAACTATATGTGTTTTTTCTCTGAATGTAAATAAGAGATATTGGCAATATGAATGAGACTCTAGCTATCTGTATACATATAATTAGAGAAAACATTCACCTTTTTAATTAAGAAACCCAACAAATTGTCATCCCACCAATAGTAAATACATATCATGTAGTACTCTTCCTGGAATCTAGACCCCTTGTCAAATTAGATTCAACATAGCCTTGTAAATTAGTAGTAGAGTCCTCAAAATATAAATATTTATTAGATGTACCTCTAAAATATCTAAGAATCCATTTGAGTGCATTCCAATTCTCAATTTGAAGATGATTCATATACTTGACAAAAACTCCCACTGCATGTGCAATATATGGTCTAGTAGATACCATAGTGTGCATTAAACTTCCTACAACCAAAGAATGAGGTACCTTAGATATTTTATCCTCCTCTTCCTATTTCTTTGGATACATTTCATTAGTCAATTTCAAATGACTAGGAAAATGTGTACTGCAAGATTTGGTATTCTCCATATAGAAATGCTACAACACCTACTCAATATAATCAGTCTAAGATAAATTCAATTTTCTATTTTCCCTATCTTTACAGCTCTTCCTACCAAGGATTTTTTTTGGTCCCCCCAAATCCTTCATAGAAAATGAATGTGCTAATTGTTGTTTCAACCCCTTGACGTGATACATATTAGACCTAGTTACAAGCATATCATCAACTTGTAAATATTAAATAATGAGTATTCATCATTCAACCTCTTAAAACAAATAAAATGGTTTGAATGGAACCATTTTTATCCATGCACAACCATAAAATTTTAAAATTTAATATACCATTATCAAGGTCCTTTCTTCAAACTATATGCACTTTTCAATCTACACACTAAGTTCTCCTTACCTTTGACTTCAAATCCCTATGGTTGTTCCATATATATTTATTCATGAATCCAAATCACCATGAATAAAATCTATTTTAACATCAAGCTACTCCAAATGCAAATCTTCAATAGACATAATACTTATAACATTGCGAATAAAAGTCATCTTAACAACTAGAGAAAATATCACATCAAAATCAATGCCCTTTTTTTGTGCAAATCCTTGCACAACTAACTTGGCTTTACGTAATTTCTTACCTCTATCCTTTTCTTTCATCCTATAAACCCATTTATTTTGCAATTCCCTTTTACCTGTAGGTAACTTACATAAATCCTAACTCTAAATTTTTAGCAAGGAGTCCATTTATTCTTTTATTCAATGCTCCTACTAAACCTTGGTATCTATTTGCATAGCTTCATCATAACATTTTGGTTCACTTGCATTTGTTAATTAAATAGAGTACAAAGAGGGATAAAATCTTTTTGGAGGTGTACCTAGCCTTGTTGAGCATCAACCTTTTATTAGGGTGTGTGATATTTGTTGTTGTTTTTGTTGTTGTAGAGCATGAGGGACTACTAGAACATTATCTTTTGGAGTATCATCCAATACCACACAATCATTTTCTTTCTTCCAATGTTGCTAGAACATATCTTTGTGTAAGAATTTTCCTAAGGGCAAAATTTACCCAAGAACTAAGAACTCAAACACAAGAACACAGTAGACCAAAGAGAGAGAGAGAGTATGATTAGAATGACAATGTATTCAATATGCCATGATTCATGCAATGTGAAAGTACACTAGGAGTGCCTGTATATAAAGGCCTCAGGAGAGCTTCTAGAATGCATAGAAGTCAGCATCATGATAGGTCATACAACCAAGCACATGTCCACTAGATATGGGTTATCCTCCATTAAGCATGAAAGTATGTGTGATGATGTAAGGATAAGCCTACAAGGGTGTGACACGTAAAACAATGTTGTAGACACCATGTGCTAAAATAGAGTTGCGTACTCCTGTGTTGTCTACATGAGAACTCAAAAAGGTGTGCAAACTCCTAAGTCTCACAAATAAAAATAATAAAATAATACAAAATAATTAAATAATGCATAAACCTAAGTAAACTTAAGTAAGTATAAAAAGTAAATACTTATTTACACCAACACCCCCCCTTAAGTCCAACTTAGGGGAATGCCCTTAAGCTTACAAAACTAGGATGAAGATGCATAATGGGTCCCGACTACTAGGCCATATTAGGTACCCATATACATAATGAAGATGCAAATCTCTCATAAAGTGGGGAAAGAGGGAAAACCTCATGGGAAAAACCCTCCCCCAAAAAGAGAGATAAATAAGGATGCATCGATGGATGGAGTAATCAAGATCCCCCCATTATGACATACATCCAATATATACATAAGAGAATAAGAGAAGGAAGAGAGACAAAATAGGCTCCCCCCCCAAAAGAAGAATGCCAACAAGTGAAAGCCGCTCCGATGAAGAAGTTTGTCAAGGAATGTAGAAAGATGTTCCTCCCCTTAGGAAGAAACAAAGGCAAAGGTACACTCCTAAAGATGTATAGTGGCCCTAAAACCTGCTCAAGTATCCCTATACTGATGTTGAAGTTCACCCCTTCCAAATGTGCTGAAAAGAATGAATGCAAATCTGTCAAGGATGTCTATTGAACTTGTTCCACTAAACCATCTATCTCCTCAATTGACAAAGAGACCTCAGCTAATTGTTGTTCATAAGGATCCACAATCACGCCAACCTATATAGGTTGATAATGTAGAGAATTGACATGAGGGTTACAGTGAGCCCTCGCAACAACTGTAGAAGAATCACCTTCATCAATGAGAAGATGTATGTCCTCAAGTCTATCTCCCAATTCAAGTGAAGTTGGAGCTGGAAGACGAGATGTACCATGATGTGATGGACCTTTCACTGTGGCAATGTAAGCATGTGGACTAGATTGATGTGACCTCTCATTGCAACTATCGACAGAACCCCACTTGTTTGAACCTATTGAAGCACTATCGCTGGTGTCACTATTAGTTTCCACTATGTATGATGTGCAGAGAGGAGTAGAGGACAAGCTAGGAGAACTTTCCTCAAAGTGAACATCCTTCTCCACAAAAATCTCATGAGTCTCTAGATCCATAAGTTTGTAAGCCTTCACATTGCCTTCATAACTGATAAAAGTACAAGGCCTAGGTGTCGGTGCCTTGCAACTCTTGGAAGAAAGGTTTTCCCATGTTGGACAACCGAAGACTCTAAGGTGACTCACAACTGGTTTTTTTCCACACCATGTCTCAAAAGGAGTCTTGTCATCTAAGGCTGGATGAGGAGACCTGTTAAGTATGTGAGTAGCACTGCTAATGGCTTCAACTTCAAGTGTAGGATCAAGAGACTTGGCCTTTATCATGCAACTTTCCATGGTCTTGAGAGTCCTAATCCTCATAGCTACAACATTTGTCTTGTGTGGACTAAATGCTGGTGAGTTCTAAAGATCAATCCCCTTAATTTTGCAAAAGTTCTTGAGTCTTCTGTCTACATATCTGTTCTCATTGTCCACCCTTAATACCTTGATGGCTTTCCTTGAATTGTGTTCAACATGAGTTTTGAAATATTGAAGCTTAGGAACCACTTCATTCTTGTGATGAAGTAAGAAGACCCAAGTGAATCTTGAAAATTCATCAACAAATGTGAGTATATAGCGGCCTTGGTTGACTGAAGTCACTGCAAAGGGTCCTACTAATACCATGTGAACTAGTTGAAGAACAACTAGAGCTCGAGAAGACTTCCCTTTACCATACTTCTCCTTGAGATTCATATCCACTGAACAAGATGAACATTCTCTCTTAGAAAAGTTGATATTAGGTAGACCTTTGACCATGCATTTTGAGAAAAGTTGTTGAAGAGAGCGAAAGTCAAGGTGACCAAACCACTCATGCCAAAGGTTGATGTTTGAAGTAGAGTGAGTTAACAAGGCTTGGGACGGACTCTTAAGCACAAAGTGGGAGAAGGAATAAAGCCTCTTGTCATCATTGAATTTCCCCACTACAACCAATGAATCATCTTTAAGACTTCGCACCATCACTGAATCTAGAAGGAACTCAACCTTATGACCATCTCCAAGGTGAGTGATTTGGTAAACTGATAGGAGATTGGAGCTTAGATTTGGAACGTAGAGAACATCCTTGAATTCCCCATTTTCTATTTCCACATGTCCTTTCCCTTCAACTTCCATTTTAGTATCATCTCCCACGAAGATGTGTGGTACCTTTAACTACTTCAATGAAGAAAAGTCTTCCTTTGAAGAACCCATTTGGTAAGAGGCACCTGAGTCAAGTATCCATTCTAAAGAAATTGTGTTTGCCATAAGTGCTTGACCTTTACCCTTTGAAGAGGTTGGAGTAGAATCCTTAGAAGTACCTAGCACTTGAATCTTGTTCTTCTTGAGTAGATTTTCTAACTCATCGATTCTTTTTGTCTTGCAATGATGCTCGTCATGATTTGGCTTTTTGCAATATGCACAAAAGAGTTTTTCCTTCTTTTCATTACTTCCCTTCTTGTTTGAAGAAGAATTGCCTTCTTGAGAGGAGGATTGTTGTGTCTCAGATTGTGTTTTCTACTTCCACTGCTTCTTGTTGTTGTTTCTTTTCCCCCCTTGACTTGATTTGTGGTCATCACTAGCCACCAAGGCTTTCGTCTTTGATGACTTGAGAAGTCCAAAATCCACCAAGTGAGATTGTTCAACAATCAACATGTCTACAAATCCATCAAAAGAAGGCTTCTGGTAAGCAGATCCCATGGTCAACCTATGAGTATTAAAACTCGAAACAAAGTTGGCGTACTTAGTAGGTAGCCTCTTCAAGATGTGATGAATCAACCTGTCATCCTTCATGGGATTTCCACAATCTTTAAGAAGTGCCCTATACTCATTGACTTTAATGATGTAATTCTAAATTGTGTCATATTTCTTAGGATCCAAGAGAAGTAGATCATCTTCAATCTAAAATCCCTTTTCTTCATCCACCTTACCATACAACTGTTCAAGTTTATCCCATGCTTCTTTAGATTCTAAACAATTTTTAATGTGAAAGAGAAGATCACTATGTACACAACTCCTAATTATTCCTAAAGCCTATTGGTCTTGTCTTTGCCAATCAATGAGTTCTTTAGCATTAGTAGGTTTTGTAACTGTACCATCAACATAAAGACTATACCCTTTTTCCATTAATCTACTCCAGGCAATATCTTTCCATGTAGAATAATTGCGTTAAGTTAAAGGAGGACATTTAAAACCCATGATGCAGAAATGAAAGGAGCACAATAGAGAGATAAAAAAACATAGTACACACCCTCCCTTTTCACTCAATCAAAAGGCCCCCCCAAAAAAGATGCTTTGGCACTTTATAAGTAGTGTGTTTACAATGGGCCACTTGTCAAAATGAACAAAGTGGACTTTTTGATTTTGCTTTTACAACTACCTCATAAGGCTCAAATTTTTCACTTAAGCACTGTAGCTTAGTTTTACAACAATTCTGAAAAAGAACCAAAGCTTTACAATGCCAAAAAAGGCCTAATTCTGAAAGTGAGAATTTGGTCCACACAACCCTAGAATTTGACTTTAGATCTAGAAAGTAGATGAAAAAATATGCACTTTCAAAAAAATGGAACCTGAAAAAGTAAGCAAATGTGCCTATACGGAGCTTCTGAAGTTGCAAAACGCAGGATTATGTAGGTACAATTGCCAAAAAATGAAATTTCTACAAAATTTGTGCACCAAAACTAGAAAACAACACCACCATAGGAAAATTCAAGAAATTTTACCCAATTTCAAAAAAAATTGCACCTGAATTGAAGTCCAGATGTCTGAGTTATGGGCTCGCAAAGTCAGGCTACCAAACTGAAAAGCAATCTCAAGAGGGTTCTGGAAGGAAAATTGAAAGTCTAAATTTGACTGTCAAATGGCCATCATAGTAGTTGTAAAATGCCTAGTTTTGATGGTCAAACGGTCGTCAATTTTAACCTCATGAAACGATGACATCAACAAAAAAAATTTGGGCCCTACTGATGTGTCAGGCTGAGTGGATTGCTTAGTCAGCTATACTAATGTGTCAATACATAGTCAACGTCTGTGAAGATGAAAATAGCACATGTCAAACTGTTATACGTTCACGTGGCATAGTCTTATCTCAAAAAAGGGGCAGGTTTTTTTTAAAAAAATATGCCAAAAAACCTACGCTCGAGCTGAAAAAAGTTCAGACTTGTCAGAATACGTAGGGCTATCAGAATCAGCAACAATGTCATCACCGAAAAAATGACCCTGAGCCAAAAATAAACCTTGGCAGTGCTGGAGTTCTGAGAATGGCCGCCAAAAAAGGGGTGAGTGAAATAAGTGAAACCCTGGTTGGAAAATCTATAGTTGGGATCACAAATCATGCGCCAAATTTGGAAAAGCTTCAGACTACCAAAAAAGGTTTTAACGATGGAGAAAATGATGAAACCCTATCAAGAATTCTCAATCATTGCCAGCGAGACATTTGAAAGGAACGACAAGCGTTGTGGGGTTTAATCCCACATCACCCGTGGGATGAGTTTGTGGACTCTTTAAAAAAAAGTTGCAGCTTGTTTAACACAAACAAGATGTGCAGCCGATCTTTGGTTGGCTCACCGTGGGGCTGTGAAGTCAATTGTAGATATCTCTATGGTATGGCCTCTAAATTTTTTTAGAGGTATGGTTGCTCTCCACGAATTGACAATTAAGCCCACAGACTTTCTCTATAACAAGGAATATTCATGCGCCACAAATATATAGTGCAGAGCCAGGAGCTCACAGCCTGATTCTGCCAAAAAATTTCTTTGCTACCAGCCCCCTAGGGCTAAATTTTTTTTTCAAAAATTTGCAGTCAGAAATGCAATGCAGTGAGCAATAAACTACAGATTTGAAAAATGAATTAAAAAGATCTGCAAATGACCATACCCGAACTACAAATTGGGGCCTCTAGGTTCCGATTTGCAAATTTTTTTGCCTCACTGTCGACTTTGGGCCAAGGTAGCCAAGTTTATAGTCGATTTTCACCAATTTAGCATTCTAGACATAATGGTGAGGTCAAATTTGATGCTGGACACTCCCAATTTCTGCAGCACTCTAGATTCAAGCTAAGGTGATGAAGCAAGCGTGGTCTCGAATGACTATGTGATGAGAAAGTCTCCAAGTTGCTCAGATACCATGTAAGAATTTTCCTAAGGGAAAAGTTCACCCAAGAACTAAGAACTCAAACACAAGCACACAATAGACCAAAGAGAGAGAGAGAGAGAGTATGATCAGAATGACAATGTATTCAATATGCCATGATTCATGCAATGTGAAAGTACACTAGGAGTTCCTGTATATAAAGGCCTCAGGAGAGCTTCTAGAATTCATAGAAGTCAACATCATGATAAGTCATACAACCAAGAACATGTCCATGAGATATGGGTTATCCTCCATTAAGCATGAAAGTATGTGCGATGATGTGAGGATAAGCCTACAAGGGTGTGACACGCAAAATAGTGTTGTAGACACCATGTGCTAAAATAGAGTTGTGTAATCCTATGTTGTCTACATGAGAACTCAAAAAGGTGTTCAAACTCCTAATTGTCTAACAAATAAAAATAATAAAATAATGCATAAACCTAAGTAAACTTAAGTAAGTGTAAAAAGTAAATACTTATTTACACCAACACTTTGTACCACACTTTCTCATTGAATATAACATCCCCTCATCTTAAAATTTTATGTCTTTTAAAATCTCAAAGTATATAACCAAATTCATTAATGCCAGGTAAAATAAATACATATTTCTTAGATTTAGCTTCTAGCTTGGTCCTATTTTTAGAATCTATATGTTCAAATGCTTCACAACTAAAGGTTATGAAAAAATAATACCTCACCTTCTTACCTATTCATGATTCCTATAGGATACCATAGCCCAGAGGAGTAGAGGGGCCATTATTGATTAAATATACAATAGTATTAATAGCCTCTTCCCACATGTTTAAGGGTAGCCCAACATGCAACCTCATACTCCTTGCACACTTCATTATCGTAGTGGTCATGCATTTAGGCACTTCATTTTCTTGTGGAGTCATTAGAATTTTTTTATTCTTGTGAATATACCATTAGAGGAACAATAATATTCCTATTATTTTCTACAATACTCACCACCATTATCAAATCTAATACATTTAGCATATTACCAGTCTCATTCTTAACCAAGCATTTCCATTATTAAAAGTTTAAAATACATCAGAATTTTGTCTAAGGAAACAAATCCATACTTTCCTATTTGTATCATCAATGAATGTAACATAATAAAGAGATCCACCAAAGGAAGATACCTAGGTTGGTCCCCATACATCTATATGCACAAGCTCTAATTTCTCATTTTTCTTTTCCTTCCCACTCTTGACAAACCTAACTCTCTTTTGTTTTTTGTAGATGCATCTTTCACTGAAATCCATATTGACAAATTTCATACCTGGTAAAACTTTCTTTGAAAGTAGTAATTTCATATCTTTTTCACTCATGTTCCCAAGTCTATTGTTCCATAATGTTGTTTCAGAATCTACAACAATTGTTTGATCTTCTTCTTGCTCAATTGCAACAACTATTCCTGAAGATTATTTTTTCTCTGAAATAATCAAAGTAGAAGGAACAATATGACCTATAAAAAGATATAAGGTGCCTACTTTCATACATTTTTCTACTAGGAACCTTTTGAAACCTTCCAATTTTCATCATTAAAAGTGACTATACAACCTTCATCACCCAATTGCCCTACTAAAATCAAATTTCTAGTCAGTCTTGGAACATGTCTTACCTCTTTTAGTAGCCAATGATTGTCATTCTATAGATTAATCTTAACCCTTCCCTTTCTAAGAACCTAATGGGTCTCATTATCTCTCAAATAAACAATCCTAAAATCCCCTCACGCATAAACAAGAAAATAACTTCTATGTGGTGTAGCATGAAATGAAGCCCCTAAGTCTAAAACCCATAATCATCAACACTTTTTAAGGAAAGAGTAAAATAACCCTCTTCAAATTTATTACTTACCCCATTTTCCTCCTTGTTTGCTTTTTGCTTGTCTCCTTCATTATTGTTTTGAGACCAACAATCTTTCTTCTAATGACCTAATTTCCCATAGTACTAGCAATCTCTTCGTCCTCTGGATTGAGATATATTTCCCTTTAATTTTCTTCTTGATTTCCCATGATTTCCATAAGTGTTTCCTCTCTCATTCACCCAGCCTCTACTTTTTGCGTTCAAGACTCTTCCAATAAAGATCCACCTAAGATTTTCCTACTAGTTTCCTCACTCATAATAACACCAATAACATCATCAAATTTTAGGGTATTAGAGCTAGAAATAGAATTACTTAGTGTCATCACCAATCCATTCCAACTTTTAGGAAAAAAACATAGAATCAAGACAACCCTAGTTTCTTAATCAAAATTGACATTTACAAAAGAAAATTGATTGGTAACTATATTAAACACATTAAAATGATCAACAACAAATCTACCTTCTACCATCTTCATACTAAATAAATGCTTCATGAGAAATACATTGTTTAAAGTAGAAGGCTTTTGTACAACTTTTTGAGGGTTTCCATCAACTCTTCACTTGTCTTCTCTTTCATAATATTAAATGCAACCAATTGTGTCTATCACAAATGAATACTTACAATTGTCTTTCTATCAAAAATATCTCATTCATCAACTATCATATTAGCTTCTTTCTTGGATTTTCCTTCTAATGGTTGCCATAAATCTAAGTTTTCCCCATTAAACTTCTCAACCTTTAGCTTACCCTCATCTTCCATTTATCCCACTCATAATTGAGAGTCCCACTAAATTGTGGGACTTTCTTGTAGAGAATAACTAAAATAACTAGGCTTTCATACCACTTGTTAGGATTGGAGAGACAAAAATAAGAGTTACATGAAAATATAACCATATGAAAAATAAATAAATAACACAAAGGAGAACACAAGACATAAAGATTAAACATGGTTCACCCAATCCCTAGGTTGTGTACACCAGACACTGAGTTCAATATTCTTATTATCCACTGATTACAGTCTATAACCCCTTGTAAATCAATACTACCATGAGAAGCTACAAAATCAACATACATCATAAAATCCTCAACCTTGTGCCATTTTATGCAAGATTTTTCCATTTTCAAAATTAGGGCTAAGATTATTTCATCGTAATTGCTAACCATAAAAAAGGCTTGATGAGTCCACCTTGGGAAAAGAGTACAATACTATCCTAATCAGTCACCACATATCAAAAAACTCTTATCTTATTGATAGTCAAAACTTCCAAATGGACATTGCATTTTGGAAGAATATATAATTTTCTAACCTTCTCATTTGTCTCATCAATCTATATATTCTTCTCCCAATTCCTCCTCATAAAAAGATAATATTTTTTTTGAGCTTCCTAAGGTCAAATCAAATACTTTTATTTTGGAAAAAAAAAGAATACATATAACTAACATAAACATGACAATTATTCCATTTATTTCTTTCATTAAATTTATGGCCATAAGACTAATTAAAGTTATTATTTGAAGTATAAAATTGAAGAATTCCTTTGTTTTGGTATGACTCAAAAGACTTGGACTGATAGATGAAACCTTTTTTATGATCATTATACCGAATAAATCTACATTAATATTATGTTTCTCCTCACTGTATGACATATCTAGCCTATTCCTTGTGGGTTCATTGTCATTCATGGTGATACAACCATAACTTGTGAGAAACATGATACTCATTTTTCTTGTGTCTTCACTTGGGGTAAAGGATCCTATATCGTTCTCCTACTTATCTCATAGGATTTGTGGTATCTCTTTGATAACCTGTTTCTTTTTATACGATGGCATCTTTTCTTGATTTCATTTTTTGTTTTACACAAGGATGTGCTCTTTTTTAGGAGATTAACTTCCCAAGTTGCAATCTTTTTTTTTTCTTTAAAACACATGTCTAATATAAATAGAAACCACATAGGAAGCATACTTTTTCCTTCCTCTCTTTCTCTTCTCATTCAATACATCTAGTATCCCTTATAGACATGCATCTTTTCTATTTTGATGTTGTTTCTTTCATGGATTTTCTATTCCAAACAAGGATCTCTTTTTTTAGGAGATTTTAATCCTGAGTTACAACCTTATAATTGAGTTAAAGTGTATGTGCATGCTTATTAAAAAAAAATCTATCACTTGGGGAATATATTGAGTTTTTTTCCTTTCTACTCTTCTCAAAGGATCAATTATCTCTTTATTGTTTATCCATTTTTTACTATGATTTCCTCCCTACTTGGAAGTACATATCTTTATAAATGAGTTGACCACTAAGTAGATATAATATGGAATCCCCCCTTCTTCCTTTCATCACCCTATGCTTTTTTTATTATCTCATGATAATACATTCTCCATTTTTATATGTAATACTTTCTTTCATGGAAGATTCTAATGTCTTTTCTTAATAAATCATTTTCATGAACTAAAGAGGCATGTTTATCATTCAATACTCATCCATAGTATTATTATTTCATTAATTTCTTACTTTATATGTGTGATATCATTTTCTAGCATATATCTATTTTACATTACAAGTTTTATTTATTTTATAGCTTATTTTGCTAGGAATTATGTATATATTATATGATAGCTATCATTGAAGGTGTAATATATAATTTATCTTCCCTTCACACTTGGAGTGCAAGATTTGTGTGCATAATTTCTCTCTTTTATCTAAGGATCTAATTTCTTTAGCAAAATGAGATTTTTTTATCGTGCAAAATTCTTATTTATAATACATTTTTGTTTTGATGGATATTCTCCCTTATGAAATATGTATGTATTCTTGATCATGACCTATTCTTTATTTGTAAAACTAGATTCATAATAGAAAACTATCATTTACTATGTGATTCAAAGTTTGTATCCTTCATCAAGAATCCCTTTTTTCCCTATGATGGTGGCTAAATGAGTGCATTTTTGTTCTTCTTCACTTCTTTACTTTGAATATTTCATCTTTGTTCAAGTTGTTAGAAAGTAAAGTCCACCAAGATAACTCAGTTATGCAATTAAAACAACTCTCAATATCATTATTAATTCTAAAACATGTAAACAGTAGATGCAACAACCATAGAAAGATAACCATGCACAACAACACTAGATATGTTAACTAGGAAAACCCTTGATTAGAGGGAGTACCCCAATGGGGATGGTGCCCACCAAATGATGTAATAATATATAAGTTCCTTGTAAGAGGATGGACCCTATTAAGAGTTAATAAAATAAATTCATAACATATCAGTCCTTGTTAGGAGACTTTGAGTCACTATTAGGAGTTATGCCAACCCTATTAGGAGTTGTCCAAACCCTTTTAGGAGATGTGCCAATCCTATTATGATTTGATTAGGAAGACCACTAAATCTACTATCCAAATAACCTTTTTACTATCTTCTTTGAATAATAAAATTGTACTTTAACATTGTCCAAAAACTTATTTTTCAAATACAATTCTTTGTTAACTCACCATGCCTCACTACACCAAACACTTCACTGATAAAAAAGACATTCATTATTAGGTTCACTGCATCTCACATACAAGTTCACATATTCCAAAAATGATCTTGCTGATGATTACAACCAAAAGAAACATCTTTCCTTTATACCAAGTCCTAAATTTTTTTATTGAGTTGGCCCTAAGGCTTTCTCAATTTACAATGTTAATATAGGACCAAATTAAGATATTACATTTATACGTTACATTACCATATTACATCATTTCACAATTATACATAAACTACCATCTCATAGTCTTCATAACTCTTCACTAGATGCTCATCGGGATGTTTTCATTTGTCCACAACATCTTCACCATGTCTTCTACCTTTGAACAAGTCTATATAACCAAATTTTATCTCTTTTTAGGAGATACAATCAAAACATCAATAACTTCTATCCAACAACTCTATCTAACTGTCACCTTCACTAAAATCATCATAACTATGTCCAATCTGCATATTTCTATATGAACTCTTGGAAATAGCATCTAGACACTCTATAGAACATTATCCCAAGTCCACATAAGATCATCTACATCCCTCAAATGTCATGAGGCCAAACTCTGTCTGGTGCTCTGTCAATCTTCACAGAATAACCATTATGTTGACATCAATGACAAACTTTGTCATGAATACAATGCACAACCTCTAAATCATGTCTCCAAAAATACTAGGATAATTCCCTATAGAAATACCATCATCATTCATGCTAAAATATGAAACCCTCTTGAAGCTATATGTCTTGTCAATAAGATCTCTTTCTTTGAAGGGTCATTTCCATTTAGAGAACTATCCTTTGAAAATTATCTCTTTTCCTAGATTATAAGAATCAATTATCTTAGCTGAGTTTATGGATTACATTTTTTTTAAATGTATATTTCCTTGTTTTTGTAAGTAGTTATCCTTGATTCTCTTCCTTATGATTTCTCCTACATTTTCATCATAAGGAGGGGGTATACATATGACCTCCCTTGTCTATTCCCTTGCACATGTTTTTTTATAAATTTTTACATAGAAAAAATAAATTATCCATGTATATAAATGAGGCTAAAACCCATCCATGAAATGTGCAAATACAAACAATCTTCATGGATATAATGGATCTATATCCATCCATAAGGCACACACATACAAACAAACACATACATAGGAATTTTTTTTGGTAGGATTTTTTTTATAGATAGAACTAAATAACATGGTATACAAACCTACTAGAACTAAAAAATCTCATCTTTTGTGTGTTTCATAATGAGACATGCAATCTTACTAGGAATGGTGATCACATTTAATCTGGTTTATAGTAAGACATATAATCTTATCAGGCAAGGTAATCCCACCCCCTCTCTTTTTTCTTTCATGCTAGTAGGTTAGATATTGGAGTTAATATTGATATAAAAAATGTTCTTATTCTTCTTATGTGACCACCTACACTCTATCAATATATTTCCAAGCATGATATTAGTGGGTGTTGTGTATTGTAAAAGTAATGTTGAATGAACCTTTGCATAAGCTCATCAAAGGACTTAAGAGGGGGAGAATTTTTTGTGAACCACTCCATGGCTTGTCCATTCAAGCTTCTTGGAAAGACCCTCATGAGGTATGTGTCTTCATGCATAAATTCAAAAAGCATAGAATTTTCTAACATAATCATGTCGATCTCCATTCCCATCATACTTATCATATTTATAAATTTCCACATCCTTTCGGAAAGGCATCATGTAAAGACTTTTGTCAAAAGGGAATGTGCATATAGTTTCAATGGCTAAAGATTTAGGTTTTTCCTTTTCGATACATGAAAACTTGTTTTTTAAGCCTTGGACTTATTTCTTCAAGATCTCATTTATTGGTCATCTCTCTCTTTTGAATGATCCTTTTGACATCATAATCATGGGGTAACTTTCATCCTCTAGAATTCAATCATGCAAAGTATTGGTTATTGTTTTGTTCTAAAGGTAGTCATATTGTTGGAACTTTATTAGGTGATCACTAGAAAATTTATTTTATATCTCACTCCCATGTTGTGAAGGTTGTCCATGTTGAGAACACCTAGGTGGAGATACACAACCCTCAATGTGAGACCTTGGAGTCCTGGAAGGAGAATTGTTTCCATTATTTCCAAAGTTCTCATGATTCACAAAGGGTTTGCTATAGGTAGTGTTAGAATTTTAGTTCTCAAAAGTATATGTGTGATGATTCCCAAACCCTTGAGCATTGTTGTTGTAAGAATTATTTTCTTCATACGTATGAGTGTCATCCTCAAAGAGGCTTGTCTTGTGTGTTTGATTTTTTCTTGCTCTAGTCTAGCTTGCTCATATTGGTGAGGTTTATTATACTTTTTGATTTTTTCTCTACTGAATAATAAAAAATTCATCTTACCATCAAGATCTCTTTTCTTTATTCATGGTGAAAGATGCACCATTTTCAGCCCTAGGGGTATCAAGTAGAGTATCAAAGGAGCTACCAAAGTGGCTAAGGGGATCATACCAAGTCTTGGATTTTTCTTCCTCAACCTTGTCAAAGTTAGGTTCACCCTCAAAGTGTTTCTTATGTGGATACCTAGTTGGAGAAGGTAATTGTTCAAATCTAAAAGAAGGATGACTTCCTTGACCAAATTGGAGCCTAGTTGTAACCAACATGTAATAGCTTAGCTTTTAGCCTAGCACTTGGAGTCTAAACATAGAGAATCAACATGTTCACTTATAAAATGAGGGGTAGCAATGAGAATAGCTTGTCAAAATTGCTCAATCAGCTTACAACACTAATGACTCAAGCCGAGAGCTAGGAAAGAAAAAAAATATCAAAGTAGGTAAAATGAGTAGAAATGACAAGTGAACAATCTCTCAAGTCAAGTATGTATTCAAGGAACCAAAGTCATCATTTTTCAGCCTAGAGAAAAGCCAAACATGTAGATTTCGAGCCAGGGATGAAATATGATCAAGTATGGACACACCTAAATTAGCCAAGAGCACAATTGAGATCAAATTAAGAAAGTGTAGAGTCCAAGTGACAAATTCTAGAAAGAAATACAACAAAGGGGAAATAAATAGTTTCATACAACAATTTGCAGTAAGAAGTATGATAGTTTAAGCTAGTACAATACTTTTCGTATGATAGTACCATAGCAATGCAGCAGAGTGTGAATGATAGAATAATATTTTTTAGTGTCCAAAAGTATCATATGAGTTTTCTCGATACAATAGTTTGACAATTAACCAATAGGGACAATTTAGTGACTTTTCTCCTAAAAAGACCTATGTTTCAACCAAGTTTTTATTCAATTTATGCAATCTTGCATATGTAGTAGAGTTTGCTCTAATTTTTAATAGCAAAGTGACAGTTTTAAAAATATTTCAGTATGCAAACACAAATCTTCAAGAAATTGGACAAGTAATAAAGAAACCTTTCCAATACAAATACTTGTAAGGTTTCAAAGACAAAATCACTATGAAGAATATCATTATGTGTAGGTTCAATAGATTTCCATAGGTCCAACACATTCGAAGATACATTAAATAAAAATATACCTAAAGGACGCAATTCATTACTCAATACCTTAGCCCTCCTATTGGAATTACAAGTGGAAAAGGAGTAAACTTCTGAGGGGGGGTGGGGGGGTGAATCAAGAGTTTAAACTTGGACCCATAAACTTTCACCTTTCATACATTATATGCATAATAAATTGAAATAACATATAAAGCATATGCATCAATCATGTAAACATGAAATCAAACACACACACACACACACACACACACACACTTAACACCATATATGATTACCCAAAAACCCTCCAAATGAGAAGGTAAAACTAGGGTGGGGATGACACCCACAAATATTCACTACTACAGTAATAAAGTGTATCTATTTAAGGTTACAATGGTTTGACCATGAATCATGATCTGCCTTGTGAAAGGCCTACCCTATTAAAGGCTTACAAAGATTGTTAAGTCCCACCTTGTTAGAGGATTTCAACACCCTGTTAGAAGTGTTCCTTGTTAGAGGACTTCAACTTACAATTTCTATTCAAGGATTTTATACAACTTGTTAAGACTACTCTGTTAAGAGATTTAACTAAAATCACTTGTCAAAATGTCTCAACATAGATCTTACAGTTGGCACTTGCTTACTTGATAACAGATCACCTCTATCCAATCTCTGATTGATCCTTCATGATCTGATGTATCAATGTTGTATCCTTTATCCTCTATTCTTCACCTAACTAATTTTGCAATTCACTCTTACTGCTAAGTCACCTTGAAAGCTCTACAAATTTTCTTGGTCACTCCTCCAATTAGATCATTCACCCCTTTGAAATGCTCTCAGCTCTGTTAAAAATTTAGGGTTTCATCCTCCTTAAGAAGACTTAGGTGGCTTAGGGTTAGGTATGAATATATGACTAAAATTCATCCATTAGTCTGCTTAAACCTTCCCATTTTCTTGTTAGTTGCATGTAATTGCATAGGGAATCTGCATCTAGATTTTTCCTTATCTCTAAAAGGTTGAAATTTATCCTTAGGTCAGCTAAAAAATGGTTTACATAGTTGTTTGTGCCATAATAAACAAATATGTCCAATCTGTGTTACTTGGCATATGTAGTCTCTAATGCTCAGCATACACTATTCTAACTCGGCACCTAAACTACTTGGCATCTACTATTCACTCAACACTTGAATCATTAGGTATGGTCTATCTGCTCGACACTTGAGTGACTCAGCACATGAGTGACTCGGCACTCATTGCAACTCGACATGGTCTAATATTTACATGTTGTACTTAGCTTGCATTACTAGTTCGGCATGAACTAAGTAAATGTTTTAAGTGTGTTGACACTCATCAAAACTAATATGAGATCAACAATCTCCCACTTTAACATGAGTGTCAAAAACACTTGAATATACATAATTAATCTAATCTTCTCGAGTATAACATATCCATGACTCAACTTATATACAAAACTTCAAAAATTTCAAAATTTTGTATTAACCTATATACCTTAAAATGTATAACTCCCCCTGAGTTAATATGTTTGTTCTATATCCAAAATGTTCTCCATTCTGAGTAGGTTTGTCTCTGCTGATACTCTTTGAATTCAATGCACTTATACTCTTTATGCTGCTCTATTTCTATTTCTACTTTTTGTTTCTCTCCCTTTTCTATATCTCTACATTTTGTTTCTCTCCCTTTTGCTAAATCCCCCATAGGATATTCTCCCCCTTATATTCTATCCCTTATATTCTATCTCCCACCTTTTGACACTTATGTCAAATGGGCTATACACAGATAGTGTGTTTGTCCAAAAATGATTTGTGGGCCAACATTACGATTTTTAGAGCTGCATCTTGGTTGTCATATGCAACATCTAGTAACTTGATTTGGATGGAAAGCTTGGCAACAAGGTGTACTAGGCCATCTAGAGTAGAAAGATTGGGGTCTTTCTTTAGTAGAGTTTCTACATAGCCTAATTCCTTCTATAGTATTTCCATGTGAAGGGTGAGAGATGCCTATATATTTGTCAATTTGGATCTTACATTAGCCTCTTCTGCTATTAACATAGCTAATTAACTTTGTGTTTGAAGCAATGTATTAAAATACTTCTCACTCTGAGCTGGATTCCAAGGTAACCTTGTACCTGTTATGTTGAGATTTCTCTCCAAGCCCAGAATATGATGTCTGGTCTCTTGGGTGAAGAGTTTAGGGTCACACAATTTGGTGTACAATGAGAATATTTTCTCAAGTACCTTCTTCACATCCTCAACCTTTGTTTCTAATGCAACTTGAGTCAGTGCTATGTCACCAGATATCTTCTCATTGACCTTACTCTGGAATTTCTTTTTTGACCACTCTAAAAGTTTTGCACTTGTATCAATGTCTTCATTGTTGACCTTTTCCACTATGTCTGACAATTATTCTAATAGTGGCTTTGTTTCTTCAAGAGTAGGCAAGCTGAATGCATCTAAAAAGATGTCTTTAATTTCTTGTAGTGCTTTCTTTTGCCTATATTCTTTCCTAAGCATTTCTTGATACTTCTTCTTCTCTAAAGCTTGTTGTAAAATGCTTATTTGATCTATTGTCATTATATCATAGTCAAATTTAAGAATAAATATCTCTTCATCTAAAATGATATCACCATAGTGAGTTACCTTATCAACTTTTGAAGAGCTTGAGCTTGGCACTGAGGTCTACAATGGTATAGGTTTCGTGCTTGGCTTCTAAAGAACTTTTGTAGGAGAAATGCT
Source organism: Cupressus sempervirens (assembly GCA_028749045.1). Classification (NCBI taxonomy): domain Eukaryota; kingdom Viridiplantae; phylum Streptophyta; class Pinopsida; order Cupressales; family Cupressaceae; genus Cupressus; species Cupressus sempervirens. The sequence goes on along the minus strand of CM053791.1, from coordinate 460,071,221 downwards.
AGATGTTGGTGTTGTTACTAGTGCCTAGATGGCTTTTTGCTCCTTTACCTTAGGTGTTTGTTCACCTTCTTCATATTGGCTCTTGTTTAATACAATGACATGAATAACACTTTGTCCTTGTACTTTAAGTACAAATGAAATTGTCTATCCTACTTCCTGCTATCCATTTGTATCTTTTTCTTCTTCTTGCTTCTTCTCAAGAGTAGCAACTTTCACAAGTGTATCAACCTTAGTAGGTGTATCTACTATAGTTTGAATCAAAGGCTGCACTTGAGTAACTAAAAGGATGGTAGAAGGCAGTTCTTGTGGATTCACCTTGTCCCTTGTAACCTCAGTTACTACCTTTTGAAGTTCTTCTACACTAATCAAAATGGGATTTACGCACAATTATGCTTGTAGTTTAGATTGATCTAGGATCTTCTTCAAATCTTCTATGGTTAATGGATTGATGTTCTGAGTGGATGCATTAGGGAAATCTTTGACAATTATGGTTTTTGAAGTTACACTGTGTCATGAGGGGGACTAGCACTTGATATTTGTGTGTCTTGCACATTGTATTCCTCTTGTTGTTGTTCAGCTCTAGCCATGTCAGTATCTATCTTTTTAGTCTCCTCCTCTACTGTATTTCCTTCCTCCTTACTATCTTCTATTTCATCCTCTTCTTTGTCATCTTTGTCATCATTCATACCCTCAAAGGGGTCCTCTTATCCTTGTTTCACAGTACTTAATCCATAGACCAATTTCCACATTTGTGTGAATTTCTTTACAACATCTCCAATGTTATTTTGAAGAATGCTAAAGGCTCTATACTATGGTGCAAACCTTCCTCCATGTTCTTGTTTTCCTTGGCAATTTGCCCTTTTGTTAATTATGGCATTACCTGGGTTAGTGTTTTCTCTCTAATCTATTTTTCCAAATTTAAACAATAATGCCACTTTTGTTCAACAATGTCATATAGGCCCTTTGGTATAGTGTTATCAAATTCAAGTGGAGTGTTCCTAAATTTAGACATCATTGCATACACTACCTCTTCTACTAGATTCTTCTCCTCTCTTCCAAATTTTTCAAAATAAATATTCTTTAAACCAGATAAATCTGCATTATTTCTCACATTTTCACACACATTTTCAATATCAAAAAGTGGCTTGTGATGTACCACTTTGAATTGACTCAAATCATCTAATTTAGTCTTTTCTTCATCTGAGTCAGGTTGTGCAACATATTTTCTTCTTTGGTTCTTCTACACTTGGCTTCCTTGTTCTACTTGTTTGGACTTCTCCTTTGCCTTCTGTGTTGTGGCACATTTTCTAGCTCTAGTAATAGGTGTTTTTTGCTTGGTTGAGCTTGGCTTTGCAATTTTCTTTGCCTTAGTCATAGGTTGTGCCTTAGCCTTTCTCTTCTTTAGCTCAGCTTATGTAGGTGCTTCCTTGGCTTCTTTTTCTTTAGCACCTTCTGTTTCTTCTTCTTCCTTGTCCTCTCCCATGCCTTGGGTCAATGCAAGAGGTCCTTGTGTTTTTTCTTGATCTTCTTCTTCATCCTCTTCATCTTCTTCTTCTTCTTCCTCACTTGTACCTTCACCAAATTTGGCCTTTAGCTTCTTTACCATTTTATCTTTCTTTTTAAGTGTGGAGGCAGTTTTCAACCCCATTTCAATCTTTGATTTCATCACATCATAATTTCCAAAGATTCTTGTAGTCTTGTCCACTTTCTCTACTAGAAGTGCAGTTGTTGTTGCTGATGCTTAATAAACATTGATCTCATATCCAAGTGGTATTAACCATTTGACCCTTGGTGTGGCAGCCTATATGGTATAATCAACATTTTAAAAAAAAGCTTATATCATTGTAGTGTTGTTCAACCAATGAAATAGGTATCCTCAACCTTTTCTTTATTGACTTCTTAAAGTCCTCAAAGTAGCTAGTCATTAATGTCTCAAAATTTTCTCCCATCTATTCAATATACTCATTTATCTAAACTACAATTGACCTATTCATCTTCCATCCAATTGTACCAAAAGAGGGGAATGCACTTTGTAAATAGAAGAATATGCAAATAACTATTGAACCAAATTTTCATTGTGCACTTTTGGTTTTCCTTATAGCTCCAAGGTTTTCCATCAGTTGTTGTAGCTGGAGTTCTGCTAGATCATATGTATGATCTTTCTTCACAATCTTGTAATCAACATCTACTACAATATGGGGTACACTATTCAATCTACTAGATTGATAGAATTTGTGTGAGATTACCCTAACAAAAAAGTTCAGTAGTGGATCAGTGATAGTCTCAATTGTCATTTCACGTTTGTTCCACTTTTCCCCTATGTTCCTCTCTATCACTTCCTTGGAGTCACCCCTCAGAGTCTTGGGCCGATCTAGGGTTGGGTAACCAATCACCCTGTGAATTATCCTCTTTGATATCTTTATCAATCCTCCTTCTAGCCATAGGGATCCATCATGTATTTAGCATAAGAAAATTTTGATCCATTCAGTCTTAAAAATAGTAGGAAAGTCTAGGGCATAGGTCAAACCCTTCCTTTCGACAATTTTGAATTCTTCTTTCAAAGCACTATTTTCACATAGCCTATCATAGGCTTCTCTAATTTCCATGTCTCCTATTCCTCCTATTTTGCAATTGTAACATTTCTTGACATCTTGAACCATAATAACTTATGGAAAGATCATGGATAGTGCACCAGAGGGATCTTGTTTATATGCTATGTTAGGGATGACCTTGAATATTAGTTTTTTTACTTCATTAATAACTAGTTGTACATTCAAAACCTCCTTCCCTTCCACATTCTTTGAGCTAGACGCCATTCTATAAAACTAGGATTTGTACAAATAAAAATTGCATAGCTTGGCTTGTGATAAATACCTTGAAAATATTGTAGAATTGGTGTGAAATCGTTACTAAGATCTTTGTGAATTTAATGAACAAGTCTCTGAGCCACCGTCTGCTCTGTTTGCTCTTTCTTGAATTTTAAATGAAAAATAATGAGTGAAAAATGACCATATACCCTTCAAAACCCTTGCATTTATTTAATGCTTCGTACTTGTACAGCTATAAACTTAGCATTAACTTGATTTCAGAATCATTCAACATCCATTGATATTACCATCACTCAGTAGCTACTAAAAACTCAACATTAATTAGCTAGGTTGATAGCTCGACATCAACTAGCATTCCACTTGGCATCCATTGAAAGCTTTCCATGCTTAGCAACAACATGAAAACATAAAAATTTAATCTTGAATTTTCAACAACATCTTGCATCTTTAGTCATGCTAATGTAGTCTTTTCAGTACTAACTTCTTTTGGAACTGATGTATGATATAATACTCTAAATAGTAATCCCACATACCTCTTGATTGTTTAATTTGATGAGGTGTGATCACTTGACCCATTGGGTGAAGTGATCCCTTCTGCATTTGATGTACTACAAGCATCTCTTCTTTTTCCATGTCTTGTTCATCTCATCTCTAGTTTGTTCAACATTTGCCTTGCCTTTTCCTTTATCAAATCACAACTTGGTGCCTTTGACCTAGTTGGACAATGCTTACAAATATGACCAGTCTTCAAACAGCTAAAGCATGTGGTTTGACTCAAACACCTTTTGTAGTTATCACTGAAGTGTTTCTTGATACAATTCTAAGGAACATATCCATATTCTTGACCATAGTGACAGCTATATCTTGTATTGTAATCCCAATTATAAGAGTTTCCATAGCTTCTTACCTTTGCTAGCTTGTTTAATGACCACATGGACTTGGATCTACATTCAAAGACTCCATGTCCATACTTCTAATAGTTGTAGCAATATCCTTCAAATTTTTGTTTATGCATGGTCTTGGTTTTGCATTCATGTGCCTGATGAGTGCTTGATGACCTTGTTTATTGCACTTATGACAATGAACCATGTTCTTAGGTTTGACATTATGATTTGTATTGTTGCTCCTGCACACATTAGCAGTATGTCCTTTCTTTCCACAACTATGATAAGTAGGTTTGAAATTCTTACCTCTGTTGTTCCTTTCTTCAACAACTTTGGATGATTCTCCTTCTTTAGTGCTTGTGTAGCCCAATCCTGATGTATCTTTGTTAGATCTAGGGGATTTCAGTAATTTTTCAAACTATTTGATGGCTTCATTTGGCTTGTTGAAACTTTCAACAAATTCCTTTTCTCTTTTTAGGTCATTCAACAGTTGTTCATTTTGCAACTTTAATGTGGTTATCTCATTGTCCTTGACATTCAGTTCATAGTTGATATTCATCATTTGACTTAGAGTATCCAATTGCATGTTGGAGAACTTGGTTAGCTCTGTTGACTTCTCCAATTTGTTTGCTAGAATTATTTTGTCTTCTTCAATCATGGCTCTATCTTCCATGGATTTCTTCTTTTGTTTAGTCACCTCACATAGTAGTATAGCTTGCAATTCTTGCTCTAACTTGAGATTTCTAATTTCTTCAGCTTGGATTCTATTCTTTTCCATTAGATCTACAACTGCTGCATCAAATTCACTAGAGTTACCATCTGCAAATAGCTTGGTGGTGTCTATCTCTTTGTATAGTGTGTCATCCTCTATAATAGAAATTTCTTCCCTTCTCTTCAAGGAACTCTTTAAAGCATCTCTAACTTCATTCAGTTGATGTAGTATTAGATGTATTTAAATCTCCTAGTTCTCAATAGTCTTTCCCAATTTGTAGAATTCTATTTCAAGATCTTTCCTCTAAGCTGCAAAAATTCTCTTTTAGAGAACTAGGCTCTGATACTAATTGTTGGAATTACAAGTGGGAAAGGAGTAAACTTCTGAGAAGGGGGGGTCTAACTCAGGAGTTTAAACTTGGACCCGTAAAACTTTCACCTTTCATACATCACATACATAATAAACTGAAATAATATATAAAGCATATGCATCAATCATGTAAACACGTAATCAAACACACACACTTAACACTAGATATGATTATCCAAAAACCCTCCAAATGAGAAGGTAAAACTGGGGTGGGGATGACACCCACAAATCTCCACTACTGTAGCAATAAAGTGTATCCAATTAAGGTTACAATAGTTTGACCATGAATGATGATCTGCCCTATGAAAGGCTTGCCCTGTTAAAGGCTTACAAAGACTGTTAAGTCCCACCTTGTTAGAGGATTTCAACACCCTATTAGAAGTGTGAATTTTTAGAGGACTTCAACTTACAATTAAGTAAGCACCCTATTAAAAGATTTCATACAACTTGTTAAGACTACTCTATTAAGAGATTTAACTGAAATCACTTGTCAAAATGTCTTAAGCATAGATCTTGTAGTTAGCACTTAATTTCCTAATAATAGATCACCTCTATCCAATCTCTTATTGATCCTTCACGATATGATGTATCAATGTTGTATCCTTTATCCTCTATTCTTCACTTAACTGATTCTGCAATTCACTCTTACTACTAAGTCACCTTGAATGCTCTGCAAATTGTCTTGCTTGCTTCTCCAATTGGATCATTCACCCCTTTGCAATTCTCTCAAGTCTATTAAAAATTTAGGGTTTCATCCTCCTTAAGAAGACATAGGTGGCTTAGGGTTAGGTATGAATCTACAACTGAGATTCATCCATTTTGTTGCTTAAACCTTCCCATTTTCTAATTGGCTACATGTAATTGCATAGGGAATCTATATGTAGATTTGTCCTTATCTCTAAAAGATCAAAATCTATCCTTAGGTTGGCTGAAAAATGATTTACATAGTTGTTTGTGCCATAACAAACAAATATTTACAATCTGCGTTACTCGACATATGTAGTCTCTAATGCTCAGAATACACCATTCTGACTCGGCACCTAAACTACTCGACATTTACTATTTACTCAACACTTAGATAACTCGACATGGTCTATCTACTCAACACTTGAGTGACTTGACACATGAGTGACTCAGAACATGAGTGACTCGACACTCATTGCAACTTGGCATGGTCTAATATTTACATGTTGTACTTGGCATGCATTACTAGTTCAACATGAACTAAGTAAATGTCTTAAGTTTGTTGGCACTCACTTGTTAAAACTAATCTAAGATCAACAGCTCCCTCACCTCACACAAAGTGGTTAACCACAATAGATATTAGTTTTTTCATAAATGGGTTGCCCACATCTAGAGGAACACATATGGCGAGTGTAAAATCTTGGGGTGATCTAAGTAGTCCACTAGGATCAATCCTTGCACCAAGATATTGAGTTTTTAAAAAAAAAGGCCTCTAAAACCTATGGTGTCTAGTAAGGGTTTCATTCATAATGCCCCTCTTGTTCTTGATACATGACTTAATAATGGACCTCATGACCACAAGAGTACCTTAAGCATATCCACCTAGTGATTTCCTCATGGTTAGAATCCCACAAGTAATCTCAATAAGTGAAGTCAAGTTTTATTCCTCCTAAAAATTTCACCTTTGTCAAGAGGTTTGTGATTATAGTGGGCCAAATTAGCTGGGTTTACCAATAGTAGGCCCTCTAAAGGTAAAATCTCATGAGTGAGATTAACAAAATGGATGCACACTAGGTAGGTCAAGATTTTTGTTTCACCAAAAAGGTGAAGAGCACAGTCTCCTATTCCATAATGCTTCCACCAAACACACACCAAGAAAGTTAATTAAGGCCACTAAAGAGTGGAATATACCACCCACTTTCTTGATGCAATGAAGGGTCAAGATTTATAATTCACCTAAAAGGTGAATAGCTGATGCAGTGAGAATCTGAGGGTACCCCTACTAGAGGTAATCCAGATGCCTACAATTAACCGCATAGCATAAACACAACAAAATATACACAATATGATACCAAATGCAACTCTTTATTCAAAGAATAATTGTTTACATGTAATATGCTTGGTTGTAAGGCCTTCAGAGTTAAGGCCAAATACAATACAAATTACAAAAATAGTTCTGCAAGATCCCTTAAGATCCAAACCCAATAGTAGCTAGTCCAAATCCACACTCTAGTAGAAACCTCCAAGAAAGATCTCAACTTGTATTCATGAGCCCACCAAACAATCTCCTTGTTTCCCAAGCCTTAGCTACTAGCCCTTCTCAAAATTTTCTCTTCTCCAAGATGGATGATAATGACTTAAGACTCCACAAAACACCCTTACTTATACCCAACTAAGACACAAGTTGGCCTAGCCCATTACAAATTAAAATAAACCCTTATATTAAATATTTACATAAGCCACAAGTTGGCTGCAACACTCATTAACTACCTACAACCCAAATTAAATACCAAAAGTTGGCTCACAGACAACTTGGGCACCACCAAAACCAAGACCAAATTGAGTGTAAGAGAAACCATGCCGAGTGTCAACAACTCCACCAAGCATAGCCAAGCTCCATCATTGACCGAGCCACTTGATCAACGTTGCAATTGAACTAGTTGAGCTCTCCAGTATATGTTGAGTTCCTCCTTCACAGACTGAGTCCCTTCAATAACTAAGCTACTCAATTAATACAACCATGAACAACTTAGTATCGACCAAGCCAGACCTCTTCCTTTGAATGAGTCCTCCAAATCCAAGGTCAAACTACACCAACATGTAGTATTGCTAATCAACCAAGGATGCTCCTACATCAGACACCCCAGGTTTGAAAAGATGTTCTTAATAGTTGGAAGAACATCTTTTGGGATTCAACACATAAATCCAAAATCAGTTCTTCACTTACATATCCTCCAAGTCCTCAACTTGCATACTCTTTCTCTTGATCTTCTTCTGCTTCTCCACATCCATCCTTGATGTACCATAGGTTTTCTTTCCACACTAAACTCCAACCCTCTCAAAATCTACCAACTCAAATCGGCTACCAATGCTCAGGTTCCTTTTACCGAGCTCTTCATTCTATAAAGGAATTAGGGAATGCTTCCTACCACATTTCATAATAGTAAACACATTCTTGACACAATCAATCACAACACTGCAATCATACTTCCAACGTCTACCAAGCAACACATAACAACTATTCATGTCCATAATATCACACAACACTTGATCCTTATACTTCCCAATCTAGAAATCAACAAGGCACTTCTTCCTTACTTCCAAAGCATGTTCATCTTGCAACCAGCCAATTCTATAAGGATACGGATGTCTCATTCTTCTTAAACAAAGTTTTTGAACCATCTCCTTAGCCACAAGGTTATCAGTACTACCACCATCCACAATCACTTTTTTAGATTTTATCACCATAATTACAAGAAGTCCTAAACAAACTAGTCCTCTAACAAGATTCTAGTGTACTCTAACTAGTTAGTACTCATTGAGCTAGTAAATTCTCCCCTTTCTTAGGTTTATTGGTAGGGTTTTCAACCTCATTCACAACAACTCTCTTGTCACCAAACTTCTATGGACAATCATAAGCTCTATGTCCATCTTCATGACATCTAAAACAAGTACCCTTAAACTCACCTCTACCTATCCTTATATTCTAATCAACAGGTTTTGGTTCATCTTCTGCACTCAATTTAGCTTTTGTCGAGCTATCCTACTTCACCTTCCCTCTGGAATTACCCTAAATTTTCCTCTTCAACTTATCATCTACCTTCAGGGAATACTGATAAGCATCCTCAACCGAATTGATCTTCAACATACCAACCTCATCTTGGATATTGAATCTCAAACCATTAATGTATCAAGCTACCTTCTCCATTGACAATTCTCTATTTCCAAACTGAATAGTCAACTTGTAGAACTCCTCAATATAATCATTCATAGTCATATCTTTCTACTTCAAATTTTGCAAAATTTTGAAAAACTCAAGTTCATAATTAGTAGGAATGAACTTACCCTTCAACTAAGTTACCATTAACCTCCATCTAGTGATCTTCATTTCACCTTCCTCCTCTCTATCTCTTTGCAATTCTTTTCACCAAAGAGAAACATGTCCTTTCAACTTAGTTTGTGCCTACCTTACTCTAAGTGGATCCTTAATATCCTCAAGCTCAAAGTAGTCTTCTAACTCACCAATCCAATCAATCAGGTCTTTAGGATTCAAAGTACCTAAGAAATTAGAAACCTCCATCTTATGCACTTCAACTTCAACTAAAATCTAGGTCTAGCAAATTGACTAGCCCTATTTCCCATAGGTCTATCCACACGATTAGTTTTATCCTCACCACTTAATCCAAAAACTTCAAATTCCTCATCAACCTCTTCACAATCATCTTCACTACCCACATGCTGGGGTGTACCACCTATAGCACTTACAATTTCAACAATCATGTCACTCTTCATCAATACCATCTTTTGTGAGAGCCTTGCTTCCACAACATCACCGAGATTATTAATCGCCCTAGGGTCCAATCTTTGTAGAGGCATCTTCCAAGATTCTTGAAATCCCAAAGAAATAAATCCAAAAATCCAAAGATCAATTAGCTCCTCAAGATCAACCTTATCTTCCATCCTTCACCCAAGTCCTAGTGCAAATTGTCTCAACTTCGGTGCTCAGTCTACACACTAAGAAACAACTAAGCTATGATACCATCTGATGCAATGAGAATATGAGGGTACCCCTACTGGAGGTAATCTAGATCCTTGCAATTAACCACATAAGAAAAACATAACACAAGATACACAAGCTAATACCAAATGTAACTCTTTATTCATAAAATAATTGTTTACATATAATATGCCCAATTGCAAGGCCTTTCAAGTCAGGGAAAATATAATAGAAATTACAAAAATAGTTCTACAAGATCCCTCAAGATCTAATCCCAAAACTAGCTAGTCCAAATCCACACTCTAGTAGAAACCTCTAAGGAAGATCTCAAGTTGTGCTCGTGAGCCCACCAAGCAATCTCCTTGTTTCCCAAGCCTCAACTACTAGCCCTTCTTAAAATTCCTCTTTTTCCACATCCTCTTCTCTAAGCTAGATGATAATGACTTAAGACTCCACAAAATACCCTTGCTTATACCCAACTAATCCACAAGTCAGCCTATCCCATTACAAATTAAAATAAACCCTTATATTAAATATATGCATAAGCCACAAGTCGGTTGCAACACTCATTAACTACCTACAACCTAAATTAAATGCCAAAATTTTTCCCAAAGAAAACTTGGGCAACACCAAAACCAAGACCAAACTGAGTGTCATAGAAACCACAAAGAGTATCAACAACTCCACCAAGCATAACTGAGCTCCATTGTTGACTAAGCCACTAGGTCAACATTGCAACTAAACCAGCTGAGCTCCCTAATATATGTCGAGTGTTTCCTTTTTAGACTAAGTCCCTTCAATAACTAAGCTACTCAATTAATACAACAACCATGAACAATTCAGTATCAACTGAGCCATGCCTCTTCTTTTGACTGAGTCCTCCAACTCCAAGGTCAAACCACACCAACATGCAGGATTGCTAGCCAACCAAGGATGCTCATGCATCAATAACATACTATCCTACTATCAAAGAATCCTTACTAATGGGTTTTATGTTCCTATGAAATGAAACAAATAGTATATGTTGCACATGAAATAAAATGAAGACACAAAAAAAAAAACTTTTTTTCTTCGCTTTTTTGCTTTGGCAACGCTACAACAACATTAGTAGCCCTTTTGATTTTGCAATTTTCCTTAGCAATCAAGAAACCAATAGGCCTCTACAAAACAAAAAAGGATTAGGGAATAAAAAAGAAAATAAAAAATTGAAAACAATCTCGCAAAACTGCTATTAGGACCTTTTTGAAAAATTGTAAACAGAAATATGAAAGCTTAAAACTAAAAAATGTAGTCTAAAAGCCAGATTGAGCAACAAAAATAGGAAGAAAAATAGTATTGGCTAAACTAGTATTGTATGATACTTCCTTGTATACCCAAGCAATAGTTCTACCCAATATGATACTTTGTATTAAACAATATGATACTTTATACATCTATAATATGATAGAATATAATAGACTAGTACGAGAGATAAACTAGCACTATATCATATCACTTCACATAAAGTATCATATGATCACTAGAAAAGTATTGTACAATATTTCTATCTATAAAACCATAAATTGAACCTGCAAATGTAAAAAGTGACAAAAATATGCAAAATGGAGCCAAACAATGATGTACAGCCCCATCGTGGGTGCTAAAAATGTATACAAAAAATAGGGTACACTTCTATAAACCATTAAAATTGATTATAGCCATGATGGAGATCATCGAAGAGGTGGCCTATAGCTTCCTATCTATGACGTGCAAGAGCTATGAGATAGTGGCTCTAAAATGAACCTAGCTTGAGCAACCCTTGCAAGGTGCACCATATAATTAGACCGGAAGATTCAAATAGTAGAGGCAAACTTGCCAATATCCAAGAATTGAGTATGGATGCAATGAAAATGAAACCTATTCTAAATGAAATGCAAGAGCTATCAAAGGGAGCTACAAGATCCTCTTAGTTAAGCTATGTGAGATAAGCTAAATCATAAAGGAAACTAAGCTATGAAGTATGCCATAAAGCAAGTAAAATGAATACTAGTTATGCAAGTATGCAATAATGCTCCAAGTGCTCCAAAATCACTAAGAAAACTTGAAACATAACAATAGAATAAGTGAACGTGATGTGAGATTGTGAGGAGAGAGCCTCCTTTTTTTAAAAAAATGGATAGTAGAGATTAAGAGGAAAAAGAGCCATAATCAAGGGTAGATAATGAGTCTTGGGTGATTCATGTGTGCAAGAATATCACCTAAGAAAGATAAATGGTTGACTTTAAGAGGAAAATAATGTGTGAAGGAGAATTAAAGCTATTTTGAAAATAAAGATTCCTTTCACATAGAAAAATGTGCCCCTCATGTGACACAAATATGCCTTTTCTTTTCTTTTTAAATAGGAATAATTCTTTTCATCTGTAAAATTTAGATAAGTGAGTTTAATGGGGATTTTATTTAATTAAAAGGGAGCAAGTTCTTTCAATTAAATAAAAGGCTTAGGATAAAGTGACCAACCCATAGGATAAAATCAAATAAATAGAAAAGTGATGATTTCATCAAAAATATGTGATGGATAAATTGAGAAAAAATGCTAGAAAGGGGGCTCATAGTCTAGATGACCATTTTTGGGTTATTACATAACTAGTACAACCCGAGCAAGATGGAGAGCTCCAACCGAATGAAGACAATGTTGGAGATCAAAGAACTAAACCTATGCAAGAAAAATATGTGAGAAAGAACCATTCACCTCAACAAATCATCGAAGATAAAACTGTTGGAGTCATGAAAAGAAATAAGTTGAAGGATAACTTACATGTTTAATTGTTGAATTTGAACCAAGAACTATGAAAGATGCACTTGAAAATGAGGACTAGATTAATTCTATGAATGAAGAGATTGATCAAATTTAGAAGAATAATACATGGACACTAGTACTAAGACTAGTTGATAAGAGTGTGATTGGAACAAAGTGGATATGCAGAAACAAACTAAATGAAAATGGTGAGGTTGTGAAGAATAAGGAAAGATTAGTTTGCAAAGGTTATGCCCAAGAAGATGGAATTGACTATAGTGATACTTTTTCCCTTGTGGCAAGATTGGAAGGAGTTAGAACTTTGTTGGCTTTGCTACCTACAAAAAATTTAAAGTGTATCAGATGGACATAAGTCAACATTTCTGAATAAAATACTTGAAGAGGAAGTCTACATAGAACAACTTGAAGGATTTTTTGAGCCTGACCAGAGATGTGGTTTTGAAATTGGAAAAAGATTTGTATAGACTAAAAAAAGCATCAAGAGCATGTCATGAAAGGTTACATTCATATTTGATTAAAATTGGATTTGTTAGAACAAGTGAAAATAGTAATCTATATTTGAAAAGTGAAGTTGAAAAGATAGTGTTGATTGCTTAAGTTTTGTGGATGACATTATATTTGGTGGTAATGACTTGCTATGTAAATAATTTTTTGATCAAATGAGACATGAATTTTTAATGTCTATGTTTGGTGAGATTAAATTTTTTATTGGTTTACAAGTTCATCAAATAAAAGATGATATCTATGTGACCCAATCTAAGTATGTCAAGGAAATCCTAAAAACATTTGGAATAGATGAGTTAAGGCCAGTCGATATACCTATGATGTCTGGACACAAATTCTCAAATGAGACATAGTATAGATCAATGATTGGTAAATTATAATATGTTGTACATAGTAGACCTAATATTGCTCATACAGTTGGAATTGTTGCAAGGTTTTCTTCTAATTGTAAGGAAACACATATGACTATTATGAAAGGGATATTTAGATATTTGAAAGGAACTAACTATTTTATATTGTATTATAAACAAGATGGTGAATTTTCACTTAAAGTCTACACTTATACAAACTAGGAAGGTAAAGTGGATGATAGAAAAAGAACAAGTGGTGGAGATTTCTTCTTAGAAGAAAAATTGATAACATGCTTGAGCAAGAAATAAAGATGCATTTCATAATCTACTACTAAACCTGAGTATGTTTCTACTATAATTAATTGTTCTAGTATTATGTGGATTAAGAAATTATTGGGAGGAATGCAAGACGAGGTAACATAACCTATTAATAGTTGTTGTGATAATACTAGTGTAATAAATATATCAAAGAATCCAATGATGTTTGCAAAAACCAAGCATATATCTATCAAGTATTTTAACTTGAGAGAGCAAGTACAAGAGAAGAAAGTGAGGCTTGAATATGTAAAATCTAAAGAACAAATTGTAGACATATTTACTGAGCCTTTTCTTAAAAATGTGTTTGAATATCTAATAGGTAAACTAGGGATGCTTCCCCTATCCAAGCTTCACTAAGTGAAGATGCATGTTGCATCAATTCATGGATGATAAAATATGTCTTTGTAGAGTTGATAATAGAGTTCACTCTTTAGGGATATTTCTTGAAGATATGTGAGTGATTGTAATAAAATTGATATAAAAAGTACATGCAAAGTACAAAGTATTACTACAAGGTTTTATAAGTCTCATATTGAGGCTTATATTTACCTTTGTCATTATTTTCAAAGGGGAGAGAATGAATAAAAGGGAAGAGAAGATGACTAAAGGAAGAATTATGGATTTTTTATTGAAAATTGAAGTATACCCTAGGGGGCATAAATTGAGAAAATGAGAAAATGGGAAGATGAAGCTATCAAAGATACAAACCGAGTGAACCTGATGCTAGAATTTATTGCAGAGAATCAAAATATAGTCAAAGAGATGAAAAGTTGTATTTTTTTCAATGAATACATTTTATTATCTTGTGTAATGTTTTGAAATGTAAAATCTTATGTTTATGTATTATCATCAATGCCAAAGGGGGGTATTGTTAGCCCCAACTAGTAATGTAACTAAGATTGATAGTATGTAAAATATGTTGGAAAATAAAATTGGAATAATTGTTATGTTATCATTGATGTCAAACCTACTAGAGAGACATTTACTAATAGTGTAGACTATCATATCTGTTGATTGGTGAAGAGGATTTGAAAAGAGAGATAACCAGATAAACTAGTGCAGTTGATGAGTAAAGAGGAGTAAGTATGATAGAATTACACTGGGCACTTGATCAATTAGCCTTTGACAAGATGATGTATTGTTAAATCATCATATGAAGTATGGAAGTGTTGATTTAAATACAAGGAAATCTTAGTAAAATATGGCCAGTCAATGAAGGAGATGAAATAGAAGATTAAGGAACGTAAGAGTTAGCCAATCAAAGAGTATTAGCTAAGTGATAGTCATGGGTGAGCAAGATGAAGAAGAACAGTATAGTAGTGACCAAGCATAATGAAGACCAAGTGAGCCAGTGGAAGCCAAGTGAGACATAATAGTAGCGATTAAGCTACACAGTGATGACTAAGAAGAAGAGCATAGTGATGACCAAGTATCAACAAAAGTTACAGTTTGTGAAAGAATCAAGTTTAAGGCTGACATAGTTGAATTTTTGGATTAGTCAAAATATGTGGATGATAAGGATTGATGAGATGACATATTTAATGCATGAATTGATTTGTGTTATGTGATCAAAGGTAAGGATCTGATGAGAAGTTTTTAGAAGTATAAAGAAAGGAGTAGAAGGACAAAAATATGGATAGATTCAATGGATCTAACTTAACCTTAAGATCTATGGTAATGTTTAAGCTAAAAGATCAAAATTACCTATTTAATGAGGTCAAAGAGATATTATCAAATATTGGTTCAATGTTAATTGGCGATATTAAGGAGAACCTGTGAAGATTAGAGTAGTAGAGGAGAAGTGAAGAGATTGGTGAAGTGTGATTTCTTGAAAGGTTGCCAGAAAGATTAGTGATGGAAGTGATAATAAAGTCATGTCAATGAACCATTAAATGAGACGAATGGATATCTAAATTTTCAAAGTGAGCTATATCTTATAGATCAAACCTATTGTTACTTTCTATCCATTGTGGTAGTTAAAATCCTTTAATCAAGGTTGACCTAACAGTCATTTTGTAAATCCTTTAATCAAGATGACATTCCAATGGAATGATTCAAGGCTCTGTAACCAAGCCATTCCTAATAGGGTGATTAAATCCTTTAACAGGGTCACACCTAACAATGTGTTTTGAAACCTTTAATAGGGTTGGCTCTTAATCGAGCTCACTTCGAAAGAGTGAAAAGTGGCAGCATGTTACTTGGTGGTATTTCCCAAATTAAATTTCCATGTTAAATCCCAATGTCATATATGTGTGAATGTTATATGTGATGCATGTTATTTAGTGTTGATTTATTTTACTATTGCTTGGAAAATTCTAAATAGAGAGTTAAGTAATGAGCATAATGTTAAGTTTCTGATGAGTTGTTAAATGGATCGAGCGTTTTAGTGACATTGTTTAAGTTAGTAAAAGTTAAATTGGTACAACTAGACCTGAGGATAATTGATTTAACCCCACTCTTAGCTATTCTAAATATTATAACAAAAGAGTAATATTAGTTGTTATGTTGTTATTGATGTCAAACCTTAGTTTGTAAGACATTGTACTAATTTAGTAGAGTAACATATCAATTGATTGATGAAAAGGATTTGATTGATCAAGATGATTCGAAGAAAGTATGATGATGATAGAGTTGATAGGCATTGGTATTCAATGGGTACTTAAATGAATATGACTATGAGAATACAATGTTGGTTTGATTGTTTTGCAATCATGCTATGTTGTGATTGTTGGTCTCAACCAATACTGAGAGGGGGGATGCATCAGTATGGACACTTTTGCAAATTAGATCGGTTAGTCTACTGATTTTTACCACACACTGTGTGACTACTATTTTGACTATCAAGGAAATGATAAATGATATGCAGCAAAACCATACAATATTTCACATAGAAGAATACATTAATGACACATATATTTTAACGTCAAAACCCTTAGGGTGAGGGTGAAAACCATAGTGGGAGTAATGTACCCACTAACCTTTCCTTGCAAAAAAAGGGTGCCTTATTAAAGGCTTACAACTATTCCTTTTGAGAATGTATCCTATTAGGAATGTTAGTAACTTGTTAGGCTTACAAAAACCTATTAGGGCTACCTAACTAGAGTATTTAGATCTCTTTTTTAGAGACACCTTGTTAGAGGATTTCAAAGAAATCTTACAGGTATGTTATATTAAAGGCTTACAATAGATGCAATGGCTAGAAATAAAACTAATGTAGTGATCTAAATAAATGGCACACCTTTCTTGGTAGATCCTTTGTTACATCTACTTGAAGATTCTTTGACCTTAATCTTTTACTTTGTCTTGGGAAAGCATCCTTCTACTCCTTGCCTGTATTTTTTCTTGTGTGATTGACATCCATTTCCTTTCTCTACTAGATTCTCTAGCTTATACAGTCATGGGGGCAACAACATTCTTGGCTCTTTTCCTTTTAAAATAGTGAAATCATTTGCTCCTTAATTTTTTGAGAACATCATCACACCAAATGAGTATCAAGTGATTCTTTAAATCACTTCCTTGAACTATAGATGGAAACCCTAAGGTTATCCTGCTCAAACTATAATTCAAATTTTGAACTCCACAATGAGCATAGTCACAAGACATCTGTGACTACCTATCTATAGATGCCCATGCTTATAGGTTGGCTTAATTGTCTACACATCTATAGCTAGATTTTTTTATCTTGCATTTATTAGCAACATTTTGCTACACTACTCTTCTACATTTCTTTGTCATGTTTAGACCTTCCTCTCATGTTGTAACATTAGTATTGACTAGGAAAAGGCCACTTAGTATTCACACTTCTCTCTTCACTCTTCTATTTTGACCAATATACCAATCTACTAGTGGTTGTACTTCCAATGCTTTGAGAATTCTTGTTAATTGGTTTTCAATCAACAACAACACACTCTTCTAACTCAATAAATGATGAGTTGATGAAAGAAGAATTGTAGTATTAATCAAGTGATTAAAGTTTTCACTGAGCATCTAATAAAGAAAAGTTTAAGTATAGTGTTAAACAAGTAATTCTAGTGTCAACTGAGTGATTTATTTCTAAAGTGAAGTTGTAAAGTTCACTGAGTGAAGAACACAAGAAAGATCAATTTGAGGTCGACAAATGATGAAAAATGAGAATGTTTCAGAAGCATAAAAGATAAGGATGAAGTTTATTATGAGATCAATTGCTAGAATTATTTAATGATGATTGTATGGAGAAGACTTTTATTTTTAGAATGAGCATAAACTTTAAGAAGAACCAATGTTGATCAAGTGATAAAGTGTGAACTATTGAAGGAAAAATAAGAACAAGGTGAATTGAGCATAATAGAGGAGGAAATATCAAGTAGAAAAAGTGCAAGGTGAAAGAGAAAGCTTGTGAATCATCTAGAAAGAGATCACAAGGTGTAAATCAAGAGGAGCATAGACCAAAACAAGCAAGATAGTGCTAAACCTAGTAGATCATTTGATTGTTATTTTCTTACCATTATAGTAGATAAAATTTCTTCACCGAGCAGACTTAACAATTTTGTAAAATCCTATATGGTAACATCAATTAGTGATGTTTGTAAGTCCTTTAGAGTAGGCCACTCTTTAGTAATGACAAGGAGTGATAATGTCTAGATGATCTTTGGTTAAAATGCATTAACTAGGTCACACTAAAAATGTGCATGTAAGCCTTTAACAATGTTGGCTCCTAGCAGAGCTCACTTCAAAAGAGTGAAATTTTTGGGTTGTTGATTCCCAAGTGGTTTTTCCTTTTACAGGGTTTCAACTTTAAATGTCTATGTAAAAGTGTGTGATTTCTTACGTGTTGCAAGTTTATTGTTGCAACTCAGTACAAGCTAAGTTTTTTCTTTTTTTTTTATACTTAGTAAAGTAAAAAGTAGTGAAATAACAGCTTGAAGTAAAAAGATCAAAATTTTGAATTGAGATGTTAAATGTGGTTATCGAGTTATTTTTGTGAAAGATAAAAAAGTTATATTTGGTATTAAATTATTTGAAAGATATATAGGACAATTGGATATAAGTGATTCACCCCCCCTCTCTCAATAATCTAATAGAGAAAGGGAGTACTTCTTGAAGATGTTAGCGATGAAAGATAAGTAGTAGTAGCACCAAATCTCGAACTTGAGGTTGAACAAGATGAAGTGAGACTTCTAAGAGCTTTGAATGGAGTGAATTCCAAACCTGTTTTTGAACTTTATATTTATAGCAGATGACTTGATACCAATGCTTTGTTGGATTAGATCTCTAAGATTGTGAAATATTTTGATTATGAAAATATTTTTAAGGATAAGAATGTGAGTATAACAACTATAAAGTTGAAAGGGCATGCATCTCTTTGGTGGGAACATTCACAAACTAAGAGGCAAAGAAGAGGAAAGGAAAAGATCACAATTTTCATAAAGATGGTTGGTAATTGAAAAATAAATAAATTCCTATTGATTATCAAGTTTGTTTGTAATTGAGAAGAATGTACAATTTGAGATAGAAGGATATGCTTATGAAAGATTATACTAAATAATTCTATAAGTTGGACATTACATCTGGACATATTGATGATGAGGTTGAAAAAGTTGCTAGATACTTGAATGGTTTGAGTACTTCTATATGAGATGAAATTAGTTTTTTAAACATGAAAAGTGTAGAGGAAATTTATTTATATGTCTTTAAGGCTGAAGACAAGTTGGCAAAGAAAAAAGAGCACACACATAGAGTAAGAAGTGGAAGATTTCAACAAAGTAGAGGAAGATCTTATGGAGCAAGTAGTAGATCTAATAGCATACCTATTGACAAAAGAAAATCAAGATGGAAAGAAGAAAATGGAAGTAGAGGGAGAGGTAAATACACTATAGGTAATTATATGGGTTACTCTGAGAATAACAATAATGAAAAAAGAAAGGATAGATCATGGTTTAAAGGAACTTATTTTAAATGTGGCGAAGAAGGACATAGAGCTTTTGAATGTAACTTTTCTAGTAAGAATGTGGGAAGTAGTAGCATAAATGTTTTTTACTTAGGAAGAAGCTATTGGTACACCTAATGAACTTGAGAAAGGAGAGAACTCGAGGATCAAAAGAACTATGTGGATTGCGAGCTTGGATAATGAACCTTTTGTGAGGAAAAGTCTCTTTTAAGACCAGATGTAAGATTAAAGATAAATATTGCAATGTGACTATAAATAGTGACAATTCTGACAATTTGGCATCTAAAGAATTGGTAACTAAGTTGAAATTGCAAAGATTGGAGCACCATAACCCTTATCACATTGTGTGGATCAAGGATGAACATAAATTATTGGTAAGTGAACAATGCCTTTTGAAATTCAATAATAGGAATTACTTTGATGAATTTTTGTGTGATATCATGCCTATCGATTTTTGTCATATTCTTTTGGGAATACCTTGGCAATATGATAGGAAATTTTTATGATGGTAGATTGAATCAATATAGTATTTTGAATAATGGGAAGAAACAAGTATTGTTACTTTTGGTTGAGAAATTTGAGGAAAGTTAGTGTACTTATGTAAGAGTTTGGTTGAAGGAAATCAGTTTATGAAATACAAAGAAACAAAATGTTTCCTTTGCTTTGATTCCTAGAAAGATTGAGAAACAAGATGAACTTGAACATGCACCTAAGGTTAGATCTTTGTTGGTTGAATTTCAAGACATTATTTCTAATAATGTTCCCGATGAATTACCTCTTGGAAGAAGTATAGTCATTGTATGGACCTCATATCGGGAGCTATTTTTCCTAATAAAGAATCACATAAACTAACACTTGAAGAAAATGAAGAATTGAATAGATAAGTTCAAAAATTACTTGAGAAAGACTTGATCAAATAAAGTTTGAATCCTTTTGTAGTACATGATGCATTAACACCTAAGAAGGATGGAGAATGGAGAATGTGCACTAATACTAGAGTCATAAAGTATAGGTTTCTTTTTACTAGAATTAATGACATTATGGATAGATTGAGTTAAGAACAATATTAGGATCAGAGAAGGAGATGAATGGAAGACTTATTTTAAGACTAATGAAGGTTTGTATGAGTGGTTGGTTATGCCTTTTGGTTTAAGTGATGCAACTAGTACTTTTATGAGGTTGATGAATGAAGTTTAAGAAATTCTTGGGTAAGTTTGTAATTGTATACCTTGATGATATATTAATATATAGTAAGACTGAAGAGGAATACCTTGAGAATATCAAACAAGTTTTGCAGAGGCTAAAAGAAGAGAAGTTTTTGATAAATATGAAGAAATGTTCCTTTATGAAGGAAGAACTTCATATCTTGGTTTTGTGGTTCTTGTTGATGGTTTGGAGATGGATCCTAAGAAGGTAAAAGCTATTCTTGATTGACCTATACCTAAGAATTTTGGAGAAGTTAGATCATTTCATGGATAGGAAAGTTTCTAGAGAAAGTTTATCAGAAAATTTAGTTCAATTTGTAATGCTATGACAAAGACTATGAAAGGTGATAAAAATGATTTCAAATGGACACATGGAGAAAATAAAAGCTTTTAAATGTTGAAGGAAAAGGTTGTAGAATTACCTATTCTTTTTTTCCCTAATTTTATCAAAAATTTTAAGTTGATTATGATGCAAATGGGAGTGCCATTGGCGTTGTTTTGAGTTAAGAGGGTGAGCCTATAGCTTTATATAGTGAGAATTTGAATGATGCAAAGAAAAAATATTCAATCTACGATCAAGAATTCAATGAATTTATTTAATGTTTGAAGAAATGGAGACACTATTTAATGCCCATAGAATTTGTGTTGTACACTGATCATAAGGCTTTACAGTATTTGGGAAGTTAGAACAAGTTGAATCAGAGACATATGAAGTGGGTTGAGTATATCTAGAACTTTTATTTTTTGTTGAAATATAAGAATGGACAATCTAATAAGGTAGAAGATGCATTGATTAGAATAAGTCTATTGATAGAAATGAGAGTGAAAGTGCTTGGATTTGAGGATTTGACAAACTTGTTTGAAACTCATCTGGATTTTGCAGAACCTTGGAAAGCTTGTAAGAACCTTGTAACAGATGAACAAGATAAGTGGGTTGATCATTTCATTCAAGAAGACATTTTTAAAGGAATTTAGTGGTGTATACTTTAAGGATCTATTAGGGAGAATCTCATTAAAGAAAAACATAGTGGAGGACTTATAGGACACTTTGGGATTGATAAGACAATGAAGATGATTTTAGAGAGATAATTTTGACCGCAGATATATAAGGATGTTTAGAAGATGGTGAGGAGTTGTAGAATATGTCAACTTGCTAAAGGAAGTAGTTAGAATGTTGGATAATATACAACATTTCCTATTCCTTAGGGGCCTTAGGAAGATATCAGTATGGATTTTTTTCTGGGATTAACTAGAACTCAGAGAGGTAATGGTTCTATCTTTGTAGTGGTTGATAGATTTTTTTAAATGACACATTTCATATCTTGTAAGAAGACATCAGATGCAATACACATAGAAAATATATTTTTTAGAGAGATTGTGAATCTTTATGGATTGTCTAAGACTATTAGTTTAGACAAAGATACTAAGTTTACCGGTTATTTTTGGAGGACATTTTCGAAGAAGTTGAATACTAATCTTAAGTTTATTTCTACATTTCATCCATAGACTAAAGGACAGACTAAAGTCGTGATCATAAGTTTAGGTAACCTTTTGAGATGTTTGAATTGAGATAAGACCTTCTAATTGGGATTTAATTTTGGCACAAGTTGAGTTTTCTTATAATAATTCTATGAATAGAAGTACTAAGAAGACTCCTTTTGAGATTGCGAATGCCATGAGTCTTAGAGGAACTATTGAGTTGAGGAACTTGGATGCTAAAGTAAAGAATAGTGTTGAAGATGAAGAATTTTCTTGCATGAAGAGGTAAAAAGTAATATACATGACAATAATCGAGGATATAAAGAAAAAGAAGATAAGAAGAGGAGACAAAAATTTTGATGTTGGAGATGAGGTAATGATACATATGAAGAAGAACACATTTCTTGTTCGTACATGTAGTAAGCTAAAGATGAAGAAGTTTGGAACTTGTAGAATCTTGACGAAACATGACAATGGCAATGCTTTTGAAGTTTAATTACCTAAGGATATGGACATTTCACCTGTGTTTGATATTGTAGACATCTTTTAATACCATGAATCTAATGAAGAGACTATTGATAATCCTAATTGTCCTAAGAACATGACAAAAGGAATTGATAAGAGCTTGGATACTAGAATAAGTAAAAGCACTAGAGGAAAAGATTACAAAGAATACTTGGTTCAATGATTGGATAGAACTATTAAAGATAGTTTGTAGATCACAAAATCTAAGTTGGATCTTTAGCATACTTCTCAGAGAATTAGGGCTTCCTGATATGTACATTAGTTATTTATTCACCCCAAGTGTCTGATACGACAACAACTTGGTTACATAGGAAATCTTGTATCAACCAAAAAGATTCCCTTTCTTTGTTCCTCTTTGTTGTTTCGAGAATGGTCATTACTATTTGTGTTTTCTCTTTCCACATAGTTAGCTCCTTAATATGAACCTATCATGGATCCTTCTCCTAAGCTCACATAATCTAATTCCACCATTTGTGAGAGTTATCCTTCTCCTTTTTTGAGGCATGTTGGCTTCCTCGCAGCTCGAGTAGAATGTAGGTTTGGCTTTAGCGAGGTTTTGTTTGACATCATTAGATTCAATGCACTTGAGTACCTCTTTTTGGACCATGTGTGGACTTATCTTGGTCCTCATAAAATTTTATTTACTTATTTGAAAGGTCATTCAATTCTCGTTTGTTGTAGGACCTATATTTTGTTATAAATTGCGTAACAAGATGATGTGTGGTCTTGCTAGCTATAAATGTAGAGATCTAGGATTGGGAAAAGTAAAATGAAATTGGATAGAAGGAAAGTAAAAATATTTGACTCTATAAGCATGAGCCTTTAAGCTTGTTGATTGTAAATTGAATAAATGTAACTATAGCTAGGTAGGCCTTATGCATGGTATGATGAATGAAGACTGTCTCATCAAATCTATATTGTTCTCTCTATAATTTCTTGTGTTTTCTCCTATTTGGTGGCTTCCATATGTAATTCTAAGTGTGGGTAGCTAGGAGGTAAATTCTTTCTCCTCTTGCATTGCATAAAAACATAGGGTCAACTAGCCAAATAACCCATCTTTTAGAAAAAGGATGAACCAAGCAATCCTAATTTCTTAAAGACATTAAACACCAATACTAGAATAGTTTACTCAAGGATCCCACACATAGTACTTCCAAGTGAGGTCAGTGAAACCTCAAACATTTCATGAAAAGAAATCCATGATTCAAATTCTCAAATATCATCCTTGTCTTTGAGATTAGAAAACTACTTTGTAAAAGCTCAAATGCTTTCTAAAAAAGTAGGTAAATTGTTCATTCATTATTTCAAAACAAAGGAAGGGCAAAAATACTCAATAGTGAAGAGAGTAACATTACATTTCCCCTTCTCATAAGGGTTTGAGACAGGTAATGGTAGTTGCATAAAAGCTTATTCATGGGGTTTGTTTTGGCACACTACTAGACAAGGATTAATTCCCCTTACAAATCATCATCATCTAGTTTTCTTCTTTCTTGGAAACCTCTCAAAAATCTTGAGGTTCTAGAACCCTAAGAGGGAACTTAATTGTTAATTTACAAATAATGCATAATCCTTTAGTTTACACTTAAAAGGACTAACACAAAAAGCATGTATAAGAAAAATTTAGATAGAGCACACACTATGTGTGACAAAGACCTCATATATGAATGCCAATTATGTCTTTCTAGTCACGAGACAAGTCCACCTCAACATAAACTCGATTTTAGGGTCAAGCATGATAAAAGTGGTCATGTTCAACATAGAAAACCTTTCTAAGATATGAAGCAATGACTTTAAGAAGGTTAGCATGGAAATAGTAAACCTTAAATTTTATCCAAGTGGGAACACAAAGTTTTACGTTGTCCAAGGTAGAGCAGTCTCAAGACACAGACTAGAAAACTAGTAAAGAGAAGTTGACATCCCAAGGACCATTTTGGTAGGTGGCTTGGATATGGATAACCTCAAAAAAATAGAAAAGTAGAAAACCACTTTTCATGTTTAATAAATTTTTGAAGTGGATCCTATGAGGAGCCCATGCCTTGGTAACTCAATCCCAGAGCATGCTTTGAAGGGGCCCTCCAAAAATATTGCCTATAAGAGTATGTTTCTCTAACCATTGTTATGCACTATCAAAATCAAGAATGGGTAAAACCACACCTACCAATTTATCGAAAGACACACCTCATGATTTTTTTTGGTACAAGTTTCAAGGATTGCTTGTTTAGATGAGTCATTATCACTAATCGCCAAAAAATCAACACTACTAACAACTACAAGGCAAAGGTTAGTTAAGGCCATTACAAAGCTAAAGGACTCCTACAATTATATAATATGATGCGAGACCTTGAGAGTGATAAACACTATGGAGAGAAAACACCATATTAACATATTTTTCTTGCTTTTGTATTTTATATTTTAGTCTAGGGTTTTGTTTTAATGTGTTGCAATTTTGATTCAGTTTATTTTTTAAACATCATTTCTCTTCATAAAAACTCTTTTATTATTATTATATTATTATATTGGTCTAATTTTATAATTTTTGTCATTTAAAAAAAAATATGATAGATTAGAAAGTAAGATTTGAAAGGATTGTCTTGCCAAGCCTCCAATTTGATAAGGGCATTAATGTACAAACTCTGATTTTTCAAATTATTTGAACTCTTTCTAGGAAGGGCATGCCCTTCAATAAGACTAGTTAACTAGGGTATGCCCCTTTTATTTATGTAATATCATAGGACTTTTGTCCCAGGCAAGACTAGAGGTTTTCTTCTTCGTTCCTTCCTACTAGTGCCCATTTTAATAGTCTTTGTAATTTTTTAATATTAAATAATCTATAGGGCTTCAACCTTTTATCGATAAAAAAAATTAAGACTTGAAGTATTCATAAATCAATATATTCTAGAAGCATAAAGAGACTGTAATAGATGTACGTTATGAATCGCAAAATTATGCTCATCCCCAAGACATGTTTTCAATGATTTCATATAAGGAATTTCTTTATATCATTTAGCATCAATTATGCCCAATGTTGTGTCATCTCAAAAGAATCCTTCATGTTTTAAACACCCTAAAGGTGCAAATGTTGATTAATGTACAAAAAATTTAATAAGAAACTTGTTGAAGATGACATAAGAAAGAGTGATTACCATAGACTTTCAAGAGTAAAAAGGTTCAGAATGACATAGTAGAGTGAATTGAAAGGAAGATGAGCATACTAACAAAGATGAAGATTAAGAATATCTATCTAAATCAAGTTAGCATCCCAACCAAGCAAGGCGAATCTCCTTAACATATAGATTCAACACTTCTTATTGTTTGAAGGTGTGAAACCTTTAAATGCTACTAATGGTTGAGGTTATAAAATATAGAATGGCAACCCCTCAAGCATAGCTAGAGAAGGTGTAATCAACCCAGCCTCTCTCAATAGATTTTTTTAAATAGAAATCAACAATTTAGAATTCATGATTATTTCAGTTGTTCTCATTCTAGTTTGTTAAAACTTATATAATGATGTTTTTTGTAACAACCAATTTGGCAAGGCAAGTGACCATAGCATATTAGATATAACACTAGTTGTTTTAAGGATGGAACCTTTAATTGTTATTAATGTGGAGTTTCAACAATAAAAAAATTTGAGGCCCCTCAAGTACAACAAAGGAAGATACAATTGACCAAATCTCATTTTTGTGTGTAGTTATTTTAAGAATGTCAATTTTGTTTATATAAGAATTTTAGAATGATGTTTATCAAAGTAGTCTTTTAGGCAAAGCGAATGTTCTAAACACATACATGCAACTTTGATTATTGTTTTAAAAAGATAATATTTAATTACTATAAATGATGGGGGTTCCACAATTTAAAAAAAGTTAGCCCCTTAAGTACAACTACAAATTATGTTGTTGGTCCAAACTCCCTCAATATTATTTTGACAATCGGGAGTACATCATTTTTGCTCATAAAAGTTTTTTGTGAAGGTCAATTTTGATAATACTATCACGTTGACTTCCTAATACAATTTGATGTCACATGGAATAATAGATTCTCATTTTTAATATGTTTTTCACCTTTAGTAATGTGGCCAACTATAACTCATAGGAATGTTTAAGTGATCATCATGTTCTTGAGTTGTACAAGGAAGGGTTACAAACAAGAGATGTAATGCATCAAAGTTCCTACCAATATAGTGGGAAAGGAAGATAAGAAGGTAGAAGTAGATATGATGATAGTACAAGGTTGAGAGATATTAGATATGAAGATAGAGCGATAGAGGAAGAGGGAGATAAATAAATGGAAATCTACATATGGAGAGGGCAAAAAAAGAGGGAGTGAAGGAGATATGAGGAGATGAGAGAGGGAGAGAGATAGGTAAATGAAATCTAGGGGCTAGAGAAAGAAGAGGAGGTAGATTAATTGGTGGCAAGTAGAAATGCTTTTTAACTATGTTATATCTTTTAGAATTATAGTACCCTTACCAATTAGTCTTGATGTTGTACATCATTATTATGAAGAATGTCAAACTTAGTTATATATAAAATAAAAATGACATTTAATATATATGATACTTTTTAAATCTTTACAATAAATATAATATAAATATAAGAACCAATTCAACCTCTTATATATATATATATATATATATATATTCAAAGTTATTGTATAGGAAACACAAATATAATATCACAAATTTGATTTCCTATTTAATAGATATACTATTTTTAAAATATTTATATTAATTATATTATAATTAGTATATATATATATATAATTAATTCAACCCCAATAAGAAATTTCTATTCAATAACATAATATTATGAAAGTTATTGAAAAATAAAACACAAATATAATGTCACAAAATTTGATATTTTAATTCTATTTTTTATATAGAAAAACATTTATATATATTGTGTTTGGTTTTATCTTTTATCATATTATACAAATCAATGTAGCAATTAATTCTTATAATTTATTTATTTTTATTTACTATATATATACAATCACACCATTATCAACCACTTATGTTTAATGAAAGAGTTTATTTATTAATTGTGTAGTTTTATCCTTTTCTTTATTGTACACAATGTGTACGAATTTAAATGAAATGATGATACCATTACAATTAATGATTTGTACTATTCAACTTTTAAAAATGAATTCAAATTTTCTTTATATCTTTAGTGTAAGCTAATGGAAAGATATTTTGAATTTCTAGTAATATTAATTCTTATCATTAATTTATTTTTACTAACTACATATATATATTTATTCAATAGATAATAAACTTTTTAGTTCCAATATTATCAACCAATTGCATTTAAGAAAAAAGTTTATTTCTTATTTCTAAGTCTTTTTAGTCTTCTATTTAAGTTTATTTATTAGTTGTGTAGTCTTTTTAGTCTTTTTCAATGTAACAATTAATGAGTTGTATTATTTAACTTTTAAAAGGAAAATACTAGTTTTTTTCCTAATAGAAAAATAAATAAATGACAATTTTTACAATCATTAAAATATTTTTAAAAAAATTAAGATATAGAAACTTTGTTTAAATTATTTAATTCTTTAATATGATTTGATTAGAATAATTAGAAAATTGATTTAATGACATAAGCAAACCTACATTTATTAAGGTGAACAAATTGTTGCCTCTACACTTTGTTGTTCTTATCATGCCTCCTAACTCAAATTCATTTTTCACATCGATAGGCCTCCCATTGTCACTTCCTTATGGTTATAGTTTACTTGCCTTTCTAGGAAGAAAAGGATAATAAGTTAATATATTTTGTACCTGCCAACTTTTATTCATCAAAACATCTAGTCTTTGCTGGTTCTAAATGAAAGAGACGAGCTTTAAGTCTGTTCATTCATCGTGGTTTTGGTGTTTTTGTTATTTTACACATTTAAGTACATCTACTATTACATGTATTAATAAAGAAGGAAACGATCTGCAAGAACTACAACACATTGCGGATACAGCAAAATGCGGCCACCAAAGACTAAGAGTTGAGTTCTCTCCAATGTCAATGCATTAAGAAATGCGTCTTGTGGGGATGACATCAGACAGCTCATAACCTCCTTCAGGTTGGAGAAGGTTCATTTCCCCCCATATGCCCAATAAGTTCTTGCGTCGTTTGTTTTAAAAAGGTTTCCTTTTAGTTTAGACGTGAATGTCAACATATATTTGCACTCTTAAGTGGGAGAGATTCTGTACAAAATTTGATTAAGCAAGCAATTTTTTCCAATTTTAAACTCTAAACTTATCGAATTCTAGGATTTAACATGGCATTAAATGGATTGTTCTGATTTTGCCTTTAAAATTCCATCCTGTGGTCAGTGCAACTTGCAAAGCGTGCCAGTCATTACTAGCATGGTTCGCAAAACATATCATTGGCTTGCATTTAAGTGATCTGAATCATTTTGATTTGAGATGAAGCAACACATGCCACTTGGAATAACCATTCCTCGGCGAGTCTCATGCTTAACGATCTTAATAATGCACTATGCATCCAAAATCCTCTTGATTTTACAAAACATAATTTGAGAAGATGCAGTCATATTTTAGCTGCAGATTGGACCACAGCTTGCAACAAATCATTTTTTTTCATGGATGCAATGCAAATACCATCTTCCCACCATTTGATTTAGCTTGTTAGGCATGATTTAAAAGATGTAGAAAGGACACTGAGATCCAGTTTTCTACCTGTACAGTCAAATAACTCCGTGTTAAACTTTCAACCTTTTAAGTAAAACATAAATAAGATCTTGATGGAAGCAAATTATAGAAGATGGTCCCTTCTGTAAATCTTGCCTATAAATACAATCTTATTCAGACGATTCTCCCCTACTTTCCACTTTCGAATTGGAATAATCTCGTATAATTCTCGTACTGCCTGCCAAAAATATTATTCACACGGTTTTCTTAGTATAACAAATTCGTAAGTGCAATAGTCCTGTAAGTTGTATTACGCCTTTATTAGCTTTAAACATGCTATACTATCACAATTCTGAATTTCTCCTAAAACTGTAGATACAAAAGGCCGGTCATTGAGTACCTGTACAATATGAACTTCTTCAGAGCCAACAATATTAAGGATGCCTTTGCAGCGATACACCTCTATGTTGTCCTTGCTTTCCCAGAGAATCTCCTCAAGCCATGTTTTCACCTGAGAAAAATCCAGCTAGTAATTCCTGATTGTGCAATATGAAATGTTTCTTTTTATAAAAAGTAAGTCTATTAATGGAGGATATTGCAAAAAACCATTATCCTCTAATAGTGAAAAAGAAACAGCAACAACAGGAGCTGGATAAAATATGCTTAAACTAGGCAGCAATGCAACAGTATTAGTAACAAATATGATAATATCTATGCTGCATTAGCTCATAACAGGGAGAGAAAAAGTCATAATAGAACATAACAGGGAGAAACAAATTATAATCCAAATGTAACTGAGCTAGTTTAATACCTGATGTTTCAGAAATGGACTTTGATGCAACACATTTACACTGACAATCTTAGCATGGAAGAACAGCACGTTCCATTGGTTTCCTCAGTGAGTGTGTTGCAGCTGGCTTGATGTGGTGGGTCACAATCAGGGTTCCCAATGGAATGTTTTCTCTATGTTAAAGCATAGACTTCTCCAGTATTGCTGGTTAGAGAAAATCATTTGTTGCTCCTTTTCGTAGCTCCTTCATGTGCCTTTTGCTCCATTTTTTTCCATTAGTTTCTTTTACTCCTTTCCTTGGTGAGATTTTCTCCAGCTGTTTCTTGCCTATTGAGAACATTGATAGTTTATTTGTATTGTGTTTCTGTGCAAACTCCCATCAAGTAATAAAGGCTAACAAAAATAGATTTCTCGAGGTCTCTCAGTTGTTTTCTTTGGACTTCACCCACTGGATTCTTTAGATATACCAACTTCAATTTCTGGATCAAACTTTTGTGTTCCATGGGACTCAAGTGATGAACCTCAAGTTTCATAGTTCTCTATCTACACCTCATTTTGGTTCTTGGTGCTGTCATGTCCCCTTTTTCTATAATTTCTGCGGTGAAGCAAAATGCTCATTTCGTAACTCTATTTCACTTGATTCAATCTTGGGTGTGTGCTCCTCTTTCATTACCCATGCATCTGCATAAGACCCCAAAATTTATGAGTCTGAATGCATGTCCAAACTTCTAAGTTTGTGTAAGCCATTGAAGTTTCTAAGTCTCCCTTTCCAGTATGACTCTCCTCTCAAATCTGCTTTCTCTTATCTTTGTTTGGGCATCAAACTTCCCCATCCAATCATGTCATCTACTCATTCCCCACCTTCATTACCTCTTCAATCAAGACTTTGAAGTTTCCATTACCATCATACCTCTCTGCCAAACCCCCTTCTTTAAAATATCCTTGCCAAAGAGTCAAACTCTCCTCACTATTCATCTTTACCTCCCTATACGACCAAACCACCATTAATGTGCATATTGATGATGCATTTCTATAAGGGTTGCCTCGAGCACAAAAGTTACATTTAATAATGAAGATGCAGTCCCACACACACACCCACTTGCGCAAACAAAACAACTTTAGTTTCCATTAATGGTATAGTAAGGGTCAAACCCTTAGCGACCCTTCACACAGAAACAACTGTAGTTACAGTTTTTCTGTAGGCATTCCTCCATGCCTCCCAAGCATATTTCTGCACATATAGGAATAATTCGATAAACAATTTGACATGAAATGGAGCTTGAAAGGTACATGCAGACCCTGCTGCATACAAATCTCGAGGTGGAGGCTTATGTTGCAGATTTCGACATAATATTGATGTAATAAGCCAAGAGACTAGATGGAAGGATGGAAGTTACACCATAGTTTGCAAACCCAGACTTAGAGAGTACTTGGCAAGCCCAAAAAATTTAACTCAGCTAAAACCCCGAGAAAACTCAACAAAAACTCGGCAACTTAGAAAGAGCTAACTATTAAATTCTCTTAAAGAAATATATTTCATTTGTAAAAATCAATTACAAAATGTATTAAATTAGAAATTGACATCTTGAAAGAGAAAATGCATGGTTTTGTAGCAAAAAAAACAAGTGAATTACACATTCTAACCAGCATTTTTCCTGCATTGACATTTTTACCCCTAGATTTTTGTGTCTATAAAAATGCAAGAGTTAAACTTGAGAGTACTTACCCCCCAAAAAAATGGAGAGTACTTGGCAACTCAGGGAGTATGCGGAGAGTTTGCAAACTATGAGTTACACAACCCCTGACCAAAAACTGTCATGACTACTTGTTCAAGCATCCAAGTGTAAGGAAAAAAGACCATGGATCTGTAGTGTTTGAGGGAAAAAAACCACAGATCTTGCATCAAAGTAAAAAAATCCTATAGGTCTTATGTAAAAGGATGTAACCCCTTCAACTAAAGAAACAACCTCATATGAAGATTGTTTTCAAGCTTTATTACCGGTAAATTTTCAACAATATACCATTGTTTCCCAGTTTGTATCACAGTTGTGTAACTGGTATTTCAATTATTAGGGCATACTATTGTATTTATTGTTGTGGTTTCTGCCCTAGCCACATTTACATTTTGTAATGGGTTTCAATCTTGCATGATTCAAATGAAGGGTTCTACACATTTATATTGATTGTGGACCCAACTGTAAATCTAAGTATTCTATGAATGAAAAATATTGTTTAAAGTTTCTATTTATCTATCTTTTGTTTATAAACCTATCCATGTAATATTAGGTATTTGTTGTGGCAGCGTAAATCTAAATTTTCTTGGTTTGCTAAGTTAAAGCAAAGTAGATTAGGATTTTTCATTTCAAGGTAAACAGTGTCAGAAATGATGCTATGTAAACATTAACACCATCTTGGATTTCTAAGAATCTAGGTTTGAAATATATTAACTTTGAAATAGAATTAACCAATACACTTGCCTTGATATTTAGGGTTTATAAGGGCTTGATTAAAAATATTTGAGTCTATCCAAGTATTTACATTAATATTCAAGTCTATCCAAATATTGGCATTAATATTCAGTCAGCGACATTATAGAAGCATTTGTGTCACTTGCAACCCCTCATTCCACAAATAGACTATGCTTATAGCCTCTTTTAAGAATTCATTAGTGTTGCATTTATTGTCTTCTCACAAATGTCTTGTTCCCATGGGCTCTACTCCACTTTTGTGATTGATTTTGCAGCTACTTTCATCCTTGGGATGGTTTAGAAAACCAACACTCCTATACGTTATTCATCACTCATTCAATGAAATGGAAAATTTCTCTCTTGTAGAATCGACATCACAATGTGCCCTACCTTCTCTACTTGTTTTCTCCTTTGTAAAGATTTTTACTAGCAGCTCCACACTAGTATCCTGTAGGATGCACTAGGTATTGATCTTTCAAGGACATTTAACAAAGTTTTTCAAATGTTCATTGATCTTTTGTCCATTGATATGGCATCAATCAAACATCACCCTAGAAATGTTGTGGCCTCCCCAACATCTCTCTCACTCTCTCTTCACTCACATTCTCGACCTCCTTTGGTTTCCATTGCATGAGAATTTCCATGGTTGTCTGAAAAAGGGCCTTGCCCTCTTGTAAATAGCTTTTCGCTTGTTAAAATAGAATCAAATTTTGGCTCTCTATACTAGAAGGTTGATTGGTCATCATATTCTAATCTATACCAAAAAAGGAATGTGCTTCAATGTTTTATGTTTATCACTCATCTCAGAGTACCCCCCAAGTCCAATATTAAGAACGAACGTGCATTGGTTTCTTTATGCCCCCCAAACTAACTAGTAACCTATAGCCATTGAATATTTACTATTAATAGATGTCAGTTGATGTCATTTTTCTCAAGAATGAGTCCAGGCAGCCCCGTCACAAGAACTCATTTGTGAAGGCAGTGTTGGAACTGTTGGAATGTTCAATTTTCTAGGGAGGTCTTTAGGGTTTTACTGCTGTCTTTTTGCTAAAAACTTAAACATTTGAGTTTTTGGCACTTTTATTGCTGCTATAGATTTCTAATTCATGTTAGCATGGTTTACCAGTCCCTTGTCTTATTCACCAGTTGAGGGCCTATGGTATTTGTTTCTATCTCAATGGTGGCACCCAATGTGCAGGTTGAGCCAAGATTTTGATTCCCTATGAGCCGTTTCATAGCCATGGCTGTGTATGCATCATTTTAGCTACTACAACAATTGCTAGGTCCACATTTATGGGCTGATATCGACTATGTTGTTTCAAGTCCATACTTCTTGATGGAATGAAGGAAACCTAATGTCATGTAAGTTATTGCAGATGCATTTTTTATGTTTTGTTAAGCCATGGCATGGGCTGTCATCAACACAATTGGTTTATTTGAATTGCACAAGTCATTGCAGACTTTTGTTGGCTTACTAAGTTGTCATTTCTCCATTTTCTATCTGTAAGTCAGTTGTTCATCAAAGGGCTGGGTTATCACCAGAGGACTTCTGTGAGTATCAAGTGGTTCTTTAAGAGTTTCAAAGGAATGTTATGTTTTAAACAGTACAATGGATTCTGTAGCGACTGAAGCTCAGCACTTGTGGATATCTGGGATACAATAAGGTTGTATATATGTCTTTAGGGGAATTTGTAACAGTTCGTACAGTTTCTCTCTTGTCATATTTGTGTATGCATCATTTTAGCTACTAAAACAATTGCCATTATGGGCTGATATCAATTGTGCTGTTTCAAGTCCATACTTCTTGACGGAATGAAGGAAGTCTAATGTCATGTAAGTTATTGCAGATGCATTTTTATTGTTTCGTTAAGGCATGGCATGGGCTGCGATCAACACAATTGGTTTATTTGAATTGCAGAAGTCATTGCAGACTTTTGTTGGCTTTCAAGCTAAGTTGCCGGTTCGTGGTTCGGTTCCGGGTTCGGGTTCGAGAACCGGTTCGCTGGTTCGACAAAATTTTGAAAAGGGGTTTGGGTTCGTTTGGGTTCGTTAGTACAAAAACATGTAAAAAAAAATTATTATTTTTTAAATATATATATATATATATATATATACATCTTTACGAAGCATGAGTTAGAATTAGAATGTAGCATAGTAGCATAAACACATTTGAACAACAAAAAACTTTAAAACAGCATAAACAATATAGTAGCAAACCACAGCGATCATTGGAACCCCTAGCGACTAGATCTCTTCCCTTTCATTTAAAAAATTCATAACTGTATCTGATTAGTTTATGCAGATCAACAGTAAGTTTTAATAAAAATTTCTTCTTTTCATAAATTTATTTACCAAACTCTTATTATGATTAACATAATCGATTGAACGTGGTTAAAAACTAATTAGATCTAGCTTGCAGAAGGTAAATCCCTTTGACCAGCTGAATATTCTTCAATCTCTTTGGGCACAATCTCCCAAGCACTGATCAACAACAGTAAACTGGAAAAAGACCATTCATGGAGGCCTTTGGATAACACAGTCTGATGTCCCAGATTCAATATTCTTTAATACAATTTTTAATATACCTAGAGGAGAAATAATCAGCCAAACAGTGATAGACAATGTGGTAAGTAGCTGCCCCACCTGACCATATTCATGTGACCGTAACTTTCTTCTGCAGGGCAACATTTCCCAATAAAACGTTGTTTATTGTTTAGTGTTTGAAAAATTCATATTGCTACTCAAATAGGCCCTGAAATTCCTTGAAATTGGTCATGGTGGTCGCCACATGTTGAGCATCTTCTCTTGTGGGTGTCTCAAATTTAGTAGCATTTTGATTCAAATAGAAAGTGTTTTACAGCTAGGGATTACTCAACACAAAAAACTGTGGCATTGTAATGCCTACCAACCCAGACCCAAGATGTATCAACATAAATTAAATTAAAACATGCTGTAATGTGGAAAATTTATATGTGGTTCTCCTGGGTTCGAACCCTGGTCCAAAATTTTATATGTGGTTCTCTTGGGTTCGAACCAGATCGAACCAGGCCTCCAAAAACGAACCCAGGTCGAACCGGACCAGAACCACGAACCGGTTCGAACCGGTATGTGGTCTGGAGGGGGGGGGGGGGGGGGGGAGGTACCCGTGCAACTTAGCTTTCAAGTCGTCATTTCTCCATTTTTCTATATGTAAGTCAGTTGTTCATCAAAGGGGTGGGTTATCACTAGAGAACTTCTGTGAGTATCAAGGCGTTCTTTAAGAGTTTCCAATGTTGAATGTTGTGTTTTAAACAGTACAATGGATTCTGAAGCAACTGAAGGTCGGCACTTGTTGTGGATATTTAGGATACATTAAGCTTGTATATATGTATTCAGGGGAATTTGTAACAGTTTGTACAGTTTCTCTCTTGTCATATTTGCTGACATGAATGAAAGAATATGCAATGATCATTTATTTCTTGCAAATGTATTTGTAAATCATAACTCAGGATGATTATGTTTTTTTGTCTTATGTCTATTCTCTAATGCATTCACACTTGCATCATATTTTATGTTCCCATTCACTATTTCTCCCTCTTGTAAACTGTGACTTTGTTACCCATTTGAATAAGCACTTGTCCCAAGAAACAAATGAATCAATCATGTTTCTAAAAAGAGAAATCATTAACAAATAGTTTGAAGTTAATTTCTAGATCTCTTTAATTCATGATTCGGTATTTAAAAAAATGTTGTTTGTGAACATTACCAAGAGAAATACTTGGTAAGTCATGCCTTCGTGTCGCCTTCTTGCATATCCTGGAATAATGTTATTATCAGCACTATGTCATTGGCTGCCATCAATACGGTTGATTTGAATTGCAGAAGTCGTTGCAGACTTTTGTAGCCTTTCTGAGTGGTCATTGTCCCCATTTTTCTATATGTGAGTCAGTTGTTCATCAAAAGGGCGGTTCATCCCTAAGTGGACTTCTATGAGTGTCAAGCTGTTCCTTTAAGTTTCAAATGTTGATGTTAGGTTCATAATAGTACAATAAAGCAACCTAAGGTCAGCACTTGTTAGGGATGTCTAGGATACAATAAGGTTGTACATGTCTTCAGGGGAATTTGTAACAGTTTGTACAGCTTCTCTCGTAATATTTACTGACATGAATGTAGAGAATACATTATAGCATGTTTTCTAAATTCTAAACCCTGTAATGATCATTTACTTCTTTGTAAGACCTGTCCTCACAAGGACTTATTTAAATATGAATTTCTCTATTAAATCCATGTATAGGAGAATTGGATAGATATAGAAGTGTGACAGGGTGACAGTATGGGAAGTTATTATGGTCCTTGCTAGAAACCATGTTTAGGATATTATGATAGATTCAGGCTATCTCAGGTATATTAATTTAATGGTTGTTACAATAATATGATTTAACACTTACCATATTATGAATCATTAGAAATTTGAAGGTAGAGATTATCAGCTCATTGGGAGTGCCCTTAGGGTAAATTAATATTAAATATTAAAAGTACATTATGATGTGTTAAGGTTGTTAGGGTATTATGTACAAGAGGTTATACTTCTGTATTGGGATGAGTGATTTGGTCGTTCAAAATTATGGTTTAAATCATAAACATTGCATGTGTTCTTTAGGATACATCTCCATAACTAGGTGATAAAAAGTTAATGGACTTAGATGATTACGATGATGGAAACAAATTAAGGTTTTATGGTTTAGGTGTTTTAATGGAAACCGATATCAATTGATATGTTCATGTTTTGATACCCTATGATTTGAGACTTGCTACATTATTTGACTATTTAAACATTTTTTTATGCTAATGATGCTATGTGGTGTTTTACTTTATGATGGTGATGTTATTTATGATACCTTGATGATTATGTTATACACATTCAGATAGTTCATTTTAATAATAGAGAATTGATCAAAATTAGATTTAGAATGATTTAATGAGCTATATTTAAAAAGTTTAATACTAAAATCGAGGGATTATACCACCGTGTTGAATTACAAGTATTTAATATGACTATTGCTTAGAAAAGATAAGTTCCTTTAAAGGAGATTATGGATGTTAAATGGTTAATCCAATTGTGTAAGTTTGTTATATTTAATCAATGTGCGGAAATGGGAAAAAGTTTATTAAAATGAGATTTAAAATGTTTTCGCCAATTTGATTATGCAAATTTAGCTTCTATATAAATGTGATTTTTATCAAACTACCGATATTTGAATTGTGTGTGCAGGAAAGTTACCATGGAATTAATTGGAAAAACAATAACCAACCTTATGTGGAAAATGTAAAACCAAGGTTGAATCTAATGAAGAGATTTGAACCTCCTTGTCAAATGATTTAATTTGTAATTGTAATCTCAATGTATGTATTAGGTTATTTCATTTTGTATTTAGTGACATGTCAAATGTCTATGTAATCTGATTTTTATAGTGTCACTTGAGGCTTGTCATGTGTATGTGTAAAATGACATGTCAATTAGGGTTGGCAATGTAACCCTTAACCTAAGACTAACTTAATTAGGAGCCTAATTAAATTCCCCTTGGTTAGAGATAATTTGTAAACTCCCACCAATAAGGATTTTGAATTATAATTTTGAAGTCATTTAGAGGCCAAAAAGTGGTTCTAGGAGCCAAATTTAGTGAAATCATAAGTGCCTAAGGGTAGAGGTATGGGTTGTGGATCTTCTTAACACTACTAGAAGCCCCAAGTAGCTTTAGTGACCCTCTAAATATTCAATTTTCCATATGTTGCGAAAATGAAGTGACCTTATGACTTTTCCCAAACCCACACTCTTGCCCAAGACTTGCATTAATGGTAGGGAACATGTTAATAGCCAAAGGACTTGAGGTCAAATCAGAAGTTATTGCTATTAGGTGGGTGGGATTTGGAGGCCTTTTTAGAGGCTCTTGGAGAAGTTAGTGGGTGTTCACCAACTCTCTATCTTTAGAGAAATTACGTTTTGGAAATGGAGCAAAAAAGGGAATAGGGCCCTTCTCAAACTTTATTTTTCCATAACACGTTGTGAAGGTTGGTGTTCTTCATTGCCATGGATGCCTATTCATGCTTACAATAGATTAGTATGTGTTTTGAAAGTTTTCTTGCATTCTTGCATTTCATATTTTCTGGTAATTTGTTGTGAGGGATGGCATTTTGGTATTGTGTTCAATCTTATTCTTGTTTTTTTTTTTTCAAATTTTCTCGAGGGAATTGTTAATGGGAGTGATGACATTATTCACCCTTGAATAGGAAAGAAGTGGCCATGTGTAGGTGAAGGGGTTAGTTGTGACTCCATAGAAGTGTAGAGTCTCTTCTCATAGAGAAGAGGGAAAAAGACAAGGTGTATGGGCCCTTGTTTGCCAATGCATGTTGATCTTGTTTGGGGGAGATAAGGAGAAATGAGTATGGAAGATGTGAAATTTATCCCTTGAGAGGCATGTTATTGTATGTTTTCATTGGCATCTCTTATATTGGATGTTCCACCTTCACCCCTTGTCATGGGTTCATAGGTGCAACCCATTGTGAAAACCTTGGTTGGGTATTTCATGTTGTGTTTATATGATTGTTGGTTAAATTTGAATGTAACCTGGTTAGATATTGTTTCTCCTAGCTCGGTGGGTGGCCTTCTTAAGCCTAGGTTGGGAGGTGAGCTCTCCATGGTATGTCATTTGTATTTGCAGATTTAT
Source organism: Cupressus sempervirens (assembly GCA_028749045.1). Taxonomy (NCBI): domain Eukaryota; kingdom Viridiplantae; phylum Streptophyta; class Pinopsida; order Cupressales; family Cupressaceae; genus Cupressus; species Cupressus sempervirens. Next base: position 460,032,041 of record CM053791.1, on the reverse strand, counting down.
GATGGAATCAAAGGATGGAGCAAACTTGGGATTGATCCTCTTGATGATGTTCTTAGGTCATATGGTGTTGGAGACTTCTCCATTTGTCACATCCTTTCTTGTTGCATAATTGCACTCATGTTGTGAAGGAAAGAATGGTAGTTGCCTTTGTAATGTATGGAATGGATTTAGATTGTAATTTCATATTCATTAATAGAAAGTAGAAATTTCATCTCCTTGTATCTTGTATCAATGATGAAAAAAAAATAGATGAAAGTTTTGATTATCAAGTATTTTTTTATGAGATCAAGTTTTAATTTAATTTGAAATATAGTTCTTGGAATTACTTTCATTTGAAAATGATACATTGTTCCATTATGTAGAAGACCTCTTTTATAACATAATAAGTAATCCTGTTTTGGAATACACTTGCAAGTTCATAATAGTTGAAGGAAACCAATCTCAATCATCCTTCATCAATAACTAAAGAGAAACTAAAACATTTAAATCTATGGATCTCCTAAGTTGTAAATTTGATTATATAGTCCCTTGAAAATTATAATTGTACATATCAAACTTATATTAACTATATACTTTCTCAATACTTATCTACTCCCTAATCCAAAAGTTACATAGTAATGGTTTCCTAGGGAAGGAATTCAAAAGAAAAGAGAAAACTCCCAAAATGCATAATTTCCATACATTTTGTAGGAGAGCATATTAGCTCTTTGGAAAATGTATGGGCAAATTATATTTGTCTTCAAAAGTGGAACCACAGAGAATATCCACTAAAATGTTCCCCTTATAGAATATATTAGAAGGTAAAAATAAAACATAGATATAATTCAAATTTATTAAGGTACTCTTTCCCCTAGATATCCCTTTCTATTTAAAAATAGTTGAATGGGCAACTGGGAAGAGGGATGGGACAGAACATGGTCCCCACTCTCCCCTCCATACTCCCTACTTACTCGAAAATAAATGCAGATCTTGGTCAAATAGTCCAACTTGGATGGGTTTTAGTGGGGGAATCCCTAAACATTACTTTTTCCTACCTTAACATTAATGCCATATTCCTTTTTGCTTTCCACCACTACCCAGGTGCTCATGTTCATGGATGTACGCTGACTTGGGTGCAAGGAGGGCTGACATCCCTTGGGAAATGTAAGCCTTCCTTGGGAGCTGCCCACTTAGGCAAGTGGCCAAGTGGGAAAGGTGCCTAGGAAGAGATAGCTGGGTAGGTAGGGTGGAGGGGTTGGTGGGGGTAGTTAAATAGGGTTTAGGAGTTTTCAATGCTGACTAATACATATTAGATGTAATTAGGACAGTAATTAGATAGTAATAATATTATTCTTTTAAAATTTGAAAGTGGGTTTTTTTGTAGACTTTTCTAGTTGTGGATTTAATATATGCTTATTAGGGGTGCAAGGGTATGTGGTAAGTAAGATACTTTTAGAGTTCAAAGTTTAGTATTTTTGAATGTTCATATTGTTACAGTCAATCATATGTTGAGTGTTTAGTGTTTTAATTAGTTTCTAATAGGAAATGATAGCATTTTGAATTAGGTCTTGTAGTGCCTACCCCTAGTTAACTTTTCCAATTTTATTGCCAAACTCTTTCAAGCCAATTTATGTTTATGCTTGATGATTAGTAGCAGTGCTTTCCAAATTATTGGATATTGTTTTTATATTTAGTTGATTATATGATGAGACCACCTTGGTACGAGTTACTTATGTATGCATGATTATACCTTGATGATGATTATTATTTTAAGTGATTTCAGCTATTTGATAATGTACGTTAGATGGATTATTATACATGTTTCCTTATGAATACTTACCCCATACTGCATATCTATGGTGTGGGTGTATGTTTTCTTTATGTATAATGTTTCTAATGTGGTTAAGGAAGGGAGTCGTAATCACTTGCTAGTCAGGATCTACACAATGCACCACTTCCTGCCATTGCCTGTTTAGTTTAGAATATATGTGTTTGTACATGCGTGGATTTTATGCAAATTGCAGGTTCCGGGTATCGACTTCCCTAAATTGCCAGAATGAGTGTACCCTATCGCAATACCTCACTAGTAAGAGAGGGGAGATAAATTCTAGAGTCCAAATCCTAACCTTTAAACCAATTGTCCTAGAAAATTAGGACAAGAATCTGAGATGATTACCCTTCCAAATTCGTCGTATGACATAAATTCGTGATTATAACCTTTGAGTTTGATTTTGTATGTAATATTTTATGATGGGTTTTCATATTTCGTCTTTTAGGTCTTTGGTATTTATTTTTTTGTTAATTAAGTCAAATTAAAAGATTAATTAATGATTTAATTTAATGGAAAATTATTAAGATAATTTCACTATTTAATTATATTTAATTAATTAAATAAAAAGAATAAAATATGAAGAGGAAATTATAGTTCTATTTTGAGAGCGCAATAATATTTAATTAATTTAATAATATTATATTTAAGAGATCATTTTTAAATAATTGCTAAATATTATTATTACTTAATAAATATTATATAAAAAATGCTTTGAAAATTATTAAGAGAGAGTAAGAAATTATTTAATAAAGTTTATTTTAATTAAATTGCATAAAGTTTATGCATGAGATTAAAATATAATAAATTAATTAAAAAGAGAAAGCAAGTAAATTTAATAAAGATATTTTATATTGCAAAAAACATGCATGAAAACATAAAAGAAAAGTTAATAAATAGTTAAAGGGTTGTGATCAAGGAGTTTCCTCGGGTGATCACATAATCAATGCCTCGAATTCAAGAGAGAACTCCTTATCAGCAATTGAGGGTTCATTTTCCAGGGATCAAAAATTTTTGGAAAAGGGATTTTTTAGAGAGAAGGTTTTGAGAGAAGAGAATTCTCTCACAATCTTCAGGGTATTGCGAATTAGCATCAGAACCAGGTAGAGCCTTGTGTTTTATTCACCCAATGATTTATGCTTCTTCGAATTTCCTACCTTCATCGTGATTGTTAAATTGTTTTTCAATTTCATTATGATGAACCTGTCAATCTTTCATTTGAATTTTATTGGTATTCATATCAATTTCTTCTGTATATGTGAGTTATTGAAACTGATAAAGCCCTCGTTTTGTAGATTTAAAAGTTATTAATTAAACCAGTAAGGGTTTTGAAAGAAAGGGAAATTTTAGAATATAGATTTGGCCGGTTGCTCGTATTTTCTCTATATCAAAGAATTGATAGAATTTCTGTAAAATATATATATATATATATATATATATATATATATATATATATATTAAAAAAATTAAATAAAGGGTGGGGGGCTTGTTTTGTTTTTTAAAACAAAATTACAAAAGAAATAAAATAAAAATTTAATAATAAATGGTGGGTGGGGGCCGGTCTCCCCTCGACTTTCTTTTTAGCCGATGGCGATGTTATTGCCACTGCCACAACATCTATTGTTGCAGCAGCAGCAGAACGCAATACTATGTACTGCTACTGCGGCAGCAGTCTGCTACAACAGCGCTACCGTGGGCAGTGGATGGATCGGCTGTGCAGGCCTAAAACGCATCTTAAAATTGCATTTTTTAGTAGTTTTAATTATAATTAATAATAAATTTAATTATTATTTGTTAATAATTTTATTAATAAACTTTATTAATAACTAATTAATTAATGATTAATATATATTATTAATACAGTTTGGTTTTTTAATAATTATTAATTAATATAATTAAATTTAGTTTAATTAAGCTTAGTTAATAATAAATATTATTTAATAAAGTTTTAGATTTATCTATTTTATTAATATTAATGATTTTGATTTTTAATAAAATTGTAATTATTTTATTCAAGAATCAATAATTATTATTTTCATAACTTAATAAATAATCACCTTTAAATTATTTTAGAATATTTAACCTTTAATCAAATAAGGGTAATTGTGCATTTTGTTCAAATACAAGAAATGGGTTAAATAGTAAGGGTTAAAATGTAAATCTTATGTACTCGAAAACTTACTTTAAAACAAAAACTTGACTTTACTGCTAACTCAAACTATGTGTTTTCAAAATCAAACCAAACTATGAAACTACACTGTTAACTGTATGTTGTCTTATGTTTTGGGTTTGGGTTGACTAGAGTATTGATCAATCTTAGGACGTCTACTAGAGGCTTGGGAGTTTTGTGTTTGTGATATTATGATAATTTGATCTTGATCTTTTAAACTCAACCATGATAATGTGTCTGGTATGCTCAATGATGAGTTTGGATTTATTATTCGTTATTGTGTTTCAGTGTTCTTGTGAGAAATTGAGGTGAATGGTATGACCCATTTGACTTAACCTTTGAGTCTTCTATCAATTATTTTTGAGCTGTTATTTAGTTGCTTGTAAAGAACTTAATATTATTTAAATTTAAATGTGACTCAACGTCTTGGGATCCTTAAGGAATGTAATTTGTTAAGTTTTCTTATGTATGATTGTACGTTATTGCTTTCACTACTTTATGATTGTTGTACATGTTATTCTTTTTTTTTTATAAATGTTTAGCAAACTTAGTAAAACTTTAGGTTAGTTCTTTTGGATCCCTTGGTGGGGTGTTATAGGCCTTATCATAGTTGTTTAAAAAAACATAGTAAGTGTAGATTTGGGTTTCTTTAAGTAATTAGTTAGGAGGTTGCAATAGAGTAAATGAATGTTGCATATGACATACTGTGACCTATGTTATTTTATATTTATTTTGTTCCAAATCATTTTGTGTAATTTAATTTTGTTAAGTAAGGTTTATTAGCAAGTTAATTAAGGGATAAACTCGATTGTGACAATAAAGTGGCAAGTTAGGAAGTTGGGCCATAGGAATAGGTTATCTTGTGTAGTTAAATGTATGTGGGGTTATAGTAGATTTATTTCAATATGAATATTTCCTTGGAAGTTGGGAATGTGTAATGTAGTATGCTGTTACATCCCAAATTTTTGACCTAATTTAAATTATTATAGTCGTTTAGTGAATGGGTTTTTCTTTCCTATTCATGTGAAAAGGGTAGTTAAATATAACCATTGTATCCTATGAAATTGTTTAACTTTTAATGATGATGGTCGTTATCCGTTATTTGTCATATGATGATGATAGTAGTTAATAGTTACTTGATTTCAAAATTATGGTCATTAACTAAATTCTTTGTTAAATATCAATGTTAAATGTTATTATGGATTTATCATGGAACTTGGTAATATAGTAGAAAATTGTTGCACGAATAATTGCAGGAGCAAACAAAGGGGAGAAGCATTGTTTAATGGGATCTATGGAATGGGGTATTACCTTAGTCCATTTATCTGATCGACAGGTATGACCTCTAAATATCTTGGTAATGACCTAGTGACTTGTATGATAGGATATAATCATTGGACACACATGAGCTATTAGATAAACCTTAAAAAATATTAATCTTATTAACTTAATTAAAGTGCATACCTTTAATGGCTTATGGTTGACACTTCCATCACTTCTTTATAATACATATTTATGTATGTGCACATAGATATAGAAATAAAAGTGACACCATAGTATTATTTTTATACAAGATTCTATCTAATTAATACGTACATTTAAATACATGTACAATAAGATAAAATAATCTTTCAAATGAAGTATGTATTTCGATATACATATTTAAAAGGACGACCTTGGATAAACATATAATATGATGTCATCTTAATAAAATATATTTATCATATAAATAATCTTTCTGATTTATAACCTTCAAGTTCTTTTCCATATTTATTCATTTCTTTATAAGAGGTTGAAATGTACACTTGGCATATAATATCAGTGACTCAAGAAGAAAAATCTTTTAACTACTCATGAGTTACGGCTTCTTGGAAGCCTTCGGTATTTCGAATGCCTCCTTATTTATGGAAATCGAGTGAGGCCATAGATATATTCTTCTTTCCACAATTTTACCCCTCCTCTTTACATTTTTCTTTTACCTATATGTTGGAAGTGATTCAGAGCAGACGTAATCCATATCTGTTCTGAGTTTTGCATTCAAAATTACTCATGTCTAAGGAACCGGCTACTTGAAATCAAGCCAAGGCTCACGTCTTCCATCTTCAGACTAGGCTATATGTTTTTCTTAAACTATTTTTCATATTTGCAGCAGAAAATAATGTGTCATAAAAATTTCATACATTACTTCTGAATTACAAATCGAATGGATAATCAATAGTCCAATCTCTCTATGTTGAGTCAAGACCAAAAGTGCATGACATGTTCATACATCTCTGTTTTGCTGAAGTATATCCAAATCAAAATGTATTTCCTTGCAAGCTCATTAAGATCTTTTCTCTGATACTGATATTCTAAAAATTGCAATATTCTTGTCCCAGCTAGGCTCAGTAAAAGAGTTGGATTACTCTAAAGATCTAAAACACCTGGGACTCACCCGACTGTATGGCCAAAGAAGAGGGTGAAGAGGTGAGAGAGGAATCTCCAATAACATGGAAATAGAATTAGATGTGACAAAACAATTTATATAATTTTAAAATTTATATTGTTCTTGTTGTCAAGTCGAGTGGTGGTGATCGGGTAATAGAAAATCATCCAAAAATTTTGGCCAAGGTCGTTAAAGGCATGTTTGCCTTCTTAAGATCACATGATGTCACTAGTGCTGGTTATTCAGACATGTCCATCCATAACTGCGCAGACATTCTAAACATTGGTATTGCTCAGGTGGCTAGACTAATCGTACCCCAAGCCCGATCTCGAGGTAGGGAGGGCCTTTCTTTTCAAAAGATTGTGTGGGTATGGATATGGTTTGAGATTGGGAAGTTGAGCCTAAGTCAATGCTTCTCCTCTTACCCAAAAGCTGAGGCTTGCACAACCAATTAAAGACTCGCCAACTACTTTTTAGTATGTTCATTCTATATCCTTGCTACGCTTTTGTTTCGTCTTAAATTATAGTAAAATGGCAGTAATCTACTTTACTTGTTTACAAGGAATGATTAGGAAATGGTTATTTCAGTTAATCGTTATATCAATTAATCATTATTTCAATTAATCGTTATATCAATTAATCATTACTCCAGTTAACCGTTATTTCTATTAATCATTATTTCAGTTATTCGTTACTCCAGCTAATCGTTATTTCAGTTAATCATTATTTCAATTAATTGATATCTCATGAATTGGACTATAAGATGTTTTGTTTTTGGGAGTTAGTTGAAGTATTATTTTCATTTCTACTTTTAAAAAAAGATGATGGTTCTTTTCTTTTTCTCTTAAGAAAATTTGTTTGTTATATATGGTATTAGAGCACTAGGTTCGACACTGAACCTAGGGCACACTACTTAAATAAAGACTAGTAAACCTGAAAAATCTTAGATTTAAATGTACATGATGCAAGTACTTAAAACACATCGCAAGAAAGCATGACATCCCATCTTTTTCTACCTAATTAGGAACATACCAAATTACGACTACACTTGTTGTTCCATGCCTCAGGACAATGAAACCCTAAAGCAGGCTTTGCAACGAATGAGGAAGGAAAGAGTCAGGTGGACTCCTGCTAGTAAAGCAGTGTATGGAAACAAACTGATTCAAATTTGGAATGCCTGCCAGGCCAATTCTCTTATGCACTTCCATAGATCTTGGATGGTGAGGGATATGTACAACTCTGAAACTGAACTAAATGCTGCAAATAAAGAAAATTCAGAATAACTGAATCTATAATGTAAACATCCTCTGAGGAGAAATTTTTTGTAAATAAAGGTTGTTGTAAATGCAACATAAAAGTATTAAAAATTGATTCAATAAATAGGTTTATTCATGTGTTTTATCTCCTTGCAATCTCTTTATCTTGTAGAAATCATGTTAAAAAATAATATAACACAACAAATTGACATAAGAATCTTGAAAATTTTCAGGTCAAACCAGTAAGAAATATGAGCAGCGATGAGAATGTTGCTAGCCATGACATGGTCCATGAAAATAACCCACAATCTTCCATTGATTTATTACTTTAAATTTTGCAAGAAACACAATTGAAGTTAGATAATATGGGAAAAAGAATGAATGAAATGGCAGCCCAAATGGGGCATAATCAAGAGGAAATGCAATCCTCGCCCCCCTTCCAAAACAAAAACAGAAGTCTTTGAACACAACAAGAAAACCCCTCAAACTTCAATTTCCCAAACCGAAAAACAGAAGAAAGTTGAAATAGCAAGCGACCTGTCTACAGATATTAAGAAGATCAAACCACCCAAGTTTTCTAGCTTTGAATCCGGAGAGGATGCAAAGGCTTGGTTAATGGAAATGGAACAATACTTTGAAATTGGGAATTTTTCAGAGACCTCAAAAGCAGTTTGGGGAATATACCACTTTACTGGAGAAGTTGCTACATGGTGGGGAAACACCAAGGTTGAGCTAAATATTAAAACCACTAAGATTACCTGAGAAAAGTTTGTAACTATTTTTAGGAATCGTTGGTTACCCCAAACTTTCCATGACCAAAAGCTACTGGATTTCCAAAATCTTAATCAAGGAGATATGACCGTACATAAGTATTGGGAGAAATTCACCCGATTATTGAAGTATGTACCACCATACCACCAAGATAGGAACCTGAAAGTGAGGAAATTTATCATGGAATTGAATAATAGGATCAAAGGGGCAGTTGATGTTCTCACTCCTCGAACTATGGAAGAAGGTCTAGAAAAGGTTGTCCGACAAGAATATAAAATCAAGAGAGATGATTCCATCAAGGATAATAAAAGAAAAACAAACTGGAATACAGAAGGTACAAATATTGGATCTCAGAAGAAACAATTTAAGGATTATAAATTTAACAAGCCAAAACCAAAAGGGAATGGAATCAAGGATTTTAAAAATAATTTCAATACAAATAAGAATAATAAGGGTGGTGAAAAGAAGGGGCCACCTTCAGGATGCTTCACTTGCAGAGATCATTATGCTAATAAATGTCCTGTTAAGACCAACACCAATCAACCACCCCAACCACCCCTTCCACTACAGCAACATGTTTATTAACAAAGGATTTGTGCGGCACTTGACAATCGGCAAGCAGAACAACAGCTAGGCCCAATTGAAACTTCGGGTAAGATCTACGGAAACCCTGTTTCTATATTAATTGATACTGGAGCTTCTAAATACTTTATATCACCTAAACTATTATGTAGATTTCCTTGAAAACCATGGACAATCCAGTATGCAAACCAATCAAGGGCTAAGGTAGAGCAGTGTCTATTTGAGGCTTGGGTTGATTTTCCAAATTTCTCACTGAATTAAACTTGTATGTAGCACCTCTTCGGTCTTACGATATTATTATAGGCATTAATTGGCCCGGTGAGCATAAGGCCAAGGTTGATTTTCTCGCTAAAATTGTAGATTGTTTGGACAACCAAGAAAACCTGTAAGCATTAAAGGGGTTATACATGAAATTAAATCAAAACAGATATTCGCCATGCAACTCAAGAAATGTGGAAGAAAAAGTTGTGAGATCTTTGTAGTAAGGATTGAAGATTTGAGAGAAACAAAGGACGTTCTACATGGAAACAAGGAAATAAAAAAGGAAAAATTGAAAGAAACTTTCGAAGAGAAGTACCCATAACTAAAGAAATATCAGGATGCGTTTCCGAAAGAACGGATTACCTCCATCTCGAGTTATTGGTTTTACCATAGATTTGGTACCTAAAGCATAACCCATTTCTCAAGCCTTTTATTGAATGACCACCACAGAATTAATGGAGTTGCAAATGCAATTGCAGGATATGCTAAACATGAAACTTATGTGGCCCAGTGTTTCACCATGGGGAGCCCTAGTATTATTTGTCAAGAAGGACGGGACTATGAGATTATGCATAGATTATAGAATGCTCAATAAGGTCACCATCAAGAATCAATACCCACTCCCTAGAATAGATGACCTCTTTGATCAAATGAAAGGTGCTACGGTATTTTCAAAGATTGACTTAAGGTCGGGATATCACCAGCTCCGCATCAAGGATGAAAACATTCACAAAACCGCATTCAGAACTAAATATGGGCATTGAGTTCACAATATTACCCTTTGAGTTAACCAATGCTCTAGTAGCTTTCATGAATTTGATGAATAGCATATTCCAAGATTATCTAGATAAGTTTGTATTGGTTTTCATAGATGACATCCTAATCTATTTGACAAATGAAAAAGAACATCAAGAGTGTCTAGAAGAAGTCCTACAAAGGCTGAAAGAACATAAATTATACGGAAAATTGTCTAAATGTGCTTTTTATCAAAAAGAAATCTAATATTTAGGACATCATATCAGCACAAGGAATAGTCGTAGATCCTTCAAAAATCAAAGCAATTAAGGAATGGCCTACACCTAAGAATGTGACAGAAGTCAGGAGTTTCATGGGATTGGTAGGATTCTATAGGAAGTTTGTCAAAAATTTCTCCAAAATAGCACACCCAATCACTTCACTTCAAAGGAAGGGAAAGAAATTTCTATGGACTAAAAAATGTCAATTAGCTTTCAAATATTTGAAGGAGAAATTAACTACTGCACCTATGCTAAGAGTGCCCTACCCACAGAAAAAATTCGTAGTCATAACTGATGCATTAGGGGAAGGAGTAGGAGGTGTGCTAATGCAAGATGAGCAAGTAATTGCATATGAGTTAAGGAAGTTAAAGAATTACAAGCAGAATTACGCTTCTCATGATCTAGAACTAACAGCTATAGTACATGCCCTCTAAATGTGGAGACATTACTTGATTGGGAAACCTTCCAATCTTTGATCCAATCACCATGGCCTAAAATATATCTTCACTTAACCCAACCTAAATGCTAGATAGAGGAGATGGCTAGAATTTCTAGCGGATTATGAATTTGATATTAATTATATCAAGGGTAAGGAAAACAAGGTGGCAAATGCCTTAAGCACGAGGAGACACATTTTCGCGATGGCCAACATAAATTTTAAACTAAAAGATCAAGTACTACAACATCTAGAATGTGATGAATTTTATGTAGAGATCAGTCAAGCTCTCATCAGAGACCCACAGGATCCCAAGTATTCAGAATTTATGATAGAAGAGGATGGATTGTTAAGATATCATGACAGGATTTATATACCCAATAAACCTGAACTTCAAAGAATGATTCTGGAGGAATCTCATTCAATTTCTTATTCAGGACATCCTGGAGTGACTAAAATGTTGTCAAATATAAAACCACTATATTTTTGGAAAGGGATGAAAAGGGAAATAAAGGATTTTGTGGCAAGATGCCTGGAATGCCAAAGAGTAAAAGCAGAACATCGTTACCTAGCTAGCCTTTTGCACCCAAACGATGTACTAGTGTGAAAATGGTAGATAATTTCCATGGATTTTGTACAAGGGTTACCTATAACACGAAATAGACACAACACCATTCTAGTAGTAGTGGATAGATTGACTAAGGTCACTCATTTTATACCATGAAATCTAACCGATGGAGCACCAAAAATCACTCATAAATTCATAAAGGAGATTTTTAGACTACATGGAGTTCCAAAGAAAATTATCTCAAATAAGGACACTAGGATAACCTCCAGATTTTGGCAAACATTATTTTTGGCATTAGGAACTAAGCTAAACATCAACTCAATTTATCATCCCGAGACTGATGGTCAAACAGAAAGAGTAAACCAAGTTTTGGAGGATCTTTTAAGAGTTTATTGTATGGATCGGCAGTATCAATGGGAAATGTATCTACCCTTAGTAGAATTTATTTATAATAATTCCTATCAATCCACCATTAAAATGACCTCCTTTGAGGCTCTATATGGTCGCAAATGTAGAACTCCTGTATGCTGGAACCGAGTAGAGGACAGAATAATTGTTGGACCTGAAATGCTTGAGGAAATGGAGGAACAAGTAATATAAATTCATCAAAGATTGAAAGAAGCCAATGATAGACATAAAAGTTATGCAGATGCAAAAAGGACACCTAGAGAATTCTCAGTGGGAGAAAAGGTGCTATTAAAAGTAAAACCTCAAAAGAGTACCATTAAGTTTGGTAAGAATGCCAAGTTGTCCCCAAGGTACATGGGACTCTTTGAAATATTGGAATTCACGAACCTGGTAACCTACAGAATTGCCCTACCTCCAACTCTACCTAGGATGCATGACGTCTTCCATTTGTCATATCTTAAGAAGTACATCACTCATCATGATCATATAATTGATTGGAACCTATTGCAGGTATGAGATTCAGGGGTTGTCGAAATAGAACCACTTAGAATACTCGAGGTGCATAAGCTACGCTTATGAAATCAAGATGTGACTCAATGCAAGGTCCAATGGGATCAATATGTAGAAGATAATGCTACTCGAAAGATTATCATGGAATTTTCCAAAAATACCCTCATCTTTTCTCCAGGGCTAGAGCTTGAACTTTTATTTTTCAGTTCTTTTATAATTGTAACGATTTGAATAGATATTGTTTTTAAGTTTTGTTGTGATATTCATTAGGGACGATGAAAAACATAAGGGGAAGGGTATATTACATCCCAAAATTTTGACCTAATTTAAATTATTATATTCGTTGAGTGAATGGGTTTTTCTTTCATATTCATGTGAAAAGGGTAGTTAAATATAACCGTTGTATCCTATGAAATTGTTTAAATGATGGTCGTTATCCGTTATTTGTCATATGATGATGATAGTAGTTAACAGTTACTTGATTTCAAAATTATGGTTATTAACTAAATTCCTTGTTAAATATCAATGTTAAATGTTATTATGGATTTATCATGGAACTTGGTAATATTGTGGAAAAATTTTGCATGAGTAATTGTAGGAGCAGACAAAGGGGAGAAGCGTTGCTTAACAGAATCTATGGAATGAGGTAGTACCTTAGTCCATTTATCTGATCGACGGGTATGACCTCTAACTATCTTGGTAAGGACCTAGTGACTTGTATAACAGGATACAATCATTGGACACGCATGAGCTATTAGATAAAGCTTAAAAAATACTAATCTTATTAACTTAATTAAAGTACATACCTTTAATGGCTTATGGTTGACACTTCCATCACTTCATTATAACACATATTTATGTATGTGCACATAGATATAGAAATAAAGGTGACACCATAGTATTATAAATATACAAGATTCTATCTAATTAATACATACATTTAAATGTGTACAAGAAGATAAAATAATTTTTCAAACGAAGTATGTATTTAGATATACATATTTAAAAGGTACGACCTTGGATAAACATATAATATGATGCCATCTTAATAAAATATATTTATGTGCAAGTAAATAAATATGCAGATAAATTATTTTTTTGACTTATAACCTTCAAGTTCTTTTTCATATTTATTCATTTCCTTATAAGAGGCCGAAATGTACACTTGGCATATAATATTTGTGACTCAAGAAAACAAATCTTTTAACTACTCATGAGTTACGGCTTCTTGGAAGCCTTTGGTATTTTGAATGCCTTCTTATTTATGGAAATCGAATAATGCCATAGACATATTCTTCTTTCCACAATTTTACCCCTTCTCTTTACGTTTTTCTTTTACCTGTATGTTGCAAGTGATTCAGACTAGACGTAATCCATATCTGTTTTGAGTTTTGCATTCGGAATTACTCATGTCTAAGGAACCAGCTACTTGAAATCAAGCCAAGACTCACGTCTTCCATCTTCAGACCAAGTTATGTGGTCAGACTTCCATATTCAAATTGCTATATGTTTTTCTTAAACTATTTTTCGTATTTGCAGCAGAAAAGAATGTGTCATGAAAATTCCATACATTACTTCTAAATTACAAATCGAATGGATAATCGATAGTCCAATCTCTATGTTGAGTCAAGACCAAATATGCATGACATGTTCATACATCTCCGTTTTGCTGAAGTATATCCAAATAAAAATGTATTTACTTCCAAGCTCATTAAGATCTTTTCTTTGATATTGATATTCTGGAAATTGCAATATTCTTACCCCAGCTGAGCTCAACAAAAGTGTTGGATTACTCTAAGATCTAAAACACCTAGGACTTACTCGACTGTATGGACAAGGAAGAGGGCGAAAAGGTGAGAGAAGAATCTGTAGTAACATGAAAATAGAATTAGATGTGACAAAACAATTTATATAATTTTAAAAAGGAATCATATGATAGCTCATGCATATCGATTTATATTGTTCTTGTTGTCAAGTCAAGCAATAGTGATCAGGTAATAGAAACCCATCCAAAAACCTTGGCCAAGGTTGTTAAAGGCATGTTTGCCTTCTTAAGATCACATGATGTCGGTAGTGTCAGTTATTCAAACATGTCCATCTATAATTGTGCGGACATTCTAAACACTGGTATTGCTCAGGTGGGTAGACTAGTAGTACCCCAAGCCTAATCTCGAGGTAGGGAGGGCCTTTCTTTCAAAAGATTGTGTGGGAATGGATATGGTCTAGGTTGGGAGGTTAAGCCTAAGTCAATACTTCTCCTCTTACCCAAAAGCAGAGGCTTGCACAACCAGTTAAAGACTCACCAACTACTTTTTAGTATGTTCATTCTATATCCTTGCTACGCTTTTGTTTCGTCTTAAATTATAGTAAAATGGCAGTAATCTACTTTACTTGTTTACAAGGAATGATTAGGAAATGGTTATTTCAGTTAATCGTTATATCAATTAATCATTATTTCAATTAATCGTTATATCAATTAATCATTATTTCAGTTATTCGTTACTCCAATTAATCATTATTTCAATTATTCGTTACTCCAATAAATCATTATTTCAGTTAATCATTATTTCAATTAATTGATATCTCATGAATTGGACTATAAGATGTTATGTTTTTGGGAGTTAGTTGAAGTATTATTTTCATTTCTACTTTTGAAAAAAGACAATACTTCTTTTCTTTTTCTATTAAGAAAAATTGTTTGTTACATATACTTTAATCGAATCCTATTAGTTGCATGCTAGTAAGTAGTAAGGTTCTTTTAATGTTAAAAAATCAAAACCTTAGTAGTTGATTTAAATTACGTAAACTCAATCTCTTAAACAATAACCTAACTAGATCAAACTCATTATAAGGAATTGAAAACCCTAATTACCTATTTGGCTTAATGATGTACCTCTATTTCATGACCTAAGAGTTTAATCAATCAAACCTTATCAACCCACATCAATGTTCCTGTAGCACAATAACATTACAGTTTCGAACTAGTAAAGTATGTTTTCAATATCGACTATACCTTATAATGAAATGTTAATCGTATTGCATTGGTATGCCTAAACTTAGAAATGAGAACGAAACCTTTTGTGGACTTTGACCGCACCTAATTACCTTTACTATGATCGATGATTTAATTATGGAACTAAAACCCTAGAAGGCTAATAAACTAATCGTGCAACCTTGAGAGTAGAACTCAACTTTACAATGTCATTATCTTTTTGCAACGCATTCGATGTTGTTATGTAATAAACTTATTTGTAATTATCTTTTTTTTTTAAATTGTTGGTGTGTTTTTGCCCTGATTTCAGGCATGACATTCTTGCATATAGATTTGTATCATACCTCTAGATGATTATGTCTATCTAATGTCTACTCTGTAATACATTTATGTTTAGATCATATTTTATGTTCCCATTCACTGTCTCTCCCTCTTGTAAACTACAACTTTGTTACCATTTTAATAGGCATTGTTCCCAAGAAACAAATGATTTAATCTTGTTTCTAGAAAGATAATATCATTAACTAATAGTTTGAAGTTAATTTTTAGATCTCTTTCATTCATGATTCAGTTTTTTAAATAGGGAAAATGCTATTTGTGAACATTACCAACAAAAATACTTGGTGAATCATGTTTGTCTGTAACCATCTTGCATATCCTAGAATAATGTTATTATTGTCTCTAAAAGAGTTGCAATATTGCTATCAGGATTCAAAACTGTAGTTTTTGAGTCAAACTCATGACCCATATTTCATGAGTGGTGGTTCACAAGAGCCCATCTCTCATGAGAATAAATGGAAGACTTAGCACTCATTGCATCTAGGTGATGCTCATAGGTGTGAAGCATCATGCCTTCTCAGGAGGTCACCCAACCCAATATTTCTCCAACTCAAGCACACTTAACCATAGAGTTCCCTCCAAGGTTAAACCCACTTAGCTTGCTAACCCATTTGCTGCCATCTATAAGAGTTGTATGTGTGGTTGGGAAGTCGTTAACCAATGATAGCTTTGGGAGTTGAACTTTCTCTGGATACAACTGTAAAGTATTTTATTGTACCTTTCGTAGAGTGTGGGATTTGCTACCTTTCAAAGAGAAAATCTTCCTTCCGCCACCTCATTTCTACTAGCACACGGAGTTGGGGATAAGATTTAACTAAAATAATGTGAGGATTATAATCCACTTAAAACGAAGGAAATAACTACAAACAAAACTTGAATCAAATACAAATTTATCAACTATTTAACCTTTGCAATTATATTTCTATTATTATGAACAAGAGTATAAAAAGTATACGTATTAGATAAACATTAAGCGCTATGACTATTTTGATCACAGAGGTGGAAAATACAAGCTTTGAACTACCCACTGAACAAATTTGGAGCTCTTGGCCTTGGATGATAGTGAACCATAGGGACGTCTACACGTCGTGTCGTAGTCTTGTTTACCAAAAAATGGGAAGCTCTAATAAGCTTTAAACCTTATCAATCTTATTGTCATGTCACATGTTCATCAATTTAACACACTGAAATATGGAAAAGTGTTGGGGCCAAATAGAGGTTTTCCTTAGTCAAACCCCTACTTTGGTGTTCCCACCTCCACAGGAAGCCAAATAGATAAGAGTGATAAAAATGATATGGAGATAAATAATAGAAATAAATCCCCACTTAATGGAGGAGAACCCCTGTTACACAAAGACAAGCAATAAAAACACACGTTACTTGAGGGAAGAAAACCCTTATTACACGAAGATACTAAATAAAGACAAGTGGTAGAAACGAACCTCACTTGAGGGAGGAAAGCCCCTACTACAAAATAGATTTATGACCCAATATGTGATAACTGAAATGTAACAAAACAACATCCAAAAAGGAGGGAGGTAAAGATATTGATACACAACATAGATCCTTCCCCAAGTGGGTTAAAGAATTGGACTATGCGAGAAATCTAGTAGAGCTTCATTTCGAGATGTAAGAATTAGTGCCAAAGTACAAGAGTATGGGAGAGAAAATGAGCGAAATCCAACCTTTTATCATTGCATAAGGGTGATGGGGGCCATTTTGTATGCATCCAAGAGAAGATATGCATCGGAAACAGCATTGAGTTTTTGGATTTTGGGGACATGCGCAGCGCACTTATGTTGAACTATATGAAGCTCAAATTTGAATGCGAGATCATAGATGTGCTCTAGAGAGCCATGATCTCACAATGTGGTAATTCGATCATGATCCCTTGTTGCAAAAACACAGGGTTCAATGCACAAATTGTTGGATGTTGGAAGAGATTCCTATTAGGAATTATTGTTGGTTATATTTGGCATTAATGTTTTGTCATTGATGTCAACATATATGTCTATCAGACAGTGTTCCTATTGATGAACAATGCAGAAAGAGTTTTGGTGAAGACAGTTTGCTAAACCTGATGGGATGATGCTTGATAAGTCTATATGCTATATTTGCCATCGCATGTGTTTCTGAGTTCATTCGGAGAAGTTACATAAGTTTTGCTGAAGACTGGTTACAAAAAGTATCCACTGAGAACTATTTCAGAGAAAGGTGGTATAATCTTTGGTGAATTTTAGTGGAACAAAATTTTGGTCTACAATTCTAGATACATCATGAAGACTTGGATCTACGTCTACTTTTGCATTTGTTGTGGATTGGAGACTTGGAAGTCGGTTTTCTTATTAGAGAGTCAAAGAGAAATTATTTTTTGGCCAACTCAGTCAGGAAACGTGTTGATTGGATCATTATGAGAAATTGTTGTATGATAGTGTGTTACTTGATATTGTTATGGATTTTATGTGTTCTAGTTGACAATTACGGAATAGCATTGGTTGATGTAATATTAATTTGTAATTAGGTCCCATATTGAGCAGACCTAAAAGTGTTAGACTTGTCTATAGAAGTGAATTCATTTGTGAATTTGTGTGTGAATTTGTGTATAACAATGGAGAGAATGATATGATGCAAAGTTGATGGTGTGAATTTGGATCAAAGACAGAGATCAAAGTTGATGGAGAAGAGGTATAAGTGAAATCTAATAATGTACTTCAAGGGAACCATATTGACATAATTGATGCTTTCAATCAGTTCATCTTAGTGGATTGGTGTCTGCTTATTGAGTTATTGCCCTTATTGTAATTGGACTGCTATTCAACTAGGGTTATTGCCCTTGTTGTAATAGAGCAGGGAGCTCCAGACAAGTGCCTGAATGCATTTTGGCATTCCTCATCTACCTTTAACAGAGTTTTATATGTGCTAGTACATCAAGTGGGTTTGATCCCCACCATGGTTTTTCCCCTAACGGGATTTCCATCCAAAAAAATCTGGTGTTATTTTCTTTCCAATGCCTTTAAGTTTTCATATCTGATATATGACGAATGGTTTAATGTTTTAATTTTGTCACAACTGATTAAATAAGGTTTAATGGTTTAATAGTTTAGTGTTCTAAGCCTAAGTCAGGTATTAAATATAAAAGTGTTAAGGAGTTGTTATATTTAAAAGTTGAGGGCTCTTTAGTTAAAAGCATCTTCATGAAGCCATGTGCTAAGAAATTTATTTATTAAAAGAATTTAATGGAAGCTTCTAATTAATGATGTGTTGGTAAAGCCAAGTGGATTATAAAAGGTGGCTTCATGAAGCAAATGAATCATCCAATTGTCTATTTGCTTTTGTTGTGTTTGTGAGGAATCCTGAGGTTGGTGATTTCTACGCACTTGCTGAAGTAGAAGGGTTTGATTCTGAGTTTGTCCTACAATTTTCTGCTGAGATAAAGCAAATTGTAATTGCTTCTCTACTGTGTTTACTGTTGTTGAGAAGAGATTAGTTGTTGGAGAATTGGTTTTGGAGACTTCTCTTCCATTTCTTACTATGGCTGAGAAGTCAAACAATTGGTGGCGAATTTGGAGTTGTGAATTATTGCAAATCTGGAGTTTGTTGAGGATTTAATAATCTATTGCTGAGGGTTCAATTGGGCTAAAAGAAACTGTGATTTTATTACCAGGTTCCCTATTTTCCTGTTTGGGGTTCAATCTGCTATTCTCAGAGGCTGTTGTTTCCATTAGAAGGGGTAGCGTGTGTTTTTTGCAGATCTGTGATTGCTTCTAAAGGCCTGCATTCTGTTCTTAGAGGCCTGCAGTTTAATTCTTGGAGGCTGTGGTTTAATTCTGGGAGCCTGCATTTGGTCTTTGCACATGTGTTTGATGTGCAAGGGGCTGTCAATTCAGACTGAGGCAGTATTGACATTTGGAGGGAACCATCTTGCATTTTAACAGTTCATCTGGCCACTAAGAGGGGTTGCATATCATCACAGCAGTTTATATTTCATTGGTGGAGTCTACCAACATTTCCAGGTCAGGGGAAATTTAATAAATTGTTGTTATTGCATATTAATTGATGCGTTGTTAGAACATACTGAAAATTCTGAGTTGATGAATGCAAATTTTCCTTGAAATTTATTTCGAAGTTTAACTTGGCATTGCTGGAAATTACATCAATGCTCCATTTCATTATTGAATTGGAAATTCCAAAATTCGCAAAACCAAGTATGATTGCCAAATGTTTGACAAAATGATAATTTCTTGATTATAACCGGCTGAGGGTCATTGCGGTGGTATTAGAGCGGTTTCCTGCCAACCTGCAGGAATTGAGCTCAGTTATTATTTTGATCAGTGCTTAATTCTGAGATTGTCAGCATTTGATTCAATGAATGGTGCACGGTATTCATGGAGGGTGATAGGAGATTTATTCCAGGTAGACATTATACTCGTAGGCATCGTACTGCCACATCTAGGGATGGAGAACCTAAGATATAGTTCAATATTGTGAGACAGTTGAATGTGTTAGTGAATGAGCTGAACCAAAACCACAAACGATTGACAAAACTAATTTCAAATCCAGAATTTGAGCAAAGCATGATATCATTTCTTCAAGGGAAGAAACATGTTGGTACAGTGGACACTATTAGAGAGCATGAAAATATTTTCAGTCAAAACTCTGATTTTTATATCAACAGTGGTCCACATGAGATTACAATTGAACCTGGTGACATAGTAAGTCTGAAAATGTTGTGGATAGAGTAATGGATGATAGTGTTCATGTTATTGATGATATTGAGGAAGATCACATGGATATTGACAAGCACATTAGTTCTGATTTGCATGACAGCATGAGGCTTTTTGGCACCATGATGATATAGTCATAGCTACAGATGTGCAGGACATTCCTTTGGAGTTAACACTTGTCAGTGCTTATGTGTTGGACACACTGTTTTTGGAGTGTGATTGGAATTCATGTTCGGTTTAGTCGGATGATGCAACTGTTGGCATGAGTTCTCAAAATCGTGCATTTGATGGTGATACAATGACAGTGGGAGTGAGAGCATGCAATGATACTTTCATATCAGCAGTTACTTCCATGCTAGACGTGTCATCTAGTGAGGTACTTAGCAGCAATACTTAGATGTCCAGGTGTGCATTGTTGATAGCATACACGATGTTGTACTTCATGAGGTGAGTGATGTAGGGACAATATCATGTTATAGTACAAATGTTGAGATTCACCTTATAGACAATCCTGTGTTTGAGATGGATTCAACATTCTCTTACGATAATCTGCTTTTTGAGATTGATGCTGATCACTCATCCAAGTGGAGCTGGGCACAATTTACATCATCTGCAAAGACTGCTTAGTTTCCTATGGTGGAAGTTGGTGATGTTCCTATATCTACAGATTATAATGTGGGTGTTGATGATACGGTTGAGATGAGTTCATTTGTTGAGCAACAAAGGTTAGACGATGTCCTTCTGGGTAGGCTTTCGATCAGTGCAATGGAATTTCAGATAGGGCTCACAAAGGAGTTTCGAGATGTGTACATGGTACCCAGCACATATGGTTTTGACTCTCATGTGCGTGATCCTTTTCAGGTGCATAGTTCAGTTATGCATGTGTCAGATAGTGTGTATGGGTAACTCACTTTGCACATATTGGGGAAGCACGCTTTGTTAGCTTACTGGGTTGCTTCCCTACGAGATATTCACTCATACGACATCTATAGTCAGATTCATTTCAGTTTGACAAGTTTTGTCAGTTAGATTGGTGATGATGCTACAAAAGTTAGTTGGTAATCACAAGGATAGTACACGATTCTACCCTTGGGGCCTAATTTGTTACATGTTTCTAAGATTGCTTGGGGACAAGCAAACTTAGGGAGGGCAGACTGTAATGTGCCCATTTTTGCCAACTTTGGAGTTTGAGAGATTAGCCTATTATTGTGATCCTCATAGGCTAATTACTGTGGATAGAGAGCCTTCTAAGGTAGAGGTTTGACTATGGGAGGGTCTTGTCTTCTTCACAATTTAGTATGTTCGAGTTTGGTCTTTGTTTGACATAGTTTGGGCTTCGTTTGGGCTTAGTTTCATGTACCTGCTATTTATGGCAAGTTGAGTGATGATTGAGAGGGACCCTTTCTATTTTTGGAATGTGCATTTGGTCATATTGGGAAATAATAGGTGTAACTCATGTTTCAGATGAAATACTTAAAGGATAATAGGTGTGACACCTGTTTTAGACAGCATACTTAAACGATGAGTATCTTGGGGGTTATTATAATTCTAGTAGCCAAATTAAATATTAAATCATTAAATGGCTTATTACAAAGTTATGGTTTAATGTTATAATTTCACTTAAGTTGAGGGTTGAGTCATCATTGGAAGGGGCCATTTATTTAATTAGTTATAAGACTAAGTCAAGTTTAAATATAAAAGTGTAAAGAGTTGTTATATTTAAAAGTTGAGACCTCTTAAGTAAAAAGCATCTTTATGAAGCCATGTGCTCGGAAAGTTATTTATTCAAAATATTTAACAGAAACTTCTAATTAATGGTGTGTTGGTGAAGCCAAGTGGATTATAAAAGGTGGGTTCATGAAGCAAATGAATCATCCAATTGTCTATTTTATTTTGTTTTGTTTGTGAGGAGTCTTGAGGTTCTCTGCCCTTGTTGAAGTATAAGGGTTTGATTCTGAGTTTTTCCTACAATTTGTTGCTGAGATAAAGCAAATTGTAACTGCTTCTCTACAATTATCCAGACTCTGGTACTCTGGCGTATTATAAAATGTCATCGATTCAGCCCTTACAGCATTATTCTGGCCGAGTTCGAAGTTCATCCCTTCAGGTTGGACATCATTTTTCACCTGGTTTGGTTTCTTCTCCATCTTTATGGCTTTGTGGATTCTGCGGATGATTGACACAAATACTCTTACTTGGCTTATTGTTCCTCTATCTTATTTGTGGACTCTAATCCTGCCTCTAGAGCCCATAGTTGGCATGCTCAAGCTACTTCCTTGCTGAGCTCAATCGAGATCAATTTTGACAGCCTCCCACAATAAATGCATCAACATGACTTGGAGTAACCCACCTGGGGGGTTACACCCCAAGATGGCCTTTTATGCTGAGCACTTCCTAGATATTTGGGATGGTACTATTGTACGCCCTAGCTGCTTGTGTCAATGTTGGTGTCATGCCTTACGCATCTCCCTCGGGTCTTTCAAAGTTGGTTCTCACTGGCTTCAAATCCAAACTAATCACCACATGGATAGAAAGCATCAAGTCTATTGTCTATGTACACTAGCTGCGACTAAGATCGAGACTCATTTCATTTTCCCTTGACACGCCTACTACAAGATTAGAGGGAGATTTTAATGCTTATTCACAGAGTGCAAATCTCTCATGGTTTTCTTCAATTGCATGGATCAAAGGTGCCTTATGCTTGATCTCTACGAGAGTGTGTAGTTTCGTGACCACACTCTAAGGGGCCATAGTTCAGCTCATCGTTGTTTTCTTCTCTCCCTCGTCTCCAGCACTGGGGTTAAAGCGGGTGCCCAATACCTCCACCACGAGTCACTCTAGATCTGTGAGACCTTGCAATGGATTTACTCATCAATGTCACCCCTCTAGCAACTCTCAGAGGCAGTTCAAGGTCCTTACTCGCCCTAGATTGCACCCTTTGGTGTTGGATTTCTTTTAGTCAAGAAAGGATCCCTACTCCTTGGCTCGTTGTTGGCTACTTTAGTTCTTTTATTTCTTGTTCGCTCTTTCCTGGACATCATTTGGTGTTCTTGTAGCCTAGTGTTTCTTTGGTTGTACTCTCTCAGTCTCGTAGACCCTTCGATGGTCTTGTTGTTACCAAGAGTCACCATCGCCCATGCCTGGGACCCTCGCTTTTTGAACTAAACCATTGGTGGATTTTTTTTCGGCCGTGGAATGTTTCTCAAAAATTCTAGAGCGCAAGTCAACCATCTGCAGGGAATGGTCAAAATCCTTGATTGCATTAAAACTGTGCTTTCCACACTCCATGGAGCGGGATTTCACGATAGTGCCGAAATATTCCGTGAAGGACAAAATCCTTCATCTGGCAAAATCCCTGCTCCCACAAATTGAGGAGCACACATTTGAGTTGGCCATGGAATGTCCCCCACGGAAAATTAATCCATAACCACATTAAAATTGTGACAGACACCTATCAATTGAACAATAAAGGATAATGCAATCTCGTCCATTTGTAGTTTTTGTATTGCAATGCCTTTCCTAACAAAGACATATGCCATTGTCAACGACCCGTCAACAGATGGTATTGTGTGCAGCAAATAACAATTTTCTGGTTAAAGATTCCCACCATTTTTCTCTTCATCTGCTCCCTCTCCACACATATGTCAATATTCTCAACTCCATTCACAGAAGAAGATCAAGTCATTAAAACCAGTCTCAAGGATCTAGTAGCCAATTGGGCCCAAAATATGATTTTGAAGGGGACTCCAACAAGGGAGAGGACGCCATTCTTATGGAGGTTATCCAGCTGAAGGGCAGGAAATTATTGACAAAGAGCTTAAAGAAATGCAGAGATGATTTGTCCTTACAGAACAAAAACCACAGCAAATGATGTCGTTCCTCCAAACAGTCACTCAAAATCCAATCTTTACCACTAAGACGCTTCAAATAGAGGGATCTTGATTTTGGTAAAAAGACAAGACTTTTGCCACCAATAGATATGGAGAAAAGAGAAGAAAAACTCAAGGATAAATTGGGTCTGGATTGTTCTACATCAAACGCCTTGACTACAATGAGTATGTTGGTGAGTAGTAGTTCATGCATTCCAAATGAGTTTGAAGAATTTGTGCCACTGATAGATTCAGGGACAAGAAGTGTCAAACTTTTGTCTGAGGATTTAATGGCAACTTGTTCACTAATTGCAAACCAGAGCTCAGAGAAATGTATTGACAAGACTGATTGTGAGGCTAGTGTGGGCTTGGAAAAGGATTTTGTGGGCTTAAGTAATATGGATCAGGTATTCGCTGAGGAAACCCAATTTGAAAATTACAGTCCTTTTAGAAATGTCGGATACCTGTATCAACAAATCGCCAGATTCCAAGTGAAGAAGAAAATTGATCAAAAAAAAAAGCAAAAGAATGGAAAATTCTTCATGAATGAAAAGTTGGATTTAGGAAAAAAGCAAAAAACGATTTTCTTTCAAAGAGATTTTTTTGGATTTACATGGAAAATTAAATATTAGTTTTATTGATATTTAATTTGGTTGTTTTAAATAATGATCCAAAAAAAAAAAATTGGAGAAAAGTTCGAAAATTTTTATTTTTATTAAAACATGGAAATTAATTAAATAGATACTAATTGATATTTAATTAATAAAAAATTTAAAAAATCAAAATGGGATAAAGGAATACTTAGTTTCATCTTGAAGCTAAAAACATCAATAATGGAAACTTTTTGAAACAAACAGTAAAAAGCGACAAGTGGCACAAAAGATGGAAACCTTGATGGCTAAGTAACTACCTAATTTTAGCCTACAGCTTTAAAGACATCTTTTTTGAGGGATGATTTATATAAGAAACCCTCTCATTCATTCCTTCTCATACAGGAATTTGAAGAGCAAATTGAGAATAGGAGTGAAATTCAAAGAGTTCAAAAAGAAGATTTTTCGGGAAATTTCTGAAACCGTTGAGGAGTTTTCTAGAAATTTGTGACAAAGGATTTTGAATCTTATCAGAAAGGAACCTTTTTTCAGTGAGTTGTGGAAAATTGCATGTTTCTCGTGGAAATATTGAAAAGTGAATCTTGAGAGGAGTATGGAAATTTTGGAAAAAATCCAAAATCTGTCTCATGGACAAGTTGTATCTATTTTTTATACTTTCTTTGCATAGTCTTATGTGTGGACATTTTCTATTTTGCAAGAAAGGATAATGGCAGAACCCAGGGGAACAGGAGAAACATGCAGACTATTGATAAAGAATGAAAGGAGAGGATTCTATCCTGAATCCAAAATTGTGTCAAAGTGGGCAGAAATCAAAGATACAAGCCTCGGCAGCCTTGATTTGAAAGATTTGGATACAATGATCATCACCCAACACACCTAACCACAAGAATGTGAGAAGTGGAATTGTTGCTGCAGCTGGTTTCCCTCCTTTTCAGCATCCAGAGTTAATTGTGGAATGTACCAAACACTACAATCCTAGGGACAGAACTATCAAGGATTCTAAACGAAATATTCTGGCAGATTTTTCTCTGGCATCCATTTCTAAAACATTTGGAATTCCTTCTCACCCAACGATGATCACAAAAACACAGGAGAAAGCATTGAGAATCTACACCTCTGGAGTCCATTTCTGTGATGAAATAATCAAGCAAAGATGGTTGAAAAAGAATAGATCGCATCATTCCAAGATTCCTAAGGAAATAGTATGGTTTGACTTGCAGAGGGAATATAGTGACATGATCATGATGTTGAGTCGCATATTTGGCATGCCTCATTCTTATAGATTTGAATCTTGGATGTGGTATTTTGTTGAGCAAGTGATGGAGGAAGGCGACAGAATAGATTGAGTTGGGCTCATAAGTGATAATCTGAATGAACAGTTGATGAATCTAGAGCATACAAGGAAATTTTACATGAGCTTGTATGTCGTCTACATGCTAGCACAGAGAATGAATTATGATGGGCTACGATGCAAAGGACCGATTGGAAGCAGAACCCAACACCTCAAAGTCCATGAATGTTACCCGCAATTGCATTTATATTCAAAGGATGATTACATGAGGGTTAATGACATATTTGCCATGCGCATAGTAAGAACACTGCAAAAGAGGCTACATATGAGATTGTCAATGGGTGCGATGAAGTTGGTCAAAGAATATGGTACCTAGTTCATTCAGTTTCCCACCTTTTCATACATTCGAGTTCAAGGATTCTCCATGGAGCCATACAAACTTCCGAGATACCCAACGGACAAGATGGTCTTGTTAGAGCTTACTCGACAACTTACAACGTATGACAAGATTTAGAAAGGGAAGAAGAAGTTGGGATTATAGTTCCCAATTTCCATAGGAGAAGGGAAAACCGAGGTATGCCCATGTCTAAAGGCTGCAAAGAGATCATTAGATGAGCTCCACTTCTTCCGTCTTCCGCTTTATCCAAAGAGGAATGATTTTGATCCTTACAACAAGATCTCATCAATCGAAGGATCAAAGTACCAACACAAGGTTCACCTCGAAGACTTTTGGGCAAATGTGGCAGATGAGAATGAGATTAGAAAGAAGATGCATTCAAGATTACCATTGAACATTATCAGAACATGCAACATATTCAGGGTTCCTGATCAAATGGAGGAGGACCCAAACGTGATGCGAAAGGGATTCAGTCCATAAATGATAGCTCAACCATATGATTGGAAGAGGAAAGAAATTACAGATCTAGAAGCTCTTTCAAAGCCAGTCTTAGATTTTACAAAGTGGTGGATTGAGCGTAAGCTTGAAAAATTAGTTGCAACAACTAATGGATTCACATATAGGTTGCTTGGTCATAGACCACTTAGGGATGAAAGATCAGGGCAAATATTTGAGGGGACTATTGAGGAAGGAGGAACTCCATCTGAGGATGTAGAAACCAAGAAAGGGAAGGAGGTACCTCAAGAAAAGCGTCCTAGGATTGAGGAAGTCATCCAGGAACCTCAAAATAAGAAGCAGAAACATGGAAATGCTCCCTCTTCTCTAAGTTGCACTCCAAGTGTTCAAGAGCTAGAAACATTTGAAAGGCAGGATATAGGGACAAGTATAAGGAGATTTGAGCGAGAAGAAAATTTAAATAGGCCAATTCATGATAGACTAAGTATAAATACCTATGAAAAGTCCATGCAAGAAAGAGGGAGAGATCAAGATATCACTACAGAGGAAAGTCTCACTACAATCTTAGAGCGAGAAATGATTAACGATGGAGATGGTCCACTAGAGGAAGAAACTCCAGCAGTAGCAATACATCTTCCAAATGTTGAAGCCATAGCTCTTGAGGTTACAGTGGATAGTCATGGAGGTGAAGAGTAGATCGACATTCAAGTAGTCCAAAGGAAAGAGCAATTGGTGATTCCGAGAGACCAAAGTGTACCCATTCCGAAATGGTTGAGGCAACGAATTCAATTGCGTCAACAAAGGGAGGTTGATTCGGCAATTGAATTACAGGAAATTTTGGACCGATCAAACCAATCAGAAGAACAAGAGAAAGCAAGAAGATATACTAAATTCATCAAAGGAGAATTAGGATCCAGAATCTTGCAGATTGCAACTCCCATGGTTGACAAAGGCAAAAATCAAATTGCTCCAAATGAATATCATGTTACGGAAATAAATCTTGGTCGAGCCTCTCGAGCGCAAATATTAGAAGAATTTGATGACTCTACACAGGCTTTGAAGGATAGGTTGAAGAAAGTGGAAGAAGGGTACGAAAAACAAAAAAGAGAAATTAGGGCCTTATGTCAATACATCAATAACTTGCCTCATCCAATAAGAGAGGAAGGTCCATCATTTGTCCCTCCAACAAGTGTTTCCATTGAAGTGGTTGGTGATATTGATAGAATCAAGCGGACTGCTCAAGGTGCGAAGGTTTGGGTCAAAGGAATTCAGGAGGTAGCCTTCAAACATGCAAAAGAATTAGTGCAAGTGCACAATAGGGCATTAGTTGCACTCTCCAGGATCCAGTGCATGGAGGAATCATGGGTGGATGAACATATTTACCAAGAAGAGGTGATTGTCGACATTCAGAATCTGATGGAGACCCCAAAGCAAGAATTGATCGATGGTCAAGTTATCAGCAAGGGGGATGTCTATGATTTTATTCGATGGTACAGTGCAATGATCATAGCTAAGGAAATGTTTGAGAGCTTCACCAAGGAATCCACTCGATGGAAGAAGATTGTTGACAACATCAAGCAAGGAATATCAAACGCAGTTGCATCCTTGTTATCGCAGAGATTGGTGGAAGAAGAAATGACAAATGATAATCTGAAAGTCAAGTTAGAGGAATTCTTTCAACTAAATGTTTACGAAAGAGATGATTTTTAGAACTTCTCCATCTTCTCGAATACAATGCACACTACTAAGGACTTAATACCAGATTGAGATGAAATCTTGGGAAAAGCGGAAAGAGCAATTGTAGTTCTAGAATTCAAGCAAGAATCTGCACCAAGCATCAGTACAAAGGAGTTGGAAACAGTGTTAGATCGATTTCGCTCCTTCAGGCGGGGAAATCAAGGATAAGTGCATTTAATCCATAGTGGGCATTCTTAGGGCTCATTTATTACACCTCACTCCCTAAATGAGCATGCATAGTGGGCATTTATTACCCACTACAGTAGTGGATTCCTTGTTGCATTAATGTAGATTCCTTTCCTTTTCCCTAACCCTAATTAGGGCTGATGTGGCACGATCTTGGCCATCGGTTATTGTGATCATCCGGGCCACCTATTGTAATCGAGGACCTATATAAAGGCCTCATTTCTCATTTGTAAGAGGAGATTTTTATGAGATTGTTGCTATGAGCTACTAAAATAATAAAGTTTTCATTGGAGCTTGGTGAATACTTGATGTGTCTTAGTGCTTGCTTGTTCTCCTGAATTTCTTCAATTAGATTAAGTTTAGCCTAGTTAATGTGTGGTGATTACAATGAAGAATATGATGGTGTATTGATGAATTTCTTTGGTTCATACTTTTGACGTTTTAGTGATTCTAACTCATTGTGTAAAGTTAGCCCAAACCCCTTTCATGCATATGCTTAACTTCTATCATTCGCATACATTGTTCTTTATGATGGCGTATGCAGTGATATGAAAATCTTTGGCATAACTCTTGAAGATTGCACCAGTTCACACGTAGTTGTAGTATAACTTGGCGAAGCGGAATTCGGTAAATTGAAGAATTTGTCTACTAGAGTACTATTTGTTGTCATCACTACCCTTAGGATTAGAATAGAATTCCTGAACCCTGTCTTATTGAATTTTTGCATATTTTGTGAAAACTCCAAAAAACACTTCATTGCAAAACCTTAAGATAGCTCCCACATCCAATATGGCTTGAAATGAATCTGAATAAACATGTAAGGCCCTTTGTGATCATCAGCAAATCACATCAACCACCGATCTTATCCACAGTCAAGACCTGGCATTAAAGGAACCTTGAAGTCATTGTATGATCTTCTAGCAATCTTAGCATACACGAGACTTTAGTCAAGAGAGGATAAGATATTTCAGTATTTTGTTCTACTGTTTGGTGGGTCATAAAACACACATCAACAAGTCTCTTGTTGGACATTAATAAATTTATCTTATCTATTGTGTTTACTGTTGCTGAGAAGAAGATAAGTTGTAGGAGAATTGGTTTTGGAAACTTCTCTTCTATTTCTTACTATAGTTGAGAAGTCAAGCAATTGGTGGCAAATTTGGAGTTGTGAATTACTGCAAATCTGGAGTTTGTTGAGGATTTAGTTTTCTGTTGGTGAGGGTTCAATTGGGCTGAAAAAAGAGATAGTGATTTTATTACTAAGTTCCTTGTATTTCTGTTTGGAGTTTGATCGGCTATTCTTAGAGGTTGGTGTTTCCATTGGAAGGGGTGGCATGTGTTTCTTGCAGACCTGCGACTGCTTCTAAAGGCCTATGTTCATTTGTTTAGGGTCTGCATTCTGTTCTCAGAGGCATGCGTACAAGATTTAGAGGCCTGCAGTTTAATTCTTGGAGGCTGCAATTTAATTCTGGAAGCCTACATATGGTCTTTGCACATGTGTTTGATGTGCAAGGGGTTGTTAATTGAGACTGAGGCAGTGTTGGCATTTGGAGGGAACCACCTTGCATTTTAACAGTTCATTTGGTCACTGAGAAGGGCTGCATATCATCACAGCAGTTTGCATTTCATTGGTGGAGTCTACTAACATTTCCAAGTTTTGGGAAATTAAATAAATTGTTGTTATTGCTTATTAATTGATGTGATGTTAGAACATGCTGAAAATTTTGAGTTAATGAATGCAAATTTTCCTTGCAATTTATTTTGAATTTTAACTTGGCATTGCTAGAGATTACATCAATGCTTTATTTTTAGTATTCATTATTTAATTGGAAATTCCAAAAGTCGCAAAACCAACAAACAACACATTTGAACTATCCGAGTATGATTGCCAAGTGTTTGACAAAATGATAAATTGTTGATGAATGAGAAAAATTGATTTTTGTTGAGCTATAACCAGCTAAGGGTTATTACAAATGCAGAGGTGCAGTTCTAGGACACTACATTTTGCCCCCACTTTAGTGAGTCAATTACTACAAGGGATTGGGTGCACTAAAGTCACTCAGAAGATAAAATGCTATTAGATGCATGGAGCATATTAAGTGCTTTTATTACCATACAAAACTTTACCTAAATCAGTCAACAAGCTTTGTCGATGCCCCCAACATTCAATGTGGGATTGTCTTGGTACGATCTGCAATATCAAAATTTGTTAGTAGCAAAAACAAAAGAAGCTACTCCAATGAGAAGAATGCTTAAGGGACATTAATTCTAGTTGGAAAATGAAAATCAGTTGTAGGGAAATGTATGTGCCCAATGTTTTTGCCCCCAGCTGGTTGGGGAAAATAGGAAGGAAAGTAGAGCCAAACAAACCACGAATGTTTGTTTTTTTCACATTTCTAGGCTTATTTCATGTTATACATGCACTAGGTGAGCCCCTAGAAGGATCATCGTCACAATTCACCTCAAGGATTTGAGCTGAGTTTAAGAGCATCTTGAGTAAAATTGCCTTGTAGACAACATTTTTCAGCGTCTAGGATGAAGGAGCTATGTGCCACTATGGTGCACGATGGACCCTAGGACAAACTAGGCCTTGTTTGACCTCTCTTATCTCATTTATTGCATTATTTTAGCATTTTTCTTTTTGGGCATAGAGCATGGATTTGAATCTCATGTGTCTTGGATTCGTGTAATTGTCCTACTAGAATTTTCACACTAGCGTACAGGATTCACGTTGGCATCCTTGACGCCGGATGATTTCGTACTAGCATCTAATTTTCACGCTAACATCCAATGTACACCCACACTAGTGTCCTTTAGGTGCGCACGGATCCTAGCAGTTAGAATTTTTTTGTTGCTCTTTCTTTCAATGATTCCATACATAGTAGACAGGTTGTACATATGACACATCGCTATTACTTATTTTTAGAAATACTCCAGGATGTTTGAGAGCACACATCAGAGCATATTTTGTCTATGCTCTAAGATCATGCAAAGGATCTCACTCCAACAAAGCATCAGAGACTTCAGTAGATGGGCTTGTGATGGGTCTACCAATTGCCAAAGAAGTGATTCTAAGTGTTGATGTTGATGGCATTGATGAAGAGATCGGACACGCATGTCATTTCATCTTCCTACTAGGGAGCTAACGATGACACTAATGGACGTGTACCGCATCCTACATTTGCCCATTTGTAGAGAGCGAGTGTCTACGGATGAGAACATAACAATGCAACATTTGCAAGAGGGCCAACAATAGGGGTGTTGTTACATTGTGGAAGATCCTAGATGCTTCTACTTGTGATGGCTAGAGCAAGGATGTGCGGCCATTCACTTGTTGCATCACATCCCCATTGCCTATAGTAGCGTTGTGGGTCATCATAGACGATCGAGGCTCATACCTACTTAGGGGGCTCATTCCTTGTATCAGAATGGAGGAGATAAGACATGTATATGTGTAGGGGTAGCATGCTCACTCATTTGTACTATAATTTGAGCCACTACGTCCACCATTTGTTCTAGAGAATCATCACTTGTACCCTACTGCAGGTGTGGATTTTCAAGTTGTAATCCCTACCCCTAGTTGACTTTTTCATATTGGATTGCCGAATTCTTTTAGGTCAGTTTTATGCTTAGAGGTACTTGGTTATCGGATTTGATTGGATGTTATTTCATGCTCAGTTGATATATTTAATGAACTACTTGATACTCAATTATTTCATGTATTTATGTTCATTTTTTGGATGATGATACATGTATGTTCATATAGTGATTTCAGTTATTTCATGATGTTAGATGAATGATTTATTAACAGCGTAACACAGGGACGCGCCCCCCCTCCAAAATTGGGCCGTCTCGGAGACAGGGACATCCCTGGGATGGGAGGACAGTGTCTCAGCATTTTGGGCAACACCACTTAGAGCGCCACCTCTGCCGGAGATGGCAAGACATCTCCTGTCTAGGTGCGGGAGGACGCGACGGAGTCTCCTTTGGGTGCAGGGGGACGCGACAAAGTCTCCTTTGTTGCGGGGGGACACAATGAAGTCTCCTTTATTGTGGTGCAGGGAGACTTGTAGTTTTTGTTTGCATTACAAATAATAATATTATATACTTATTTTGATATCATGATTCATGGCACATGATACTTGTTGTAATCATCTTTATGTCATGACTCATGACTCATATGATCATTGATTACTTTTAGATGGTAGAATCTAGATACTCATACTATTGATCTAAAGACTAATATATAAACTAATATTTTCTGATGTTCAATATCAATGTTCATTGTTTGTTTCTTATTTGATCATGAATCATGGTGTTCTAGTTCAAAACTTCAAAGCAATGTTCAATTTTAATTTTTAATTGTTTGAGTTTACTATTTTTTACATCTTTATATGATTATACAACTTCTATTGTATAATTGTAGTACGTCCTTTCATAACTAGCATTTTTAGTACCATATGTATAGTATATACACCCTTTGCTCCCCTTGCCACCCCTCTGTCCCTCGCCTCTGTCCCCAAATCAAGGCCTCGCTGTCCCCCCATCCCGCCGTCCCCCCATCTCGCAAGGCAGTGTAACTGTGGATTTATATGTAGTTTCTATGGTTACTTACCCCATACTTGTATGTGTATGGTGTACTTGTATGTTTTACTTTATGTTTGATGTTTTTTATGTGGTTGAGGGAGGGAGTCGTAGTCACCTGCTAGTCGAGATCTACACAATGCACCACTCCTCACCATTGCCTGTTTAGTTTAGATTATATGTGTATGTACATGCTCGGATTTTATGCAGATTACAGGTACCGGGCATTGACTTCCCTGAATTGCCAAGATGAGCATGCCCTATCGCAGTATCTCAATGATAAAAGAGGGGAGATAATTCTTGAGTCCAAATTCTAACCTTAAGCCAATTGTCCTAGAAAGTAGGACAAGCATCTAAGTTTTATCCTTCCAAAGTCATCAAGTGACGTGAAGTCATGATTTTGACCCTTGAGTTTGATCTAGTACTCTATTCTTTAAATTGGGTTTTCATATTTAGTTTTGTGGGTCTATTATGATTTTCAATTATAATTAAATCAAATTAAAAGATAATTCAATGATTTAATTTAATGAAAATTTTATAAGCAAAAATCAATATTTAATTAATTGAGAAATTAATTAAATAATAGATTTAATTAAAGTTCAATTTTGGCATAATTATATTTATTTAATTTAATAATAATTCATTTAGGACTTTCATTTTTTATAATAAACTCTAAATATTATTATTAGTTAAATTAATAAATATTTATGCAAGAGCCTACAACACAATGGTAAATTGTGAGCCTCTTATCAAGGTCTTGGGTTCGAATCCACTTGCAAATTAATAAATTATTATTATTATTAATAACAACACATAATAATTAATCTTGGCTTTAGCCTCTTACCGATCAAAATTTTTTTAAAAAATTAATATATATTTAATTAAAGACGTCTTGTGATTTAATAAAAAAGAGAAGGAATTAATTTAATAAAGTTTATTCTAATTAAAATGCAAAATGTTTGCACATGAAATTAAAATAAAATAAAATATTAAAGAAAAAGGTTTCGTGTGATTGCAAAACCGAAATCCTAATTGGGGAAAGCTCTTTATTAAGAAATTAGAGCTCATTTCTCCACAGATTTGGAGGAGAAAATTTCCAAAATGAAGGTTTTTGAAAGAAAGGGAATTGCTTGCAAGTTCCGTGCATCCGTTTGTTTAGCATCAGATCCAGGTAGGATCTTGTGGGTTTTACATAGTAGTTTCTTTCTTTGAAATATGTCTTCTCTGTGTCTGAATGAAATTATTTTCAAAATTTAATTGGGTTGAAACCCTTGTTTGTGAATTTGTTGTTCTTCATTTCGGAAACATCTATAAATGAATTTAAGACTAGAAACCCTTGTTTTGTAAGTTTAGAGATTTGTATTTTGATTCGAGTAGGGTTTGGAAAAGAGATCAAAATTTGATATACAAAATTCAATTGGTTGTTTGTATTTTTCCTATATATATATATATATATCTATATATATATATATATATATATATATATATATATATATATATATATATATAAAATTACCACAATAAAGTTTATTTATTGTGGTAATTATATATATTAAAATAGTTTTTTTTTGAAATTACCAATTAAAAAAAAATGGTTCAGCAATTTTAATGGGGGTATTGTTTTTATTATAAAAATAATAATTAAAAAATTTATTAAATGTTTGAAGGTGGGGGGCGCTACCAAATCCCCACCTATGGCAGCCTATTGCCATCGTGGTGGTAGGTACTGCCAAAGGGCAGTACGCTACTACTGTTGCAGCAGCGGCTGCTGCATTGTAGGTGGTCGGTCAATGGGCCTTAATCGCATATGGTTTTGTTTTAGATTTTTTTAATTTCATTTTTTATTATAAATTAAATCATAATATAATTTTTTTAACTTAATTATATTTAATTCAATTAAAAGATATTAGTATTATATTATTAATAAATAGTAATTTTTATTATTAATAATTAATATATTTTATTAATAATTAGTAGTTATTATTTTTAATAATTAATATTGATTATTTAAATTTAATCACTTTTATTTTAAACATATTTAGTTAATGAATTGCAAGACTTGGAAAAATGGATTTTTCATTTTTAAACCAACAAGGTATAATTGCATCATTTATTTTTAAATCTTATATTGATTTAATTAAATAATCATTTATCTGTTAAGAGGAAATTTGTAAACTTTTGTAAATGGACTTTTAGGGATACATTTTTAAATGAAGTACAAAAACTTGAACCCTGGTTGTTTAAATCAAACTTGTATGTTTTCAAAACCAAACAAAATCTATGAAACTATACTGCTATGATGTATGTTTTCTTTTGTGTTGGGTTTGGGTTTGACTTAGTGCTTTGACCAATTTTGGATGTTTACCAGAGGATTGGGGGTTTTTGTTCTGTGATGATGTTTTGGTTATTATTTTGGTCACGATCTTTTATACCCGACCATTGTGATGTAGTCACGTATTTTCTATGATGAGTTTGATCAAATGTTTGTAGTGCTTTCCAGTTTCTTGTGTAGAGTTGAGGTGAATGTTGTGACTTTTCTGGTGTTACCTTTAAGTTTTCGATCGATTATCTTTTGGTGCTTTCCAATTGCTTGTATAGGATTGAGGTGATTATTGTGATTGGTCTTTAGGTGCTTTCCAGTTGCTTGTAAAGGACTGAGGTGAAAATTGTGATTTTATGAGCTGTACTTTTCATGAGCTTGAGGTAGGTAATCTGTGTGTATGTTGGGAAGTGGCTTGCAATAAAGGCCGGAGCCCTAAAGAGGCTACCTAGGTAACCCATTGTAAGTTGTTTTAATAAGTGATAACATTTCATTAAATGAGAGTAAAATGAATTAATAAGAGTTATTGTTTTTCCTCGCCTATGCGTTGAGTGCTAGTACTGGCTAGGATGGGAGTAGAGAGGATGCTTGGTTGTGACCTTGTTTCATTAGTATGCCTTGTCTATATGAAAAAGATATTGGTGCCGCATAGAGACACTAGGGGGGCCAGAGTCCAGAGAAGCTGCCAGGGTAACCTTAGAGTTGGCTCATGCGATGATAGTTGCCCACTTGCATAGTAGATTTCCTACATGTCTTTGTTGCCTCTAGGATTAGATGATACTTGTGTCTTAGTACCTTTGAGATAGATTGCCATCAGATTTTCCTTAACCTAGATGTTGGTTATCACTTCTGGATTGATATCTGTATGGGAATTGAGAATTATCTCCTCAGCACGGTGAGAGTGGTCCATTTAGGTTCCACGAGGTTGGGTGGTAGTGTTTCTTATACCATTGAGATTCAATAGCTAGATGTCGTTGCTGGATGTGCTTGTGCAGTTGTACCTTTCTTTTTGATCTTGTATTTCTGTTGGATGGTTATATTTTGTTATACTGTACTTGATTATCAGAGATCTTATGAGATGATGCATTTACTTATGATGTATATTCTTTGAGCTTTTCATACCCTGTGACTTGTACATCAAATGATCATGCATTCTCGTTATGCCAAGTGGCATCCTTTGTAATTGTATATTATTTAATTGGATTCGTACTTGTGATTATTCCGTGGTGTGGATTTTGGTTGTGTTAGATTTAATATTAATAAACTTATACATGTGATTCAATGTCGTGGAACCCTTAAGAGATGTAATCTGTCTTGGATGGTTGTATGTATGTGAGTTATTGCACTCGCTATGTTATTTGTTGATGTTATTATCTTTTAAAAAAAAATGTTTGGCAAACTTAGTGAAACTTTAGGTTAATTTCTTTTGGGTTACCTGGTGGGGCATTATACAAGAACATTACTTGTACCCGACTAGTGGGGTTCCCTTAACCCATTGGCATTTTGCTTTCCCATGCCCATGCTTATCCTTTATGGCAAGGTGATTGGAAGTTTGGAAATTTGATAGACCATATAGGTATGGAAAAATAGCCTTTGGCGCCCATATCGAGGTATGACCATTTGGAGGGCAGGAAAGCTAACCCGAATGCAACGTGATCACTTCCTTATAAGGCATCGCAATTACATTGTGGTTTCGTACTAATAAAGACGATGCATGCATCAATATAGACAAGTACAAACCTTGCATGTCGTCCCCCTGAGGTATGTTAGATCACCATGAAGCCCCGCATGGCAATAGGATCATCCTTGTCCTACCCTCAAGGACACTCCCGAGAGCCTCACAGTGAGGCAGCCAATAATACACCCCCAACATTGCATATAGATGACATCGGGGTCACATACGGCTTCGTGTTATGGAGGGCCCAATCGGGACATAACCCCATTTTCCAGCTACTAAAGTGGCAAGAAATCCTCCAAGGATTCCTTCATAGCAGCAATAGGAGAGATTGCAACAAAAAAAGAGGGTGGCATCACTACCACCTGCTATAGCCACACCAATTCAGCCCCCACAAGTGGAGTCACCAATACACAGATTGTCGGCTCCCTTGTCTCCACACTAGTCCGAGTGAGGCCACAACCACCATCAATATCATTAGACTCCTGGTGCTTTAGAAAGCTAAGTGCCCCTGGCTAACCCAAATTGTTAGGCATGGTATCCAGGTATGAAGCATTCATTTCATGTACTATTTGTAGATGATTTTTCTTGATTTATGCATATATATACACACATACATATATATGTATGTGTGTGTGTATATATATATATATATATGTATGTATGTATGTATTGTATCGTGTTGGATTGGTGATGCAGGTGTATGCAAGTACCAGGCATCAACTCCACCTAACTACACATGTTTGAGTGTGCCTTTAAATCCTTGAACCAGTTGTTAAAAGGGAGATGGAACCATGATCCATATAGGCATCCTTATATCCTTATAAATTTAATACGAAGTCATTCACCTAGTCCGTGGTTTATGTTTTTATCATTTCTTTTGATGTCTTTATTGGTGGATCATACTGGTACTAATATGTCTCTTATCTTTTGTGGATACAAATAGTGTCAACTAGTGGTTGAGTTTTAGTTTTACAATTCTGGAGGAGGTAGCACCTATTGTAACCATCCAAGGCAAGCTGCTATACACTTATAGTCCCGCACGACACATAGTTGTTTGAGCTAGTGGCTCAAATTAAGGACTACTTATAGGGAGGTGCAAGCCTCCCATATAAAAAGGAACACATAGTTGCCCACTTTGATAGGGCAGAGAGGCCAGATGAGCCTCATGCTACAAAGTGCCTTGAGGGTGTAGGACCAAGCTGTTTAGGAGCAGGATTGTATTGTGACCTAGACACACATCGCCCATTGAAGATGGGACCCCGTATCTTTTCGCTCACTTGGCCCTTTTGGGTTTTATTGTTCAATAGCTCTAGCGACAGTCTCCTTAGTTCCTCATGTTTTAGTAAGAAGTGGTGGTCTTGATTTGGTCTAGATTGAAGAGTGATTTCCCCTAACCCTTGTTGTTTTAGTTTTGAAGCATTTTACCCTTAGAGAGCATCTGAAAAGGAGGCACAAAATTTTTAGAATCCATCAAACCGTCTAAGTATTGATTTAAAGTTCTAGAAAGCATTCAAATAACGAAGTTCGGAAAGCAATGGAAACTCCACCATGATCTTATTCACAACATAAATTTAATATGTTCATAGAACTACTTCAAGCCAAAAATATTCTCTTATTCCACCATGAATTGGTTAATTGTGATTCACAACAAGCAATAAAATGACAAAGAATATGTTCCGCAAACCAAATCTCCGCTTATACTTGATCGATGTCCATGTAAAGGATTGAGAATATTGATAAATATTGAGAAACGTTGGAAAGCATTCAAAGGAAAAATCTCTCTATTGAGGATGAGAAACCCCAAATTCCCAAGTCACAACCCCAAAATGCACTCAACAATATCATATTTTGGCAGCCGAGATAAGTATTCTAGATTTTGAAAACCTTGATTTAGATATTAAGTTTAAAAGTTAAATGTTCTCCTATATACTCCAAGCACCACTGCGCATGCACTAAGGAATCTCATTGGTACCTGTCGTATCTCACGAATGTTGTATTTGTAGGGCCAAATAGTCTGTTCAAATTGGATGTGACTCGGAGACACCAAAAGATGGTCTCAATACATGCATGCTCTCTACAGATACTAAGGTGTGATTTGAGCAAGGTATAGAAAGATATTTCAAGAAATGGCCCACGGGGACACAAGAACATGATCGAGAGCACAATGCAGCTAGTCATGGAACATTTTGAACAAAGAAATTCATGACAAAAGGCAAAATCTGTCCAACGTGTACTATAGTGAATAAAGGAATATTTGCAAAATGGTTGTCCATCAAGGAAGGAGAAATGTGCTCAAGCACATTCTCAAACAAATCAAGGAATGTCTTAAAAAAAAAGATTCCCTCAATTCTCCTGAAATGTGTCTGCTCCAAATTCAATGATGTGAAGGAGTTATTACAAATGAGAAATTCCGCCTACACCCTCAAATTGTGCTTTGGAGTACCATCAAAGTCGTGGAATACTCTATGAGGGAGTCCAAAACATGCTTGAGTGTGAAATGGACTCAATCAAGGAACTTTGATATATAGCGAATTCGTGAGGAAGGCTTAAATTTGCACACAAGTCAACTATGGTAAAGGAAGATTTGAAGCATGAACCCGCTAATGAGCTACCTTTCACACACAACCACAAAGATATCTTGGAGAAATAATACCCTACTTGCAATCGATATGCACTCTTACTGCCAATTCTACATGATGTGTGAATCCTGCACAAAAGAAAAAGGAACCTCATTACACATTTGCATGCAATGAAGGAATTATGATAAGTGAAGGAAAGAAATGGAAATGACAATCCACCAATACCGTCATAATGAGCTCAGAGCATAGGGTGAAGAAGCAATTACATAGGGGACCTTCAAGATGAAAGCCTCAGAACACAATGATAAACAAAGAAATGTCTAAACTAAAGAATCTTCTAACAAAGACTAGTTTTGCCATATCAGCTCATCAACGAATTTGTGGGATCAAAGGATGAGTCTTTGTACATCTATAGTCAATCAACATGAGAATCATTGAAAATAAGGGGGCGTGCAGACCACATTTCCTGCAAGACGACTCCTGGGCATAATTCCTATGCATACAAGAAATATCAAAAATGAAGAGACCATGACATGGATTTGATTGTGAGCATCATCGAAAATAAAAAGCAAGTTCACGGAGCATGCATAAGAAGCACCAAACGCTAAATGGACTTGGTCATGAGATGTTTTCAAAAGAGGCTTCCTTGGCAAAATCCCATGCATGCCCAGAACAATCTTGTTGCAAAGAAGAGAATCATGTTCGCTAATAAAATTCATAGCAAAGACAAATCCATGCCCTCTAATCCCACCCAAGCATATTAATTCATGATGGAAGATAAGCATTGTGGGTGCTAGATTGAACCAACTACTCAAAAGAAAGGAATTCAAAGCAAGTTAAAAGAAGATCATTCACTAAATGACCCTCTTAATGCTCATTCAATTCAGTCATGGAGTCCAACCAATGGAAAAGTTTTGCCACACACATGAAGCAATTGCCAATGACATGAAATGAAGAATCTACCAATAAGAAAGGAAAGTTTGAGGAAGCAGAATCTTTGATACATAAGTTCATGATAGATCCTAGAAGGACACAAAAACTTTAGATATAGCATTTGGTAAACAT
The DNA here is from genome assembly GCA_028749045.1 of Cupressus sempervirens. Lineage (NCBI taxonomy): Eukaryota > Viridiplantae > Streptophyta > Pinopsida > Cupressales > Cupressaceae > Cupressus > Cupressus sempervirens. The sequence goes on along the minus strand of CM053791.1, from coordinate 459,991,003 downwards.
GGTAATAATGAAGAATTGAATTTTTATTCACTAAGGATGACTTTGACAACTTCTCTACTTTGTCAAATGACATGCATACATCTCAAGACTTATTACCTGAGTGGGAGGATAACATGAGAAAGTCGGAATGAGAAACAATGGTCTTGAATTCAAACAAGAATCAGAACAAAGTGTCAGTGTAGATGAGTTAGAAATAGTACTAGACAAATTCTACAAATTCAACTAACGAGGTCAAAGATAGGCTATTCTAGGAGGCAGATGCATAGTGGGCGCATTCATTTCACCCCCACTCTCTTCCTAAATGTGCATGCATAGTGGGCATTTATTACCCAGAAACATGGTTTCTTTCTTTTGCTTAGTCCATGGAGATACACACATTAATGTAGATTACTTCTTTCTTTGCCCTAACCCTAATTATAGATTAGGTTTCATAATTGGGGCTATTAGTTATTATTTTGGTCCAGGCCACCCGTTGTAATCGAGGACTTATATAAAGGCATCGTTTCTCATTTATATGCGGTGGAACTATTGGTTCCCAGAACCACAGATTGGAAATCCAAGATCTTGCCAACTCTCCAATAGAACTCCACAATTAGTTCTGGCCAACGAAAGAGAATGACCTTGATTCCCCTACACTTCAGGTACCGCTACACCTAGGCGGGTGAACCTTCACTCCGAACCCTATCAACTAGTTCAAAGCTTTTATATAGAAAAATTGGTCTTTGAGTTCTCCGGCTAGTAAGGTCCTCGAACTTGTTCAAAATAAAGTTGAATGCTAAATGTTTGAATTGATTGAATGTTTGAGTAATGTTTTCAATAATTGGTTAGATGCTTGCAAGAGGAAGTATACAGATTTTATGAATTCAAATTTAAACCCAATAATAATACTTCAATGATTCAAAAGACTAGTGCCTTTGCTTATTTGAGCAGCAGAGTCAACTACAATGAATATTTTAATATACAACTTTATAAAGTTCTATGCACTTATACTGTCAACAATTTAATAATCAAGATGCGATAGATCAAATATATTTGCAATCTTAAATTAGTCCAGATTGAACTTTAACTCCTATGGTAGGGAAACAAACTGGACACAAATATGGAAACAATTTGATATTTCACTATATCTATGATGATCACATTTAAGATGCTAAATGGTTGTGTCCACTCATTTGACATTTAAATTGTTTACGGAATTTAAAGATGATTATAAAGAACGAATGAACTACAGTTTAAATCTCCATTCCTTTTAAATTAACAAAATGACAATTTATTTATTATTGAAATATAATATTTGAATTTATATTACAAAGCCATGCTTTAAACTCCTTATTCCTCCTTACAAATAAATATATCTCCTTTTCTTTTTCAAATGCTTTTGTCTTCTTTTTTGTTTCTTGTCATTTTCTCTCATTATTCAAATCGTAATGTTAATGGAATGTGACTTTTCAAACTCAAAAGTCACTTCCTTACATAAAAATAAATCATACCCTTTCCTATTATAAAAAATGCAAAGCCGATTCTTTTTTATATTTTAACTATCCGTAATGTGAATAGACATGGCTATCCTCACCCAAATATGTACAATTGACCAATTTTCAAAAGATCGAAAACATCATGGATTTTTTTTAAAATTTCAGCATTTGATCTTCATGATCTGCATAGTTTGTAATCGAAAACAACAAAAAAATTGGAAAAAAATACTAGGTTTTCGTGAATCTGGAAAAAAAAAGTTTTTTGTTTTGTCTTTGGTACTTTTTTCTGGGAGATTACTCTATACCAATATGAATAGCATTTGATATAGAATTTATTTGATATATCGTCTAAGTTTTATATGCTCCTTGGAGCATACTGCTGCTCTTCCCAATTTATTCGTCTGTTTATAATTTATTCGTCTGCCTGATAAATGCTCCTATTATAATTACATCCAACTTTAATTTTATCAATATTTTTGTTGCTTTCAATGACCCTTCCGCAAATGCTCTCGATATGTTTATGAAGGCTTGCTATCTTTGTTTAGTTCTGAATATCCAATATTCTAAGATGCGGAAAGACACACCACTGGCGACCAGTAAAGAACCATGAAAACTTCATGCAGATTGGTGTATATCATTCTGTAGCTTTTATTTTGATGTTGTCTGTACCAATGAAGACTTCCAACGACTAGGTTTGTTTTTGGCGCATATTCAAACCTTCATAATTTTTTTGTGATACATATTATTCTTCCCCACGGGATGCCGTATGAATCTGGAAGTTGTTTTTTGCTCCCACAATGTAAATTCTCTTAATCACTTATCACATGTCTCGTGATTTCAAGTGCAACTTCCTTCAGATGACCCTCCTTCCACTATGACCAATGTGGAATCATTTGTCTGCCTCTGATAATTCACGAAAATCTATGAGATAATTTCTTCACAAATAAGTACCACCCTTGCCGTCAATTGAAAGTGGTCCAAGTCTTTGAAAAATAGATTCCAAGCTGGATTGAGAGCCAGAGCTGAGCTCTTTCCATTCCACAGTAGTATTCTCTGACAAGTAATACAACTTTGCTTTCTGGGTCCTTCATTTTCACCTATTTATTGTTGCAGAGAGGAAAATTTGAATCACAAACAATGTCCTCAGCATTTCAACATTGCCATCCCGTGGATGCCTTATAAATTCCAATTCATCCTGAATATATGAATTGACAAATATTTTATAGCTTTTCAGTCTACACCTTCAATAGTTCTGGAAAACATGCAGAGACAGCTGACGAAGGATTTCGGATGCATATGACCAACGTGAATGAGGATTGAGTCTAACCATGAGTCAAAAGATGAATAAGCCACAACTCTGTCTGCCAACTCAAGTGGCAATGCATTAAGTTTTCCACCAACATATATGAATGTTACTCTTTTGAGTTGTATTCCAGGTGATGCAGATTGTATTGATCTTTCAGTACTAATTATTCTGAACTTTCTGCAGACATTGGTCATTGATGTTTTATGAGTGAGTACCATATGTACTGTATGTGATGGTTTGGTGATTGTGATAACAAATATTCTGAGGGCAGTATATTATTTGTAAATTTAACGTGATTGAAAACTGATTGAATTGATCATCGCTAATCTTTCTATTTGCTGAGATGGTGATAGTCTGAATAATGTTATTCAGCAGCATAACCTTCTGTGTGTTCATTATGTAATCAATTTGGCACATGTGGTCTGTGATTCAAAAGGAATTGTTCAGATTCTGAAAATGTCTGTTATGTGACAACAGCCTTGATTAAGAAGTCATTTATCTGACTTAGCTTGTGAAGTCGTTTATCCTTTTATTATCCAATAAAGGATCTGCCAAGATTGTCAATAGTGTTTTCCCTTCTCTCTGCTCTCATGTGGTTGCTCCATCTTTACTAACAAGTTTTAGTTCAGTCCATAACTGTGCTCCTAAGGACTGCACATTCACCTTCAGTTTCCACAAATAGACGTTTTCTCCTTCAAACTTTTGCAAAGATTCATTCTTAAATGGAGGCCTTTAATTTGCCAAAAAAACTGGGCTCCATCAAGAACTTTGAGATTGTTGCTAAGAGTTATTGAGACAATACAATTTTCATTGAAGTTTGGTGATCATTTGATGTGTCTTAGTGTTTGTTTGGTTTCATTATCCCCTCATTTAGATCAGATTGTTTAGATAAAGTTTTGTGATCTCAATGGAGAATGTGATCATGTATTGATGAATTCCTTGCTTCATACTTCTGAGTTTTGACAAATTATTCCTTAAGTCATTGTGCAAAGTTAGCCTGAACCCCACATCTGTGTAGGCTTAAATTCTATCATCTACATATATTGTTAATCCTGATGGTGTCCATTGTGGTATGAAAATTATTTGCATAACCCTTTAAAGATTGCACTAGCTCTCATGTAGTTGTAGTTTAACTCGGCAAAGAAGAAAATTGTTATTGAGGAATTTGTCCACCAAAATAATATCCATTGTTGTCATTATCCATAGGAGTAGATTAGGACTTCCTAAACCCTTCTCTTTTGCTTTCCACATATTCTGAAAACCAAAAAAAAAGTTCCCTATTGCAATATCTTTCAATAGCTCCCATTTTGATTTGAAATGAATCTAAAGTGAAACAAACATAAGGCCCCTCGTGACTAACAACAAATCACATCAACCATTGAGCTTATCCACAGTCAAGACCTAACACGAAAGGAACCTTAGAGTCATTGTATGATCTTTTAACAATCTTAGCATACGTTAGACATTGACCAAGAGAGGATAAAATACCTTGGTATTTTAATCTATTGTTGCTGAGTCATAAAACAGACATCAACATGTTGTGATGTGGTTATGGCTGAGAATGTTGATCAAGTGTGTGACGGCCTTCACCTCCTTGTCAATGAGCTCCAAGGCAAGTCAATGCGGCCTAGAGCAGTGTTGTGGCATATTTAGACCATCTTGGTGTGTGCCAAATGATGCACAAGTTGGCAGAAGCTTTTCAGCGAGAGATGAAGTTGCAAGTTTGCTTGGCAAAGGTAAGGGGTGAGCTCAAGGAACAGTGGGCAATGAGCTCTTCAGCCACTTGGTCACGATCCATCTCAGTCTGGCAACCTTGACATGATCCTGATCCACCAACTTCAACAGGCTTGGGGGCCATGCACCAAAGTAGTGACATTTTGATAAATAGTCATTGTACAACATTCTTTTTGTATAAACATATACAAAGATTAGGAGTCTTTGTAATAATGTAACATATGTACATTTTGATACTGATGATATATATATATATATATATATCAAGGTTACTGGGAGATGGGGAGACTTGGAGATCTCTGGTACTGGTACCGGTACCGCTATATTTCAAACAAGAGACGGGTACTTTAGGAGACGTCAATTTTTTTTATTATAATTTTAAACTTCCTAAGAAATACCATAGATTCATGACACAGTGCTTTGAAAACAAGAATAATTAACATTGAAAAGTTATAAATATTAACATTCAACATTAGAAGTTTGCACATTTCATATCTCATAGTCATATTTGATTTCTGAATATCGCATATGACCATCATCGTATCAGATTAATAAGGGATGAGACTATCATTATATTCATTACATATTGAAATTTGAAATTCAAAAATATATAGTTTGATGCTAAATCCCTGATATACAAACAAAAAACTGAACTGTAAACAAAAATCACAATCTATCTAGTATCTAGTATGATAATAATACTATGTTTAGAATTTATTATTAAGGTGGACATGCACAGGAGACTTTATTTTTTCAGTTTGGAGACACAGATACTTTTGGATACTCCGTCACGAAGTCTCCCACCCTTTTCAAAGTCTCTGGAAACTTCAAAAGTCTCAGACATCTTCAATGTCTCAAAGGCGGGGAGACGCATCTCCCAGTAACACTAATATATATATATATATATATAGATAGATACAGATTTTCTATCATCTCATTGATATCTATGATGGTTACTGTGCTCTTTATTTTTCATCCTTCTTGTTGCATCTACATGTCAATTTTCTCTCCTAGGAATGTTATCTATGATTCTATAGTGTGATAGGAAATTGTCTAAGGAGAACTAGAGCTAAGTCTCAACACTGAGAAAACTTTGACTGCTTTGCTAGGTATTTCCCAATGATTTGATTCATGATTAGCTCATAATCTTCGTGCATGCAGAGATGTGTGACAATAGAAGCTATCCCAGCTTATAGCCCAACTATGATGGCCTTGTAGACACAACATTGTTTGTGCAATGATATTCCAAACGAAAGGAAAGAGGAATAGATTTTCCTTCAAGTGACATCAAAATCACACTCGGTCTTAAACATGTTTGATATCTTGACCCATCAGAGTGCATGTCCCAAATAGGGTCATGACCAATGGTACATAGATTTTTATCAAGAAATTGATCCAGCATTGGGAATGTTTTCAGGGACTGTGTGTTTGCTAACTGATCAGCAACCGCTTACCCTTTGATTGACTTTTGAGATACAAACTTGAGGTCAAATTCAGATAGAAACAATGCCCACTTTTCCAATCATCTTGAAACATCAGCTCAGGAAAACGAGTGTTCTAATCAGTCATTCTTGGTGAGGACCTGAGTTCCTAGGTGGAGCAAATAATACCTTAACTTTTGTGTTGCAAAAACTAAAGCTAGACATTTATTTTCTATAATAGAATACCGAGTCTCATAGTCAAGCAAAATGGAGCTGCTATAATAGACAGCCCTTTCCTTGCCATCATTCTTGTACTAGGTTAGCAAGGCTGCAAGAGAATTTTGCGATACTGACATATAGAGAAAAAATGAGCAATCTTGTATAGTTGGCATTAGAGTAGAGGGTTATCAAGATAGCTCTTGATAGAATCGAAGGCTATTCGAGATCCATCATCCTATTTAAACTACACATCTTTCTTCAATAATCACGTCAAAGGCAAGGTTCAATCAACCAATTGAGAGACAAATCTTCATATGGCCTAGATCTTCCCTTGCAACTATGAAGTTGAGAGATGTTCCTACGTGAAGGCATGTTGACAATCACATCAATCTTATCTATATCAACTTTTATTCCTCTTTTCAAGATAATCAATCTCAATAGTTTGTTGGCATCTACACCAAGGACATGAGGGTTCAATCTCATCTTATATAAGCAGAGTCTATCGAAGATAAGTCACAGATTGTTAACATGGTCTTGACAAAGAAGCAATTTTTCCAAGATGTCATCCACATAATCTTCCAAGATTTTATGAATAAAATCATGGAATGTGAGGTTCATTGCTCATTGATAGGTTGCTCCAACATTCCTTATCCCAAGCAACATGACAACATAGCAGAAAGTCCCAGAGGGGTAGTGAAGGCAGTCTTATACTAATATTTTGGGTGTATATTGATCTTATTGTAACCTAAAAAACCATCCATGAAAGATAGAAGTGTATGGCTTGTTGTAGTATTGACAACCATATCTGAAGAAAAGCATTTACCGAAATTAATGATTCTCTCAACGTGATTAGCATCCATAGGGATATCGATAGTATCCCCCTTTAAGAGGGAAGTCCGGTCTTCTAGATAGAGTTGTAAAGTTATCATCAACGTGAGAGAGAGAGAGAGACTCCCTCATCCACATTTATAATGTATTCTCCACAAGATGCCTAGCTTTCCAAGCAATAAGGGAGTTGTCATTTATGATGATAAGAAGGTAAGTCATTATAGACACCAAGGAACTCTTTAGAGACCCCTGCCAAGAGAAGACATTAAAAAGGGGCCATTGTAGAACTCATAATTGTGTCAATGAGTTCAGGGCGAATTAGTTCTGGAGTTAAGGGCTCAAGAAAAATCACATTTAAGTTTCGCCAAGGCTTTGCCTTACACGTCGTGAGACGATATCCTAACCCATGGTTATGATTTTTGAGCTCAGGGTCCAAGGAACTTTGGTGCCTTCTTTATTAGGCCTACAACCCCGACCATCATAAACACACCAAGAAGCTAGCTCATATCTCGTCCCTAGATCAACTGACACTCTTTAGAACTAGGTGAATTGGTGTTAAAGAGATGATCCACATGATATGGATCATCGGGCTTTATAGAGGCATAATCTTCTCTTGTAGCCACAACAGAAGCAATTTTAGGGATCTTTAGAATGATCGGGTTACCCTTGTATTATCCAACATAAGAGTCGGTAAAATTCAAGGTTGCCCAATCGTCACCTGAACATGTATTGACATTTGTGGTAGGAGTTTCAGTTAATTCAATGGAGATAGATAGAAGATCTACATTAGAGGAATTAACTCTTGCAGAATTCACCCTGGGAGGAACCTATGTTTTCTTCTTGGACACCATTCCCTTGAACATCTCCACTAGATGGGGTTAGGAAAGCAATTCTCGAAATGGCGGAGGACAATAAGGGAATATAATTTTTGAATCTAGAGCAACTGAAGTTTGTCCTACTGCTACCATTTGGCACAACTATATGGTGCAAAGATCATCTTTTACCATGACCACTTGGTTATCAGCCACAAATTCAACTGGCCCATCTAGGGTTGATGAAACCGCCCCCAAGGCATGCAGCCAAGGCCTATTATAATTTATTACTAAATCCTATTTAGAAAGGTAAAATACCTTTTTTACAATATTATTCTTTGTAGTTAATTTTATTTATTTATTCGTTCATGATAATTTTATTATTTAATTGTTATTATTTTTTAATCTTACTTTATCAATAATAGATTATATCAAATGTTGTTATTTATATTATTATAACAATATTTAATTTAATTTCTTATTTTTTAAATTTAATATTAATTTTAATATATGATTTTATTATCATATTAATAATATATTATTACTAGTTTCTACTTATTATTTTTCTTGTATTATTATTTAAAACTTTATTATTTACTACTAATCTTATTTAAAATGAGCACATCACATATTGTGCACTACAGTCTTTCCAATATTGTCAAATCCTCAAATGAACAATGAAGATGCCACTAGTAAGTTCTTATCCATCTTGATTTTGGGCAATAAGTCCAATCACATACGTTGAGAGCCGAACCAATGTCAATGAGGGTTCGACTTCTGCCTGGACCATCATCAAATATTATGATCATCAGAGGGTTCTCATGATTCCTTGTTTCTAAAGGTTGGATTTCATGTAGGTAAAATGTAATATTCGGCATCTCCACATGAATATGATCCATCACCGCGTTCACATCTGCTAGAATCACAAAACAAGGAAGCAAGATCTTTTGATGAGCTTCCTAAATCATCCCTTGGTAAACTAATGTTGTTTAAATTGGATCCCAAAGTGAGATCTTAGCAGGAATAAATCGAAGTTGCTCAAACAAATCATAGTCTCTAGATTGCCTAGCTATTGATTTAGGAATTTAAGGAATCTCAAGTTGAGGAGGGGCTAAAACCATAGTAGGTTGATTGACATTGTCCTTTGTCCTTTGAATGTTATAGGTATGAACAATACTACTATATGACTCATTCGTATATCGAGAACATTCTGCAAAGAAATTTAAGAGTTACCCCCTTGCGATTTATCACGAGTGGACTTTGCCTTCTTGAAGAAGGGCTAGCAATAGTTATACAAATGATTGATCTCTCAGGCTTTGAAGGAGTCTTTGAGACTATGATAACATTCAAGAATTGACTAGGTCTTAACGAAGGAGTCTCTTTACAAGGAAGGTGTTTGGTAGACTTAGAGCTATGATTGGAAACATCCTATAAATCTTCTAAGGTGTTTTCTAGCATTTCAAAGTCATCCTTAGAGGATGACATCCATATGGGTTCATCAAAATGTAGAGCAAGCTACATTCCGAAGACTAAATCTTCCTTGTACTACCTCACTTCTACTAGCATGCAAAGCTAGGGGTAAAGATCTAACTAAACTAATATGTGGATTATAATCTACTCAAAACGAAGGAAATAACTACAAACATGAACTTATTTAAATACTAAAGTATCAACCATTGAACCTTAGTAATGATATTTCTATTATTATAAACAAGAATATAAGAAGTGTAAATATTTGATAGACTTTAAGCACTATGAGTATTTTGATCATAGAGGTATAAAATAATGACATTGAACTACTCACTTAACAAATTTGGAACTCTCGGGCTCATACGACTGTGCACTACGGGGACATTTATACGTCACGTTGTAGTCCTAATTACTAGAATACAATGAAGAGTCCACTAAGCTTTAAACCTTTTAAATCTTATTGTCACAATACTTGATTATCACCTGCACAAATTGAATAGAGAAAAGTGTTGGGGGTGGTATAGAGGTTTGCCTTAGTCAAACCCTTGCTTTTGTGTTCTCACCTCCATGGACACCTAGATAGATAGGATTGTTATAATTGATATGGAGACAAGTAATACAAATAATTCCCAACTTAATGGAGAACTCCAATTACACAAAGGTGAGCAATAAAAATGAACCTTGCTTGAGGGAGGAAAGCCCTTATTGCACAAAGACATTATTAAGTACAAGTAGTAGAATCCAACCTCACTTAAGGGATGAGAGCCCCTACTACACAATGGATTTATGACCCAATATGTGATAATTAAAATATATCAATGTAATAAAGCAACACACAAAAAGGAGAGAGGGAAAGATAGTGATACACAATGCAGATCCTCACCTCCACGCCAACCCCCCCCCCCAACTGGAGCAAAGCGTTGGACAACATGAGAAATTTGGTAAAACTTCACTTTGAGATGTAAGAATTAGAGCCAAATATAACATCCCGATTTTCCGAGATTTAATTAACAAATAACATACTCAAAGAATATAGTTATTACTTAATTTCATAGGAAGACAGTTATATCATTCATGTTCATGTGAATAAGATTTACCGTTAAAATCAGTTAGACAAAATTTCTAACTTAAAAACTTGAAGTACCATCAAATGTATTTATTACAGAAATCGAAAACTACATACCTCGAAAAACTAAGATTGAAATCAATGAGGGATACTTCTGCAACCACCCGGGTTAGTCCACAAATACCTCTATAACAATACCACAAAAATGACTTCTATCCAATATTGTTAAACCAAAATCAAATGACGATCTTCATTAAATACCATTATATAAAATTAGGGCATCACATACCACTGTATCAACTAGGGCATTGTTTATCTTTGGTTCATTTAGGGCTTCTAATACCACTAACTCACATAGGGCTTCCGCAACCACGGATTCAATTAGAGCTTCCGAATAATTCAAATAGGGTTTCCAATACCACGGATTCAAATAGGGCTTTTGATACCACTGATTCAAATAGGGCTTCCAATACCACGGATTCAAATAAGGCTTCTGATACCACTATATCATTTAGGGTTCCAGTCATCTCTCAATCAATTAGGGCTTCAGATTCCATTCCATCCGAAATGCTTATCTATGACAGTTTCTCAAGATTAGATAAATGCTTATATTCGATAATATAAATGAAAATAATTCATGAATCTATCGAGGGGTAAAATAATGGTAACAATGAAATTAACTTAATTTAATCTTACCTCCTCATAAATAAAAATGATAATACCTGTTTCCAATAAACAATTGAATGCATAGCTTATCTCTATCTAACGCATGTCCGACAACTGGAGAAGAGAGGAAACATTGTCAGGGGTTTAACCACCCAACCTCGGACCACAACATATCCCCACACAATCTCTAAGAGAAAGGCCCTCCCTACCCGGAACAGACAAGGGGCTTCTTGCCATCCACTAGGCTTCCTGGTAATTAACTCACCATACAACTTGGTAGCAGGAGATTACATAACAAGATTATGCAAGAGCTCTTAATTATTCATATTTAAGGTGATAAATGTTATTATGTCATATCGGATACTGATTCACATTGTTGATGATTTCTTTCTCACACCTCATCACCCATCTTCTTGGCTACACAGCCAGGTCTTAGAGCAGACAACTCTATCAATTATTCAAGAAGATTACATTTCACATTCTATGATTATTTTCTTAAAATGTCTCAAAATTGACAACATTCTTCATGAGTGGAGCATGCATGAGCTAAAGTAATGTTTTATGTATGCATCTTAAAAGTAACCAAAATTGGGAATTCATTGGTAGCATTGGGAAACAAGGTAGGCATACAAAAATCTACTATACCATTAGAAAACTAACATTTTCAAGTTTTAACCCTGGCAAGAAGAATCCAAGTAAGATTCATCCTCGACCAATTCTCAGGAAAATTTCTAGAAGTTAAGGGTGCCTTTAAATCGTCTTCACTAGAATGAAAGAACAAACCAGTGGTCAATATAAGCATATGCAGCAAGGAATTAAATAATTTGGTTCTTGAGCCTTTAAGATCAAATGACTATAGCCGGTAAAAGAGCCTTCGCCTAGAAAAGTTATATTCTATGGCAGCCACAAGACTCCTTTTCACTCAAATCAAGTATCAATATCCGAAACAATCAAATAGACCAACAACTCTGATATTTATACAGGCTAATACATCCATGTTCCTTATTTTCTCTCAATTTAGACAATCAAAAGAGATGATACTATTCCAACATGGAACTTAAATTACGGAAACAAGCCCAACCCCTCCTATGGAATCAATAGGAAACATTTCTCTAGATAGCAAATTGGAAGCATATAGAATCTTTTACAAAACTTACAATTTTTGTGAAGATACTTAAGCCTAGCAACAATATCCTGTAAGTACTTACGAGCAATATCCTCTCCAATTCCACCAAGAGGACCTGAACTTTTGGAAATCCACCCTCTCTCCATATATTCTCAAATTTAGAGCTTTCACTAAAATCACAGATTTTCACATGACCATTACTGGTAACAAGAAGGTTCTTTGGCTTGATGTCCCCGTGCACAATATTCAGTGGCTATGGTTTGAAAGGGTGAAGCTCTTGTGACTTTTGAAAGGCGCTGTGGTCCGATATGAAAACTCCACGGCTTGCTATGACTCCACGAACAAATTTGAGACATAGCTTGCGCTTGAAACAAAAGACGTCAGACCTGTTCAGAGACCTTCAGCAAGGAAGAAATAGATTGGTTCGAACAGCAAGGTATCGGGTTTGAGCTCGGTAGTTTTAAAAATACTAGCAGCAAAGAATTTGAAAACAGAATGGAAGAGGAATGCCAAAATATTACTATGAAAGTCTATGATACAGAAAGGAGCCTGACTCTAGGGCTTCCTACTGTTACAAGATACCATCCGAATGCCAATCAAATCAAATTTTTAAAAGAAATAAAGTTGAAAATAATTATACAATACAAATTGTCAAAAATTAAGTCGATCTCCATGCCAAGTGTTATCGTTAAAAAGCAAAGAATATTAAATCGGAAAGAATAGAGTTAGAAAGTTATAATTCGAGAATTATAATAATTTATTATAATTCTAATGTTATTAAAATCTTATATGTACAAGCAACATTACTTTATTAATTATATTATAATGGTGCTTAATCATTTTATATTGAAATGTACGTTTATAAATAATTATTAAAAACAATATAACGAAAGATAAATTAAAATCCTTTAAGATACATTTTATATTTTAACTCAATTATTATAATTAAATTATTTAGTTAAATAACTCATGCAGTTCCACAGATGTACTCTGTTTCAAATCGCTAGGTCCTTTACCCGTCTACCCAGTGATGGTGATGCCCTGCCTAATTCTTTTGTGACAATGCTTTCACCCCTTCAACATGCTTCCTGCAAGGAAATTCTTCGTAATTAATTTACATATTATTTAATCATAAATAATCATAACAATTAACCTTTCATCTAAATTCCATGAATTCGCGCTTAATGATCAACTAACATGTCATCTTCACTTGAAATCATAACGACTAAATATCTTACCATTTTGCCAGATTATATCAAATTAAACTATCAACTGACTTCATGTGAACCTCAACGGCTATATTTCAAGCTAGGTCAAAAATTGGGATGTAACACCAAAGTTCAAGAGTGCAGGAGAGAGTGAGAAAAATCTAGCCTTTTATCATTGCTTACAGGCAGTGTTAGCCATTTCATATGCATTTGAGAGAAGAGATGCATCAGAAGTAGCATTGATTTTTCATATTTTGGAGATGTGTACACGTTGTGCTTACATCCGACAATGTGAAGCTCAAATTTGAATGGGGTTTCATAGATGAGCCATGAGGTCAAAATGTAGCCATTTGATCATGATCCTTTGTTGCAAACACATGGGTTTAATGGGCAAGTGCCATAAATGCAAGGGTGCAATTTTAGGACACTACACCTTTCTACACATTCAATTCTATTTAGTATCACCTCTAGGAATACACTCCTAGGTTTAACTTAAGCCCAAAGAATATGAGAGCTTATTCACTCTCATTTGTTGCCTTAAACCCTCCCTAATCTATGAATGAACCTTAGTTTTACTTTCGTGATGACAACCCCCAACCTTGAAAATTCAATCATGTTCTAGGATTTTCGAGTAGTGGTTTTTGGACTCAACATATATTGTAAAGCTGGTTATCAAGTTGTCCCTCTTTGGCACTCCTTTACCCACCCATTTACTTGTTTCTCTAAACTCTATCCTTTTTGGAACCCTTATCCTTCCTCTATCCCTTATCCTTGACCCAATAGGGATATGGTAGGCTAAACAACAAAATAGTTTTTGTTCTGCAAAAGTTGAAGTCGGCCTTCTTTAGAGGTTCCAGTCTAGTTACTCAAAACTTCAAAAGAAAATTGTTAATTTGCGATACCTATATATGTTGGAGCTTCTTAGGATCATTCAAATCATAAGTTGTATATCCATTTTTCACTATATCGAGTAAATGATGGTCACAAATATAAAGGCTTGAAGATCAAAAAAACTTGGTTTTTATGCTTGCCTATGAGCACAAGAACCCCTTCTTGTCCCCTTCTCAGTGAAAGCTTTATCCCCAATTTATATGAGTGAAAATCAACCACAAACAGTCTTTAGAAGGATTATATATTCAATTTGTCACCACATACAGTTATTCTTTATGTTGGATAAAGAGACAAAGTGCTTCAAGGACTAGAAAATGGAATTTGTCCAAAAGAAGTGCCTGTTTGAGAATGGGGTGGTAAGGGGTTGTACATTTACCAATCCAAGGGTTCTTGAAATAGCCATAATGCAGAGTATTCACTATTGAACAGTTTGGCAGCATGGGACTCTTCTAATATCTAATGCTAGCACACTTTTGAAAGCTAGGTTTAGAGGCACATAAAGGGTTCCAACATGTTTTCTTATTAGAGCACTTTAGTTCCTTTACTTTTGTACCATGAACAAGGCCTGCAATTTCTTTATCTTCCTCCACTACAATTGACTCTTGGCTCTTATTGTGCATTTTAGCAGTTCCTTGTTGTTTGTTTCTTAAGTATTCTATGTTGATGTGAGTTTTATGCCCGTACAACATGCAGAGTTGAATACCTAGTATTCCAAACAAAATACCAAATTTCCAACTCTCTTGAACAAAGACACCATGTATGCTAAAGATTGCAAAGAAACGTCATTGAGGTAACTCCAACGTTCCTTCTAATTGTGGATTTAACTCAATTGTAATGATGTGATAAATGGTATCAAAAAGGGATTTATGCTAATTAACTAAGACTTGTCAACTTGATTACAAATGTTATGGAAATTGAGTGCAATAAACTATTTCTAACTAACGATGAAATAAAGTGCAAACGGGAATGGGTTAAGAAATCTAAACTACTAATTCTACTCTAGGATGCAAGGGATGTGAATATTCCTTCTGACTGTACTAGGTTTGGTTTTGTCATAAACTTCACCAAATTAGTGCAGTCTTCTAAGGTAAATGAAGGATATTCAAACTATTAGCATGAAACCAACACCATCCATATATGTATATCAATGTATAAGCAATAATTGAAGTAAGCTCATAAATACACTAGTTGACCCGCAAGGCAAACTTATAATCAGAAAGCAGCTAGTGGTATGGTCTAAGTGACTTCAACAAAGATACATTTAAAATCACATTCATCCAACTGAATTACTCAAACCAAATTCTTAAAATTAAGCACTTGAAAGGAAATTCCATTCTAAATAAGGAAAGTAAGGAACTATGCAATACTCCAAAAGACTACAAGTATTCACATGTAAACACAACAATGAATATAGAACAATTTTGGTAATATATAAGTTACGATTCTCCCACAAAACCTCTCTTTTACAAATGGCAAGGCTTTGTCTTTTATAGTAGTTCCTAGTACAATGAATGGCCAAGATCAATTTGAGATCAAGGGCCTAGATTTTTCCAACACAACTTTAATTCAACTAACTTCTACAAGCATTAAATGCTTGACCAATTACATGAAGTCAACAACTTGTGGGCCAAAAATAAAACTATAATGCACTTGAGAGCCAATGAAAAAATGTCTTTGGTAGAAGCTTATTATACAATAAGGCACCAATGAATGGCCTGACAATAAAATGCCGCATGGGCTTACAACAAATCTTCTTTTAGAAGATAATTTCCTTTGACATGTTCCCTTTTGGCAAATTCAATGAATCTGAACATAATACTGTTGAACCCTTCTATGAGACACTTGGCGAGATCCAACTAGTTGAAGATGAACGGGTGCCACCTTAACATGCTTATCTTATAGACTTGATAAATCCCTCAGTGATGAGAAAAAATGTGAGGGCTAAATCTCCCAAATTGCTTTATCCTCACGAAGTTCTATGTCCAACTTCTAGTAATCTTCTCATTGTTATGCTCATGACTTGAACTTGTACTTGAAATCTCGATGTCTTCATGATGTCCTGACCTTTGTCTTGCACATGTAGAAATAAGATGTGGCATGCAGTTGGATCATCCAAGTGAACTCTAATTCCCCAAGGAAATTCAAGTTTGTACCAGTTTTTCCACTCGCTTGTAGA
This sequence comes from Cupressus sempervirens, assembly GCA_028749045.1. NCBI lineage: Eukaryota > Viridiplantae > Streptophyta > Pinopsida > Cupressales > Cupressaceae > Cupressus > Cupressus sempervirens. Next base: position 459,974,605 of record CM053791.1, on the reverse strand, counting down.
CTTACTTATGATGTTGTTCTTGCATTTTGAATTCCATCTTGGACTTGGACTTTGCCTTGATCCTCAAGTCATCTTGGTGCACCTTGCTCGTACTTTGACTTCAAACTACTTGCAACTCACCGGTACCTGAAGTCCTCCACATTGTACTTTTTTTAAAATCCTTACCACTGTCCTAACATGCCATAGCACACTGCTAATTAGAAATTTGCATTTCATCTAGTGCTAAAAGGGTTAGTAGTCAAGGAATCCAAACCTTCAATAAGGATATTCAATGAATTCTAAAAGCAAGACTCCTAACTTTAGAATTCTGATTTTATCCTAACCAATGGAGATGTCAGACTTGAATATATCTATTACAATCACAATCTTCATTCAAAACCATTGCCAAAATGGATAAACAACCTCTCATCATTTCAAGCTTACCATGGGAAAATCAATTCACCTTATTGTTAATAATAAAAATCTGAGTCTAAGACATGGATCTGCAAGTAATTCGAACTTGTAAAGGCCTGATCTCCTTAGTTTCATCAGATCTTATTTCTTTCAATTCCCCCAGTTTTAGGAGTACCTCAGACTAGCCTTCAAATATCATTGTTGTCTCCTTCAGGAGGCAAATGACTTAATGATATTTTTGGTGCTTCTGTAGGAAAATTTTGATCTGCCCTTGAATGTTTTCCATACACTTGATCCACCCCTTCTAATTGAATTTTGTGCCTCTTAGCTGATTGCTTACATCCCATTAATAATTACAATTTGCATCTAATGTTTACCTTCTTGACATGACCACCTTGATTGATCCCTTGAGTGAATTGCTAATGCCCATAAATAAGTTATTTGGTATGTTGATTGGACAAACACCTGAAATATTTTTGGAAATTAGCCATGAACTGGGCCAGATGCGTAGACAATTTTGAGAAATCCTGATGAGAATGGGTAAAACGCACCTAGTAAAAAAAACTGGAAATCATTTGAGACTTGGGTAAGAATAAAGATCATGGTATGATTTCAAAATTCAAGGGTTAATAGGATGAACAACATGATGACCACAAATTCTATGCACATTGGGTGAATTACATTGCTCAAATTTTGAAATTTGGCAGTACTTGGGCCAAGTACATATAGACTTCCGGAAATTAGCCCCTCACTGGGCAAGAAGATTCAAAAAATCCATTTGTATTGGGTAAACACTGGGGCCTTTTTGGAAATTTACAAGAGATTGGGAAAACATCCTCGATCATTTGCAGAAATTCATGCTCCATTGGGAAAGGATTATATTTCTCTTGAAGTTGGGAAATACTAAGACATTTTGGATTTGACAGCCCTATTGGGTGAGATGCTAGTGGTTTTCAGAATTCAAAGCCCTATTGGGTAGGCGAACCACATCATGCTAATTTGGAACTGGGATAGGACTTAGGAAAACTTTACTAAGTCAGTTCAGAATTCCATGCTTTATTGGGCAAGGTCATAATGCAATTCGGAAATATGAATCAAGTTGGGCTAAGCATATACAGATTTTCGGAAATTCACAAAGCATTTGACGAATGCCATCATATGGATTGCAGAAATGCATGCTTAGCATTGGGCGAAACACATACAATTTCATAATTTCATCCTGAGTTGGGAATAACAAACAAGCAAACCCATTAATCATGACTTTATTGGGAAAACCTCAAGTATTTTCAGAATTTCCAGACTAGTTGGGCAAACTTCAAGTCCAAATTTGGAAGTTCATTGTCGATATATGCATCTTTACATTTTTTAAGTTTGGATTCCACGTGCACTTGAATGTTTTCATTGTCTTAACTTAGTATTCTTCTTGCCCAAACTTAGGTTTTTCCACTTGATTTCAAATTGACTTTATCTTGATATTCATGATGTCCACTTAATTAACTTGAATTCAAACTTCATCCAGCTCTTCACACTCAATTGAATTGAAAATCCATTGTTCTTTATAACACACAATCAAATTTGATTTTGAACTCCAGATTGTCAAGCCCTCTCGAGCCTGACCCAATTTATCACATTGCACTTGCTTTATGAATTGCCCATTGATCACTTGATCATGTCATAAATTGACTTTGCCTCTCATTTTCATGACTTGAACTCCACAGATTGTCCAAAGCCTTGATGATAGAATATAATCATTCTCTACCCAAGGCTTGGACTCTTGAATCATTGCCTACATGCTCCAAACTAGCATCTAGTGAAAGCCAAAGCAAAAAGAGGGGGTCCCCACTTGCGATGGGGTGATGGTGTTGAAAGGTTGCAACACTCTGCTGTAGATCAAAGTTGCTTTAGTGTAGTTACAACATTTGCATTTGGCGTATATCCACATTCATTTATATAGAAAGAGAGCATTTGTGGATCTAGCATGTTGGAAAGAATTGTTTGTGGTTGGATTAGCAATTGAGCAAAAGTTTCCTCTGAACTAAGCAATATGGTGTAGGGGCACCAATAGAATAATTAATTTCATCACATTTTATGTCAAGTCCAAGGTTTTATTTCTGAAAAAGAATTCCATGTCAATATATATTTAGCAATGTATGTAAAGTACAATCTTACAAATTTATAAGATGTACTACAATTGGGGGATTTTAATATATGTTAAGTGGCTAGTTGAAGAGTCATGTAACGGACTCTATTATAACCATCCAAAATAATTATATAGAGGCTGAATGTAAATGGGAAAAATGTAGCCGGGAATTCAAAAATGTAGTTGAGGAATTAATTACCTGGTTGTCATCTTGTAGATTTGGGTAAATTTTTGAGAAATGGGATTTTACTCTGCATCAAATTGGTATTAGAGCTAGAAGCTCTTGACAGCGAAGGATTCACACTAGGACCTTGTTGGAAAGAAGATGGATATTTGATTCTTGTTGTTGAGTTTTGGTTGCAGGTGCATGTTCACTCACTACAAAGAGGTGGACATGGAGGTCTACCTAAGGGGCCATAGGAGATGGTCCAAGGCCTGAGAAGGGGGTCCATTTGTTTGCCAAAAGACCTAGGGAGAGAGGCAAGAGAGGACTCCTAGGTGAGGTATAAGTTGATGGTTGTGGAGCAGCATGAAGGAGTGGACTTTGGATCGGAGAAGCACCATTGGAGACAACCACTTGAACTCCATTGATGAGAGTCAAATGCATAATAGAGAGTGTGGAAGAGGCATCAACATTGCATGAAGATAAAGAGGCAGAATTTGCAGATCATCAGAAGTACATTTCAATGGGAAATGGAAATCTTTAAGGTTGAGAGTATGGTGCAGGGGCACCAATAGAATAATTAATTTCATCAAATTTTATGTCAAGTCCAAGGTTTTATTTCTGAAAAAGAATTTCATGTCAATATATATTTACTAATGTATGTAAAGTACAATCTTAAAATTTATAAGATGTACTACAATTGGGGGATTTTAATATAACTGATATGTTAAGTGTGTAAAGTTTCTGCAAATTCTGTTCTAAAACTCAGACTTCTATAATATGCTTTGAATTGATGAAGATGATCTTCTTAATGTTCTGAAGGTAGGAGGAATTATCACCTTTAACTCTGATCTGAATTTGTTTTATATCAGCAATAAATTCAAATAAGTATTATTGCTCGAGGGAGCAGACTTGTGTTTATTGTGTGTCCTCAAACTACAATAACACTTACCCTTTATATCAAGACCAAAGGGCATGTCCCTTAAAGGGACATGACCCTCTCTAGGTCGGCCCAAACACCACTTGTAGAAATCGGTGCCTTAAGAAAATAATACAATGTTTGACTAACATAACAATTTGTTATAGTTAGTATAAGATATAATTTCTGCCAAGGATCGCCGCCCATTTTAATGCCAAGTCTAGTGTATATATATATATATGTTTTCTAGGATATAATGGGAGAAGATTAAGGTGCGGTTTGCACTTCTCAGACCAATATGAATATCATGGTTAATATTTAACACTCCCTCTTAACTTGATAATTATACTAAGAGATAACATATCTAGCATCATCAATTACGATGAATAAGCATAGATTGATACTCTATATCTATTTGAATCTTCTAAGAAAAATGATATCATGTAACATATGATGCTGAGTCATATAACCATCTTGTGATATGACTTATCACTTTATACTAGTGATGTCAGTATTGCATGTAATGCAATACACATGATAAAATCTGAAGAATGATTAAGTTCTTCATTTATTCAAGTTGTGATTCATAGGAACTGGCAATCCTATATCACAACTTGATCTTGAGTTAAGATCTATCAGAAGACAGGATAAAGTCTGAAGAATAAATTCTTCCTTTATCCAAGTTGTGATTCATAGACATGGAAATGCTTATGTCACAAATGATCTTGAACTCACCTAGATCTAATAATAGTTCTATATTGTTTAATACATTATCTGAGGGATCGTCATCTCTCATAATGTCTCCAATACAAGTATTCATTACCTCAGAGATCGTCACCTCTTAAATAATGAACACAAATGGTGAAGCCCATAACAGTCAATACCCTGACAAATAAAATTATTTTATTAATAATTTAAAGAATACAAATGAATTACAATTCAACCATACCAAGTCTTTTCCTGAAGTGATCTATCTTCACTCTAGAGAGAGGTTTGGTGAGAATGTTTGTTGTCTGATCTGCAGTGCAAATGTATTCTAATTTTACATTATTCCTATCTACCATATCTTTTACATAATGGTAAAAAATTTTGATATGCTAGGACCTGTCATGAAAAATTGGATTCACCGAAAGCTTGATGGAACTCTGATTATCACAATGAATAATTGTAGGATTAATGGCTTGACCAAATTATCTCACAAGTAACTTCCTCAGCCAAACTGCTTCTTGGGAGGCCGTCACTATTGCAATGTATTCGGCTTCTATGGAGCTTTGCGCTACTAAAGACTGTTTTCTGCACATCCAAGATATCATTGCTGATTCTAAACTGAAACAACATCCTGAAGTACTTTTTTTGTCTTTAACACTTCCACCCCAATCAAGTACATAAGGGACCCAATCATCTGTCTGTAGAGAGTAGAATCCATGGAAAGTGATTCTGTTGTTGCTTCTTTAAGTTTATGTAGATTAGTCTCCATTGGAGAAGACATAGACTTACAATTCCACATTCCAAATCTCTTCAAAATATCTGATGTATACTTCTCTTAATTAAGTATAATGTTGTCTGAATTCTGCCATACTTCCAATCTTAGGAAGTAATGGAGTCCCAAGACTTTCATCTCGAATTCTCTAATTAGATCTTTTTTGCATTGATCTATGAGATGATCATCATAAAGTATCAGAATTACCATATCATCTTTCTCTTTTATAATATAAATTTGGATCGACTTCATTTTTGGAGAATCCTAAGCTAGTGAGATATTTATCAATTCTTTCATACCAAGCCCTTGGAGCCTACAAACAAAAAAGTTAGGATCATGAGTTTCAAATCCTTCACGTTGCTCCAAATATACTTCTTCTATAATCTTTCCATTTAGGAATGTTGTTTTTACATCCATCTAATGTACTTTCCATCCCTTCGGTGCTGCAATGGCTAGGACTGCTCTTACAAAGGTGTATCTGGCAACAAAAGTTTCTTTATAATCAATCCCTTCTCTCTAAGAGAATCCTCTGGCTACAAATTTGTCTTTATATTTTTCAATGCTACCGTCAGCAACATGCTTTATTTTAAATATCCACTTGGAAGAAACAACAGGGAACAATTTCCCAAACATCATTCTTCATAATAGATTGGTATTATTTTGTCATAACTTCTTTCCAAGTTGTATGTTTAATAGCATCTAAAGTATTGGTTGGTTTTGATTTAGACAAATCATTCATGTTTGCCTAGAAAATCTTTTGGGTCTTTTGCTTTCTCTGATTGTTCCAGAAGGTGCAGTAAAGTCTTGTGCTTCCTCAACTGCTTTAATGGCCCAAAGTGGTCTTTTCTTTGAATTTTGAGTTTCTTCGAGATTTAGGTTTTGAATTTCATCTTAAATTTCTTCCATGTTCTCCCTCTGAGACTCAGACTCAGTATTACTTTCAAAACTAGGTAAAGATGGGGGTTCTTCAGAACTTGGGGCTCTTTTGAATGCTAGATCTTCTTCAAAAATTACATCCCTACTGAGTTCAATATTTTTCTGTCCAAGTATGAAAATCCTATATGCTTTAGATGTTTCACTATACCCTACAAAAATACCTTTCCTCTCGGAGGATTCTAATTTAGTTCTCTTTTCTTTTGAAACATGGATATATGCAAGGCACCCAAAAATCCTAAGATGACTTATATTGGGTTTAACCTTAGTAAAGACTTCTTCAGGAGTTTTATCTCTAAGGTAGGAGTGAAGGCTTCTGTTTTGAATATAGACAACAGTACAAGAGGCTTCTGCCCAAAGAAAATATTCTAGATTCTGATCAAATATCATAGCTCTAGCAGCTTCTATAATTGTTCTATTCTTTCTTTCTACTACCCCGTTTTGTTCTAAATTATAAGGAATGGTATACTCCCTTTTAACTCCTGTTTCTTTACAAAACCTTTTAAACAAATCTGAGGTGTATTCCCTTTCATTATCAATTCTAAGAGTTTTAATTTTGTCCTGATAAGTTCTCAGTTAATGTTTTAAATTCTTTAAATCTCTTTAAGATTTCTTCTAATTCTTTGCATTTTAAGAAGTAAATCCAAGCTTTCCTAGAGAAGTCATCTATGAATAAAATATAGTACCAGAATCCTCCAAGAGAAGGAACAGACATAGGTCCACATAAATCTGAATGGATTAAATTCCAAAACATTGTTACTTTTTTTAGTGCTATCATGAAATGAACTTTTGGTGTTCTTACCCAGAGCGCACCCTTTGCATATGCTTGAGTGGTCTTTATTTAGTTTAGGTAAACTAGTAACCATCTTCTCCATGGTTGATAAGGTTTTGAAATTTAGATGTCCTAACCTTCTGTGCCATATTTCATTTATGTCTGTAGCTTCATGAATTAAGGCTTGAATAGGTCGACTAGGTTCTAAATTTAATTCATACAAATACCTTTTTATTTGACCAATCAATTTTGCTTTCTTAATTGAGGAGTTCTTAGCTTAGGTTATTACTTTACCGTCCATGGATGCAACATTATGCCAATCATCTTCAAGTGTTGTGACCGAGACTAGATTTCTTTTTATTCCTGGTACATAGAGTACTCCTTTGAGAAGAAGAGAATTTCTTGATTTTAGTTTCAAGGTGCAAATTCCAATTCCTTTGACAGAATGTGCTGAATTATCACCAATGGTGACTTCGCCGTTAACTTTTTCTGATATAGAATCTAGTACTTCTTTGTATCCTGTAATATGCCCAAATGATTCACTATCAATCACCCATTCTTTACTTGAGCCTTCATTTGATAGTGAGAAATACAATACATGATTCTCAAGATCATAGTTATCTTCTTCCCTATTAACATTTGTACAGTTCACTTCTTGTTTAGAATTCTCAAGGCAATTAGATCCGCAATGTCCAAACTTTTCACATCTGAAGCACTTTATTTTAGATAGATCTTTCTTAGATTTGTCATTCTTTTGATTTCCCCTTTTCCTCTTGAAATGTTTCTTCTTGCCTTTATAGGAGTTCGTATTAAGAACATGAAGTTCTTCATCTTCTGTTTTCAATTTCCCTTCTTTCTTTAGTTTTTTGGATTCTTCCTAAAAACAATCTCCTTTAAATCTATTGAAGTCAAGAAGTTTACCTCTGGCACTTACTCCTTGTGCAAAAGTTTTCCATGAATCTGGTAATCCATCTATAGCCATCAGTGTTAGTTTTGTGTCACTAATGATGGTTCCTATACTTATAAGTTCATCACTTAGGCTGGCAACCCTTAGGAAGTAAGAATTCATCCATTCTCCCTTATTTATTTGTATGTGATTTAGTTGCCTTTTTAGTGCGAGAACTCTAGTTGCATTGCTAATAGAGTAAACTTTAAGAAAGCCGCCTCCAAAAAAAGATATAAAATATTGGCGAATCTTTCATTATTTTGAAAAAATAAAATTATTTCTTCTGGTGAATCTCTCAGTTTTTTATTCTAAATATGATTAATATTGGTGATTATTTTTTAATCATAATTTTTTAATATAAAATATTGATGAATCTCAATAAAAATAGGAAGTTCATTAATCACCATGGAATATTAAAAATCAAAATTAAAGATTTTTTTTACCTCATGGAATATTATGAGGATCGTTACATATACTTTAAATCAATAGTGAAAACTAAATATTGGTGATATATCCCTAAAGTAACTAATAATTATGATAATTATTGGTCAATTAAATATAATTTCTCCAATAATATATAATGTTTAGGCGACTCAAATCTAATCATGTAATGAATATTGTAGCGAATATTTGAGTTTAAATTTGTCAATAAAATAAATTATTGAGTGATTTTAAATATTGTAGAACTGAATTTTATAAAACTATGGTGATTTAGGTTGTATCAAATCTTAAATTATTAGCCAAATTACTAGCCAAAAAATTCTAAAATTAGCCAATTTGCGCCCTAAAAAATACTTTGATTGTTAACCTCATATGCATTTAGTAGTGCATTCATCATAGCAAATGATGTTTGATGTTTTGTTAGCATAGGTACGATATCATTTTTTGTTTACCGTACGGGTAAACTAAATTAATGCATACAGACAATAGAACATGAACAGCAGAACATATATTATTATTCGCAATAGTAGATGAATGATGAATGATGAATGATGATTTACAATGATCCCAGATGGGATATAAATACTACTGCCGAACCTTCTCGAAGAAGTCCGTTGGCCACAATTATTCTATCCGTTACAAACTATTTACCGCCGAACCGTCGGCTACAGGAACACCGCCGGACTGTCGGCTATAGAAACATCGCCGGACCGTCAGCTACAGGATACAAAATACCGCCGGAACCATCCACTCGGCTAACACCATCCCCCCCAAAAAGAAAAGTCGTCTCCTGACGACTGACAAAATATCTGAGACAAATTAACAAACAAAATACATTAATAGAGTGACTACAACAAGAGAAATCTGCTTCTGTCATATCACTTCCACATTCATCCCGTTACATCTGTAGCCTCTGCTAACACAATACTGTCTCCTCAAGCTGACCTTGATAGCCACCTGTGCTGCTTTCTCTGTTTTCAATTCCTCGGTACCCTAAGCCAAGTGTCGCTGCACTGCCTCCAACCGGATGATCAGCTCCTCCCGAGCTCTCTACGCATCCACCAAGACAGCCTCACAACCAACACCTACTCCCACTGCCTCTGGTACACAGAAAGTCCATGCCTGCAGCAACTTCAACTCTTCTCAACTGGTCAGACTCCCACGACTGATATCCGCCACGACTGGGGGTCCAGGGGGCAACACCCCCGGCAGAGTCGAGGGGCAGCGCCCCCGCGAGGTCCAGGGGCAACGCCCCGGTCACAGTACAGGGCGAGGTTGAGGGGCAGCGCCCCTTGCCGCTAAGACCAAATTAACACTTCGCAACCCACACAGGAATGCACGGATCACACCATTTCTATCATTATCTGCCGATTCTGCACTCTTTCTGGCAACCACGGATGCGTCCCCTTCCCTTTGGCATCATCTGTCACTCATTCTGAACAACTTGATTTTGTCGACGTTTTTTTTTTTTTCTTTTTTTAGTACTGAACCTCTGACTGGCGCCCGCGTCCTACTCCACGGCCTTTCTGTCCTCACCTGCGGCCTTCCTGGCGTCGCCCGCGGCCTTCCTGTTCTCCTTGCGGATTCCTGCGTCACCTGCGGCCTTCATGCTCTCCCTGCGGCCTTTTTGTTCTCCCCGCGGCCTGTTCTTCTCCTACCCGCGGGCTTTGTTTCCTTACCCGCGGACTATTCTTTCACTGGCGGTTAACGGCGAGGATTTTATAAAATATAATGCCCGCGGTGGCTCTCTCTTCTTTTTTTCTACCGGAGGAACTTATGCTATCAGTCCTCCTTTCTCTGCCGGAGTAAAGTTATCCCACGGGGCTTTACCCTCCGCGGGAGTCCCTTCCTACCCGCGGGACTTCCTGGCCGCTACCTTCTTCTTCTTTTTTTCTTCATTTTTTTTTTTTTTTCAATTTTTTTAAAAGAAATCAAATAACAGAGGTACCTCCATTTTGCCTCCAGGCGTCGCCATTCTGCAACGACGACGGAGTCAGCTGGCCATCTTGTGACAACGATGGAGTCTTCCTAGCACCATATATTTTGAATTTGGATCTGTTAACTGCTGGAGGTACCTTCTGCCCGTCCAAAGTTGATAATATGATCGCTCCATTGTCGCCGACCTTCCGAATCTGATATGGTCCAACCCATCTGCCCTTAAACTTTTTCACTTTGGTTTCATTCTGGCTGTCGTATACCTTACGTTTGTTCTGTGCCACCCCCGTCGCCCACTGTGCCTGCGGTCGTCGCGCAACTGGATTATTTCCTTTCTGTCGGTGCCCTTCCACTAATTTTATGCTGCGATGTAACCTTTTCTTTCCGCGCGGTCTATTCACCATGTACCGGAGAATGGGATTTTTCGTTTTTCTGTGTTCAGACTGTATGTTGTTCCCCTCAGCTTCAGCCATGGCATCTTTTCCCTCTTCCACTTCCCTGCATTCCTCCGGACATTCATTTTCCTCCTTTTTCTCATCTTCGTCGACCCCTAGCATATTACAACTCGGAAAGAGTTCGTAGTCTTCTATCTGCCAGTGGTAAAGGCCATTCACCGAGTCCAGGTTGTCGTCATTCGATCCTCCGTCAAGTCTCAATACTCCTTCATCCGGTTCCATTCTCCTCTTTCCTTCATCATCACTCTCGCCTTCACTGTCAGAATCTGACAATGCTGCCTCCTCACCAACCATTTGCGTGTGCAAGTCAATTATGAATCTTTTGCCTCCACGCTCCATTGATAGGGTATTGCGTTTCCAATCATGTTTTACTTTTGCTTGCACCAACCAATCCCGTCCCAGAATAGCATCATAGCCTTTTCTTCTTAATGGAATGACCACAAAATCCAATAAAAATGGTTGCGTACCAATTGTTACCAGTTGCGCTTTCAGAATTCCCAACGGTTTGATTCCATGTTGGTCTGCCGTGAGCAACTGAAATGCAGGTGGCCACAGCGTCGGCTTTCCCAACTTCTTCCAAGTATCCTCCAGTAAGACATTCACGCCAGACCCTTCGTCAACAATTGTCTCTGTCAAAACATTTCCCAAAATCCCCATCTCAACGATCGCCGGATGCCGTCCAGAGGTGAGTGCCAGCAACATTGGGTCTGTTGTCATCACTTCCCTACTATTCCTTCTTGTGTCCTCCGGTGCTTTCGAAAACGGTGTATGATTCAGAATAGCCGTCCGTAACTGGGGCATTGTGAGAAGGAGGTCACTTATCTTGACCGGTATCTCTGTTTGTAAGATCTGTCGTACAATGCTTTGTTCTACGAAGTTCTTTGCCAAGGTGCCGATGATGTCCTTCAACTGAGATGTTTCCACCGACAATGCCTTTGCAATGTCCGCCTGCACTTCCCCCACTTTTCTCTTTTCCTCCGCTTGCCTCCGTGTAATTGTCAGAACCTCCTCTACATCCGTGCCGACAGTGATCAAATTTACTCCAGCCTTTGGACACTTGGAATCTTCGTGATTGCCGGGTCCGCACCATCTGCATAATAATTTCGGTGTGTTTGCCACTGTACAATCTCGCGCAAAATGACCCGACAAATTACACGCTCGACATTGAACGATCGGCCGTCCATTTGCATAATACTAGGTTCGACTTCGGCTTCCATTATTGTTATTGGTTGCATTGTTGTTAGTTTTCCCTCTGCTATTATTCCTGTATCCTCCAGATGTAGCACCGGCGGTATTCGTGTTTCCGCTACTACCCGACGGGGAAGCCTCCTATGTGAGAAACACCTGCGGAGGTCCTCTTGTCTTCATGTTAATGGGGCACTCCTTTGTCGAATGGCCCATGATCTGACAAATGTCACAAAATTGGTTCTTTGGACACGATCCTTTAGTATGACCGTCAGTCTTACATTCCGTGCACCACAATTCATTACTTTTTGGTTCTCTTTGCATATTTTTAAACTCCTTCATCATTCAAACCATATCCTTCTGTAAGGCACGAACCTTTTTGTTACTACCTTCGTCGTCGCTGCTATCATCCTGAGCGGATTCATCATCATCAGAGTCAGAGGAGCTGGTTTTCTTCTTCTTTGTCTTCTGCGCACTTTCAAGATCGAGGGCTCTGTTGTAAGCATCGGCATATGATGACGGTGGCACAATTTTCATTTTCCTCTGCAGTTTCGAGCGTAGGCCGTCCACAAACCACCTTTTCTGCAATCCGTCCGCTGGCTTGCTTTCCATTTTGTTTATTAAGTCTTTCAATCTCCTGGCGTAGACACGAACAGTTTCGTGCTTCCCTTGCTTGGTATTGAAAATTTCCGCTACAATTTCATTATCATCCCGCAAGAGTTTAAATTCGGCCAAGAACTCCTTTTTAATGTTATCCCATGTATCCAGCTTCTGCGGATCCATATCCGAAAACCAATCAATCGCGACACCCCGTAGGGTTGCCGGGAATTGCCTGGCCCATTCGTCGGCATCTGTGATTCCATTTGCCCGCCAGATCGTCTCACATGTCTTACAATGTCAGAGGGGGTCGGCTGTACCATCGCCTTCAAATTTTGGTAATTTTTCTTTGGGTCCTGCCATAACTCTGGAGGTCTGCACTCCTACAGTGGTCGGCACTCCCACACCGGCAGTCTGTACTCCCACACCGGCGGACTGGTCTCCGACACCGGAGGTTTGCAGTCCCACACCGGCGGTCTGCACTCCTACACCGGAGGTGTCGACAGCTACGAACCTTGGTGAAGACGGAGGATCCTCCAAAATTGTTTCCCGTGGAAGTCTATCCTGGACGAAGAGGTCACTCCACGCTTGTGCTCCGTCGGCACCGCAAGCCGTGCGAATTGATGCTCTCCCGTCTGAATTTTCTTCCCTTGGCGAACACAAATTTAAGAACTCCTCCCGTGCTTCTTCCACCAATTCCACCCGCTGCCGAGTCTCCTCCAACAATTCCTCCGCACTTCGATTTCCGTCGGCAATCCTCTGAAATCTTTGTCGACGTTCGGCTTGCTGTGCTAGAATTAAATTCTCTTGCGCAATACGGATTCCATCTTTTCCCTTCACCTTATTCCGATCCTTGTTAAGCTGATTTGGCATTAATCTTCATTCCTCCCACCTTCCAGATTCATAAGGCAACGGCACCAAATGTTTACCGTACGAGTAAACTAAATTAATGCATACAGACAATAGAACATGAACAGCAGAACATATATTATTATTCGCAACAGTAGATGAATGATGAATGATGAATGATGATTTACAATGATCCCAGACGGGATATAAATACTACTGCCGAACCTTCTCGAAGAAGTCCGTCGACCACAATTATTCTATCCGTTACAAACTATTTACCGCCGGACCGTCGGCTACGGAATACCGAAACACCGCCGGACCGTCGGCTACAGAAACACCGCCAAACTGTCGGCTACAGAAACATCGCCGGGCCGTCGGCTACAGGAACACCGCCGGACCGTCGGCTACAGAAACATCGCCGGACCGTCGGCTACAGAAACATCGCCGGACCGTCGGCTACAGAATACAAAATACCGCCGAAACCATCCAGTCGGCTAACATTTTTCACTCCATCTAATATGATCTGAATAGGTTTCCTATTTCCTTTAATCTAGAAGGATTTATGAGGTTGAACTATAGGTTGTCTAGATGCTGATTCAACAAATTATTTGACATCATTTTCTTCAAGAATCATCATGATTCTGAATTTTCAGGCATCAAAGTGTTCTTTCCCATCAAACCTGTCCTCGGGTCTGATTGTGTATGCCATTGAAGATAGGAGAATGATGCTAGATATATATAAGGTCTGATTATTTAATTTGCAGAGCCTAGGTTCGACTACCAGATCTCTAATACCATGTAAAGTTTCTGCAAATTTTGTTCTAAAACTCAGACTCCTATAATATCCTTTGAATTGCTGAAGATGATCTTCTTAATGTTCTGAAGGTAGGAGTTATCACCTTTAACTCTAATCTGAATTTGTTTTATATCTGCAATAAATTCGTATAAGTATTATTGCTGGAGGGAGCAGACTTGTGTTTATTGTGTGTCCTCAAACTACAATTACACTTACCCTTTATATCAAAACCAAAGGGCATGTTAAAGGGACATGACCCTCTCTAGGTCGGCCCAAAGACCACTTGTAGAAATCGGCGCCTTAAGGAAATAATACAATGTTTGACTAACATAACAATTTGTTATAGTTAGTACAAGATATAATTTCTGCCGAGGATCGCCGCCCATTTTAATGCCAAGTCTAGTGTATATATATGCTTTCTATGATATAATGGGAGAAGATTAAGGTGTGGTCTACTCTTCTCAGACCAGTATGAATATCATGGTTAATATTTAACAAAGTGGGTAGTTGAAGAGTCATGTAATGGACTCTATTATAAGTTTATAACCGTCCAAAATAATTATAGCGAGGCTGAATGTAAGTGGGAAAAATGCAGCTGGGAATGCAAAAATGTAGTTGAGGAATTAATTACCTGGTTGTCATCCTGCAGATTTGGGTAAAGTTTTGAGAAATGGGATTTTACTCTGCATCACAATACAAGATGAAATTATTCATCTTCATGTTACTACTTGGTACATATGCATAATCTGGTCAATTAATGATTTGGATGAACTGAATAGAAGGGATGTGACGGATTTCTTTGTTTCTACTGGTGCATTGGCTTGCCAAGTTATAATCTAATATGAAGAGACTGTTGTCCCTTCCTATGGCTTTCCTTCTACTAAACAATGCATTAATTCTTTCATGGAAATTCACTAATGCTAATTTTAACAACCCTGCATGATTTAATGTGCCGTACAGATTCACTTAAGAGATTTGAGGGTGATACATTCAATGTGTAGAATGCAATTAAATATATTATGCTTTGCATCCTTTGAGATATTAAATATTATTTATTGTTATAAAATTGCTACAATATACTTTTTCAACAGGTATTTGCTCCTGATGTATCCTAGATTGGAAAGATGTGGCCTTTGCAACAAAAGTGGGAATTTACTACCCGCACACAGCAAGTAACTTCTAGATGTCCAGCTCTAATGGTCACATAGGGTGTACCTGTTGTCTCCAAAATGGTAACACTCCAACTGTACTATTCATTGACACCTGGTGGACAGCGAAGTGAGGTAAGTTATTAGTGTTTAACATCATATCAGTTACATCTAAAAGACACTTTATTGACCTGTGGACCTTGTAACATTAATGATGGTATCCAGACATAGATGGTTATGCATGGATACAAGCCCACCTGTATGTGATGCCATACGGCACCTAGAGGCAAAGGTCAGATCTAACTGTATCACAGACCCAAGCCTGCCTACATATTTTATACTCTCTCATGACCTTAAGTGGGAAAGGTAAAAGGGCTTGCATGATGGAGCCCTGGGTTCAAATCCTAGGAAAATGATAATACTGAACTTGGGAAAAATACACTCAAGTGCAACATGCCCCAAAAGACCAGATGGAGTCAGAACCTACAGAATCAGTAATGGAGATATTCTTTGATCATGGAAGCTAAGTTGAAGGTTACCAAGAAAAAAGGAGGAATTACCAAATAAATTAATTGCAATTTCATTTAGAGAATGCAAAAGTGATGCCAACTACATAGCACAGCAAAGCATATAAGGAGCATGTCTCATATCAAACATTATTGTTTTGAAATGCTATCAAACTTCAATTTATAAAGAGAGAGTTGTAAAGAACGTATATATGTGTTAATATTATAGCAACACCCTCCCTTTCCGGCATGTTTAAACAACAGAATGCAATTGATACTTACTTATCAGAGAAAATAGCAATATCTTTAATCAGGTACCAAGAGGAACTTTGAAATAAACTGCTCTAAAAATGTATTGAGTACTAATAACAAGACACCCATAGGTTGTGCAAATGGGACAAAGATAAAACATTTAAGCTATGGCTGGAATAGACCTGGAAATCTATTCGAATGCAGCTTTGGTTGATAGATATGTACCTGATCGTGTGCAACTGATCCTTGCTCCACCACACACACTGTTTTCACTTGACTATCATGATTATGGCTACTTATTTGTGAATTAGTCTCAACCATCAAAGATTGTAGATGTGCAGCATGCTAGTCAAAAAGGAAAATTTCCCTGTCAATTTTTTGTAAAGCTAAAATTCTTCAGAGAATATGTTCAAGGTACTTTGGAAAAGAAACATATGAACAATGAATATTATCATTTGCAACTAGAGTATCAGTTCACTTTCAAATTGCACAATCAAGAAAAATAGTTACAGTTACCGAGGTTCCTGTCACTTATCATTTGTTACAGTTGCAGATAACTTGGGTTTTAAGATTCACAAATATGGCCTATACAAAACCTAACATCATCAAATTAAATTGTAATTGATAAAGATCATTTGTGGCATATCACAAAACATTAGTATGACAGTCGAATAAACATCAAAAGACTTCAAAGGATTCTAGAATAAAAGAAATGAGGATTACTCATGTTTCAGATGATGCTAAGAAGACGAGAGTAACAAGAATTATTTGCCAAAAGAAAAACTCATCCAAATAGCAAATATTTTAGATCAATTTTATACTGGTAATTGGGATGTAAACATAGTTTGTGTCAAAATGTTCAATCAAAAACAATAAAAAAACAGACAACCACATTGGCATTTTGTTACATCCCACTTTTTGACCTAATTTAAAATATAGCCGTTGAGGTTCACATGAAGTCAGTTGACAGTTAAATTGTTTATAATCCTGTGAAATGGTAAGATGCTTAGTCATTATAATTTCAAAATGAAGATAACAAGCCAGTTGATCATTTGCCACAAATTCATGGAATTGAGAAGATGGTTAGCCGTTATGATTAAATAATTTATTATGATAATATAATTTAACTGCGGAGAACTTCCTTGCACGAAACATGTCAAAGGGGTGGAAGCATTGTCAAAAAAGAATTAGGCACAAGTGCATCACCATCACTAGGTAGATGAGTTGAGAACCTAGCGACTTGAAACAGGATACATCTATGGGACCCACATGAGCTATTTAAATAAATAAATTGAGAAATATAAAATAATTGAGTTAAAATATAAAACATATCTCAAAGGATTTTAATTTATCTTTCATCATATTATTTTGATAAATATTTATATACATGCACATAATATAAAAAATGATTTGGCACCATTATAATTTAATAATTTAATAAAGTGATGTTTACATGTACATATAAGATTATAATAATATTCGAATTATAATAACATTTGAATTATCATAATTTTCGAATTATAATCTTCCAACTCTATTTCTTTCCTTTTTAATATTCTTTGTTTTTAATCGATTTAATACTTGGAATTCGAGTTTAATCATTTGGAATTTGAATCGATTATAATCTTTTGTAACCGGTGGGAGCCAAGGAGTCATATTTTGCTCTCCATTTAAGGAAGTCATGAGAGGAGTCGGGCACCATATTTTTTCTCCTAACTTCTTCCTACCTTGTGTTTGTTTTCAACTTCTTGTTCTTTTAAAGCTTGGACTAAATATTGAGTGGGGGAGTCTCTTGCTACCGTAAGGGAGGAGAACACATTCCCGACCGTCCTATCTGTTATCACTTTTCCCTTATTCATTTTGGCTCTGTTCCCTATCATAAGTGATCTTTTTCTATGCTAAGATTGATATTGTATGGTATGCCTAGAAGTCGTTGTTGTAATTCATATACCCGACAGTGTTATTGCGGGAGATATCTTTCCATAATGAACCTTGTAACTTGACTTTTCCTCATTCCACATATTAGTTCCATACTCTGAGCTCAGGTTTCCAATACCATCAAACCTTTGGCAAACTTGGAGCCTCTACAGATTAAGTTTTGACGTTTCATGCATACTGTCATATTTATTTTCTTTTGAAGTCGAAATTGCCATTACAATCTGAGAATTTGATTGAAGAAGAACTAATATCTGGTGTCCAGCAAGCTCTGGCAACTCCAAATAGAATACCAGGTCATGTGAATGAACAATCTTTCCATTTTGTTAAATTTATTTCCTTCATAATCAATTAAGTCTTTCTATTTCCTTAACAATAGAATTGCAAGCTATATTCAATCTTGTATAATCATAGGAAAACCTTGTTATGATTAGTAGTAAAGTACCAAGTCTTGGAATCATAAAGTATTAAAATGATGGAAGCTAAAATACAGAGAGTTTTTTTAAGTTCTAAATTACAAAATGTGAAATGCTAGAAGCAACCATTTGCCGTAAATTGATATCTTGTTTGAATCTGCTGATTGAACTTCTTATAATTAGCCTTGTTCATGGCAAGTGATAACCTAGTAACCAAAGTGTGGATCCAAAAATCATTAAACCACTAGATATAGAATTTAAAAATCAATCCTGAAATCTTTAAAGAACATAATCATGTAACCACAGATAGTGAAATGCTAGATGGATGTAATCTTCTTGTATAATTGACAAAACTGGTTGTTCTGAGAATTTCGAACACCTAGGACTCAATCGGCTGTGTAGCCAAGGAAATGGGTGATGAGGTGAGAGAAAGGAATCTGCAATAATATGAATCAATATCAGTTATGACATGATAAGATTTAATATTTTTATAAGGAAACATTTAATAGCTCATGCAAGATCCTGTTTAATGTACCTCCTGTTGTCAAGTCGAGAGGTGTGGTTAATACCAGGATGCTCATAGGATGACTAGATGATCCCTGTCTATTCCGAGCAGGGAGGGTTTTTCTCGTTAGAGATTGTGTGGGGATAAAGTTAAGGTCTGAGGTTGGGTGGTTAAACCCCTGACAATGTTTCACCTCTCCTCAAGTTGTCAAACGTACAACAATCAAAGATAAGCTATGCATTCAATTGTTTGTTGAAAATGGGTATTATCACTTTTATGATGTATAAGCAAGAAGGTAAGATTAATTGAGTTAATTCATCGTTACAGTTATTTTACACCTGGATGCAAGAGATAGATTTAAGAATTGTTTTTCATTTATATGAATATCGAATATGAGCATATTTTCTAATCTTGAGTTATTGCCACATTTAAGTAATCGAAAGGAAAGGAATGATATAGTGTTATCTAAAGCCCTAATTGATTCAATGGAAACTGGAACCCTATATGATACAGTGGTATTGGAAGCCCTAATTGAGTCAATGGTATCGAAAGCCCTAAGTGATGCAATGGTATCAGAAGCCCTAAATAATCCAATGGTAATTGATACAATGGTTTGTGATGCCCTAATTTTATATAGTGGTTCTTAATAGTAATCGTCATTTGATTTTGATATAGTGGTATTGGGTGGTGGTCGTTATATGATTTTGTTATAGTGGTATTGGTGGACTAATTTGGGTGATTGCAGAAGCCTTCTTACAATTATTTATCAGTTCGAATTGCCTGGTATGTGGATTTAAATTTCTATAGTAAATTCCTTGATGGTGTTTTAAGTTCTAGTGAAGGAAATTTTGTCTAACTGATTTTAACAGTAAATTTCATTCACATGAAAATGACTGATACAACTATCTTCCTATGAAATTGAAGTAATAGCTGTATTTCTTTGAGTATGTTAATTGTTAATTTAAGACCCGAGAAAACGGGATGTTACACATTTGGCATCATTGGCAGTAAAACATGAACAGAATAGAAAATATTAATGTAGGAAGAAAATTATTTTATTAAATTATAAAAATAGGCTTGCCAATATTTACACTCCAAACAGCTCCATAGAAGATTGTATGGTTTAAACCCTGTAGTGGTGACTTCAATGCCCTTATAATTTCAATAATTAGTCTTCTTCAGTCTAGATAGCAAATTCAATAATTACTTCATTTCCCTTACTCTAACACCATGCCAAGAAAATGAATTGTCCAAACTCCCATCAATCCATGCTTGAGTTGGCTAGAGGCAATGTACTTCTGTCTAGTAGTTTTGTTTTCTGCATCTAGTGAACCACCCAATGCCACACTACCTACCGCCTTTACATAGCTTGAAATCTCTACAGTTTGTATTATTTGCTTTTCCCTTAAATTATTAGCCTGACCAGACAGTTTGACCGTTGAAAACTTGAAACCTGAAAATATACGCAATTTGTAGAGGAGGAGCTGATCTTGAAAATTTTGTTGTTCATCCTCCATTGTTCACTTCATGTCAGCTCTATTTATCTATTTGTTCCATTAGTTATTTTGTTCTCTTAGTGATCATTTATTTTGTTGATTTGTGTTTTTTTGGCTTAGTGTTTTGGGTCCTTTGTTGTGTGTGTTTTTATACTGAATAGTTAATACTATAGCAGATTTAGCCTTTTGGGGTTTCTAGCATACACTTTTTCTTTTCTTTGACATGTAAAGGTACTATGAGGTTTTAGCTTGCTGGATAGTGGCGTTTATATGCAAGCAGGTTGGTAAAGCAAATTGATATTGATGGAAGAATGAGGATTGTTTGTTTTAGTGTCACTTTGAAGTTTGCAGGTTTCAAGTCACTTAATGTTTCCTTTGTCACCCCAATTTGGTCTAAAGAGGTGTCCTGGTCCTAATCATGCACTTACCTTTGAAACTCCCTAGTTTAAAGATCAAATTTTAATATCATGGTCAAATTGTAAGCAGCTTTTTTCCTCTGTGACATATTTAGCATTTATGTGTAAGGTTATCGGCACATTGGCACAACCTTTGTTTCATCTGTTATCAAGCAACTGTAGAGGACCACAATAAATAAAAAGTGGACGGTTGTATTTTCAACACTTTGTACCCATATGCAGAATTTTGGTTGAGGTCTTTGCTTTCAAGGATCCTACACAAATTGGCCTAATCATGTATCTCAACTATAAGTCCCTATTGGTGAGAATCGATGATGCTATCCTACTGCAGACTCAAGGCTTGGCCTTTGAACTAGTTCCCTAAAGGCCCAATTCTTCCAACCAACGCAGTGGAGCAATTATACATTGCTTGCCTCATGGCAAGCACTCTAAATTTATTCTTGTACTAGTGGACCTATATATACTACAAATTGTTAGATGAACCCCATTTACTCCAAGTTGTCTTAAAGAACATTTCTTTTACCCAATGCAAAGTCTTATATGCCATAATGAACCAATAGGATTCATGGACCAAGGTATTTTAGCCACATAAAGTCTTGCCACTCATTAAAAAATTGACATTGTTATGCAATATCCTGATCTCAAAGAAAGAAAAGCGTCATCAACTAGTTGTCATCCTCCTTCAAGAGGTTTAGCCCATGTGGCTATCCTTGAGAAACATTGGAAAGTCAAATCAAAAAGGAAATTGGGCTATATATGCCTCGCTGCCTCACTCTAATCTCAGATTATATTCATAAAATTTGGAGACCGACTTGCAGAAACCCCACAAACTAGAACCATCATATTTATATTCTACAGAAGGGTTAGTTATCATAAGCCGGTCACTCCCAAAACTCATGAAGAGAAAATAAGTGATTATTTCCTCTTTGTTGTAAACTCTCGTGTCTAATTAAAATATAGTTTGCACCTGTGTCACAGGATTCGGCGAACTTCATGCATGAAGTTCGAAATTTTCCGAATTTCAGCATAATCTAAAAAATTCGTTTAAATTCGTCCTCTAATTCGTACAGAACCATTCACCGGCTTTTCATTTTAATCGTTCCATAGTTTAAAAAAATAAAGTCCAGCTAGGGCAGTCCATCGATAGAAAAGTGTTCACAGCAAATGATCCAGTATCATGGCGACTGTCGAGCTCCTGCCCTCGAATAAATTGCCGCCGAATACCTGCTTATCGCTAGTGTTCAACATTTGACATTTAAGTTTTTGTTTAATGTTTAATTTTATAATTTTGCATTTTGTTTTGTTTTAATTTTTAATTTGTGTCTTATAATTTTTTTATTTTTTTAGTAATATGAAAGAAAATTTATTATTTTTCAAGTGTATAATTTTTTTATTAAAATATTAAATTTTTTTTAATAGTTATTTATTGTTTATGTGTAATCTTAAATGTAGTAAATCAAAGTATTTTTTAATTTTTAATTTTGTTTAGAAAAATTAAAATAAAATATCAATATATTTTGAATTTATGTTATAAAATGATAAAGTCAAATTACTATAATTTGTTCTATAAGTTTAATGTTTTAAAAATTATAAACTACTTGTATTTGTATTTATTTTCAAAATGTGATTCTTTTATAAAGATTTCAAATTTATGTTGTAATGTTAAACTATCTTGATAATTTATTGGACATACTTATATTGTTTAAAATACTAAAAAAATTCTATAAAGCGAATTTAAAGTCGATTTTTTTGGCCTTGTCGAATTTCATCCGAATTTTATAGTCGTCGAACTCGAACTCGAACTCGAACCTTGTGACTTAGGTTTGCACTATTGAATATTCTAGTGCAATAAATATTTATGTGATTTATTTTTGAGTCTTGATTAAGCATCCAAATAAACCCTAGCCACAATGTCCTCCAAACAAATATCCACAAATGACCTAACTAAATTATTGCCTTGGGAAATGAAATCCTTCACAAGATCCACTAGTGTTGAGTTTTTCCTTGGTCTTCTTGAGGACTGCAATGCCAAAATCCAAAACCCTATTAATTTTATAAGTGGGGACAAATTATTCAATATACTATTCAAGAAATCATGCAAATGAATTCTAGCTTGTAATTTAATGAAGTTTAATTCAGGGAAGGTGGTTGGTATTTAGTTGAATGGATGACTAGAATGAACAACACTAGATCTTACTGTATACAATACCAATGGTCATAAATTGTTCACAATAAGCAACGAATTGTTTCAGAAGGTTTTCCTCTTGAATTATAAGGTTCAAACCCCATTTGATGTGCAGAGGCTGGGTTTAGTATATATCAATCTTAGACTAAGTTATGGAGTGAAAATATAGAGATAAGTGAAATGGAGAGAAATTATAACAAATTCTTGATTCAAAAATTAAGCCCTTAGCTATGCAATCTGTTGGGTGGATATTTTTGCAACTAACAATTTGGATAAAATTCAGTCACAAAATAGGTAGACCAACCACAACATGTCAGACAGAGTCTCTCCTACCTTAAATGGAAGGCTCTCCCTTCTCACCGTTCCTTGGATCAACTCAAAGTAAGCTAAGAACTTGAGAGATTTTAAAAAGGGTATTACCAATATTCTTCCCTCTAAACTTTCAGAAAAGAATCCACTTACCCACGGAGCGAGTAATGGGCAAGATGAAACCTCTAACTACACTTATATCTAAAGTTGTAAACTGTGATACCAATAAACCAACACTAACTCAAAGGCTAGCTGAAAGCATACCAGTTTGGCTCTAAGCCCAATCTTAATTTATGTTATAAGAATAACCTTTACTATTGGGGCACAAAGACTTCCAAAAGTAAAGAATTCTAACTATTTTTGTGATTTAAGAAGGAAATACAAGCTACAGTCAAAACTCCTAGTCTATGTATCACCACAACTACTCCTAGTCAAAGCTTTGGCTCTGATTGCTTCTTAACTCTTTATACTCAATTATCAAGAACACAAAAAACACATGAATCAAAGCTAACAAATGTAAATCACAGTCAAAGCTTCCAACTTGCACTAATCACAATTGCACTTAATCAAAGTTCAGCTCTAATTGTCTCTTTGTATTCACCTTTCATTCAAAATAGTATTACACAATCAAAGTTATGCTTGCACAATTTCTCCAAAGCTTTCTTGTATACAACAAAAGATCATTTTCACAATGAGGGGGCACTCCTTTATATAAGCAAAAGAGTTGAGAAAAAGGAAGGAGGAAAAAGTGGGAGCAACTCAACCAACTTTGACCCGGTCTAAGTAACAAGAGTTATTATTGGATTACATGTCAAAAGCACATGCAAATTGTATTACATGTAATTACACAATTTCATGCAATACATCCTCTCCAATCTACAAACATGAAAGCTAAAAAAAGAAGATGGAAAAGAGTTAAAACAATCCTAAGGATTGTTCTTAAGTACCTTAAACTTGATGATGACATCATGCACCAAAGAAAGATCTGAGATTTCCATTGTCTTTGATATAGCCTCTATTCTGACTGCATCGGCATATGTTGATTTAACAACTTTGCAATTTTCCACGAGAGAATTTTGTAGGTGTTTTGCTAATGATTTATACAAAGCATACATATTCATTGTGTGAGAACCAAAATCTTCAAAATCTAAATCAGCATTAACTCTAACTATATATTCTAAAGTCATCTCCCCTGTTGCGACCAAGTTGTCATGCTCAGTAAAACTTGGCATCCCGTTTGTTCCAGGTTGCACATGACCTCAGTTTCAATTGACAAACAGTCTTCTAAGGCTGCCTGCAACTTTGTTACGAGTTTCCTCAGCGTCTCTTCCTTGTAACCCATGAGTCAGTGGCATCTGTAGAACATTTCGCAAGATGGGACAACATTACATGCAACTAGACCATCCAAATCAAAACTAGTGATTTCATCCGAATCACAAAGAATTTCCTTTAAGGTGTTAGCTTCTAGATTCAAAGATGCAATCAGGTCATGCAACATCTCTTCAATAACTTTGATACACTCAAGGACTTTGACCGCATCTGTAATGGTTTGAACCCCTTCAAAGACAACTTCTCCAAACCAAGTCTTTGTCGCTTCCACTATTTGTTTCTCTCAAGGTATCTAAGATGTAGTGACTTCATGTTTTGAAGACTGTTGTTGAAAAACCTCATTTAGGTGAGCAACCTCCTACTTAAGCTGATTCTTCTTCTCTCATAACTCATGATTATTCTTTGATACATTAGCAAGTGCATCATGAGCATCTTGTAGACAACCCAACTGCGATTGCTTTCCATGTTCAATTTTGGTGAACTTGTAATCTAAACAGTTAAGTTCTTCAGTCGATTTGTCCACCAATGGTTCAGCAACGTCTACAAACTTAATCTTTTCACAATCCACTACAATTCTTGAAACAATCCTGTCTTTCAGAGATTTAGAGTTAGTTTTCTTGATAGGAAGATTATCTGGGGGCAGCACAACCTTCCTTCTCTTCATAGTGATTTTGCCCAACCATGCAGGCAAACTAGAACCTTCATCTGTTGAATCAAGAACAATGGCAACCATTGACATCGATCCTCATTGTATTTCCGTTACGACTGAGCATGCTTCAATTTGCACAACTATACCGAGAGGTGCCTAATGAGAAGATTCTATCATGAATGCTTCAAAACTAGTCTTCAAAGTATCAAGTTGGGAAATTTGACCTCCCGTGAGTGTTGGGAAATCTTCAAACTGATTTCTCAAATTTTTGCACTGCTCAACTGTGAGAATAGAAGGAGCTACTAAAGAGATAGGAAGTGCTAATGTGTTTACTTCTAAGGCAAGGATGGTAGGTGTGAAAACAGTGGAGAATGATTCCACATCATCATCTATGATAACCAAAAAAGGTGTTTTGTGACTGGATGGACATTGATGGTTTATTGGTCATGGAGGGGAAATGATCATAACCTCTACTTCTTCCTCTTCATCCTCCTCATCAAGTTCTTCTCCAGATTCCTCCTCATCAGGTTCTTGAACTTGCATAGATGCTTGTGAGGGTTCTGGAGGTAATTTAGACCCCTTTCCTCGTTTCAACTTAAACTTGAGGGATCCAGCTGAAATGGACAAAGATGCACCATATTTGCTTGAAATTTCAAGTTGGGGTTTCCTTCGAGGTGGTCCAAAACTACCAGTCTACCCCCAGCTTCGGCTTCACCCTCTTTAGGTCTTTGATTTGTAACCATTTGTTGGTATTTACCAAGATAGATATGCCTTCTTTCTGTTGCCAATGTATGGGAAAAAGGCACTACTTGTCAAAACCAACACGATGGTATTCTGGATCAAGAATATTGCCATGATTGGATGGGATTTCAAGCATGTTAAGATCAATGATCTGTTGCAATGTGAGACTGCAGTAGTCCATCCTCATGATGTGTAGCTCTGTGCGCAGGTCAATCCATATGTCCTTTATGTGATGAACATGGGTGAATACTCTTTTGATCATTGAGTGCATTCCTCAATAATCAAAATCATACCTAGCTTTGAACTTCTTCAATGTGATAAGACGAAGTTTTGCCTCTATATTTTTTGCCTTGTAGATTGAATTGATCATATAGTGACCAATTACCAAGGGCTTGGTTGTACTAATACCAAATCCTAGCCAATTTTGTGCATTCTAAAATGATTGCACTTCTATGAGTTGTTTGACTAATTCTATGAGTTGTCTAGCTAATTCCATTAATATGATTTTATCCGTAGCATATCTCGGCAGAGTATATGGTTCTCCTTTGAAATAGTCAACTCTCAAATTAGTGAAAGTTGGAAACTGCAAAAAGATAGCACTATATTGATTTACCCTATTCCAAGCTTCACCTAATACTCTCTTGATTACCAACTGTTTATTGAACCGACACCTGAAATGTCCAAAAAATGCATCTTGGACTCTCCTATAGTGGTATTTGTTATGCGACAAGGTGATTTGATCATAATATTCCCAAATAGGAACTTGAAGTCGATCTCCTTTGGTTGAAAGTCCTGAGAAAGATCCCATGGATGCAACAATGTAGACCAAGTAGGAGTTCATGTAAAATCGTGTTGAGGTTCCCACATTGAGCAACTGTTCACAAAGTGTGGTACTGATAAGCTCTCCCCAGCGGATAGTTCTTTATTATCAAAGATCTTGAAAATGAATTTGTAAATCCATGGCTCGAAGTCATTGGAATCTTCGAGACAGTGTACGCTGCTAAGAAGAGTTATCAAGTCCTTACATTCTGGATTGGATTTAGATATGTGAATGGTTTTGAGCCATCTTGAAAAAGAAAATTCTTCTGACCTTCAACCAATATGCATTTATATACTCCTGATAATCTGTCGTCTTCTCATTCCATAAGTCCAAAGATGTCTGCTTTGACAAATCCACACACTCTGCATTTTGAGGAACTTTAAATATTTGTTCAATAACCTCTGGGTCAAGGCTAATGATGACCTTTCCATCTGCATCTTTAATTGTCCTAGTCTTTGGACTAAAAAGCATTGCATGTTCTAAGGAAAATTCTGGTTCCAAGGTGATGGAGCCTAAAATTTCTAGTCTCCATTTTTTGACATTTTTCCATCTTTTACACCATTTATGTCATGTCTATTAATCATTTACATTTCTATAGTTTTAGGCATCCGAAAGTATCACAAGCGGCTGAATTTGTGCAATAAAGAACATGTTGACAGTAGGTCCAAATGATGTTGATAACTGGCCAGATTAAGTTGACTCAATGTGAAAAATTTAATTCTCTCAAATTAATCCATTAGTAGCCTGTGCACTCAATACCTTGGCATAATAAAAAAGACTTCTTTGTCATAGTTTTACTAGATGCTAATACCAGCTATCTAAGCAGCAAACTCAAAACCCTTTTAAAAAAATGCACATATTTGATTGTGCTTCTTCTCATTTGTATTTTTCCCATTGGTCTTGAAATCTGGACAATGAGGTACTTAGGCTTGACATTTGCCAATTGGATCTGTGTCCAGTTTGTCTCCCTACCATAGTTAAAATTCAATCTGGACTAATTTAAGATTGAATATATATTTAATATGTTGCATCTTCATTATTTAATTTTTGGCAATATAAGTGTGTAGAACATTATAAAGTTGTACGTGAAAATCTTCGTTGAAGTTGACTCTATTGCCCAAATGAGCAAAGGCACTGGTCTTTTTATTATTAAAGTCACAAAATCTATATTTTCCTTCCTACAAGCATCACATTCATTATTACGAAAACCTTATACAAAACATTCAATTCGAGCACTCAGCATTCAGTTTTATTGAGTTCAAGGACTTTGTCAGCCAAAGAACTCCTAAAGCTTAAATTTGCTTTAGAAAAGCTTTGAACCAAGTAATCAAGTTTGAGGAGAAGGTATACCTGCCTAGGTGTAGCAAAGCCTAAAGTGCAGAGGAGTCAAGGTGATTCTCGTTCGTGGAACCAGAATTGATTATGGAATCCTATCGAAGAAGTGGCAGGCTCTTGGATTTTCAATCTGCAGTTTTGGGAACCAACACAAGGCAGCCACAAGGAAAGTAGACACCAAATGAATATTACTTTTCTTGATGCATCTCATTTCTTGATTTGAAGGAGCTTCAACACTTTGTATGAAATAAGCCATATCAACATGCTCGATCTCTGTGTCAGAAACATTATCTACAAGTGATGAAACCTGAGATACAATCGCATGAGCTAACTCTTTGTCGTATTGGTACTGATGGAGCTTGGATTTTCACACAATCAAGACTTACATTTGAGTTCTACTCTTTTGTTTGATTATTGGTTTTATCTTTTAAGATACTAATCTGTTTTCATTACATGTAGACTTTCCTTTGTTCAAGATACCAATCATCCTATCAGGACTAGAGTTGTGTTGATGCATCCTATTCCCAGATTCCAAATTCTTTTTGCTGTTATACAATGTTTTATATTGCTGACTGCACACTATATTGGGTGTCACTGACTTTGAGCATCATCTCGATTTTGGATAGAATGAAGTGTAGAGATTTTTAGTTGTGCAATTTGGAATTGTTTAACATGATATGGAAGTTTGGATGAAGAATGGATTCAGAAATTTATATTCACATACAGGGCTTGCTAAGACAGAGATAGCATTGATGACAAGTCATCAGAAGCATTTGCATATATGGTCTAATCAATATATTCTGGGCCTGATATATCTATTTCAGCACTCATTCTTGTATATTCTTTAGGATTCCAAATATGAATGTGTTGATTACAGTAACCAGAGAGTCATTCAATATAGCTTGAAATTTATTTCAGATGGAAAATGGTAAGGTTATGCAATAATCATATTACTACATAGTCAAGGATGGAGATAAATAAAAGATGTATACATATTACACACAAAGGCGTAATATTAAGTAACAAAGTTCATCCGATAAGGAATGTCTTTTCAGGAAACAACAGCACATACATTGTCATCAGTATATGCAAGGATGTAAGGGAACATCTACTTAACAGATTTAAGCATCAAAGTATAAGTTCAGTCATCAATTTAGAGAATGATCACGTGCTGTGGGAGGTTCTCGGAGATAAGTCAGCAATGATACTGACGAAGGGAGCACCATGTAATTGAAATGATGTCCAAAATCGAAGTCACGATGGATAGCAGTACATACAGTTGCAGAGATATAAGATTGCATGCTCATAAATACAAAGTATCTAGGTCTGAAAATATCAATGAAGATGGAAACTATTATAATGCATACTTGCAATTTCTAAAAATGAAAGTATTGAAGATGGAGGACATGGTGCACTTCCAGAGGGATATAAACCCATTCGCACTTGCACAAAATAATCAGGAGGCATCACCTGAGGTCAAGAAAGCATAGAGAAGAACCATTACCATGCAATGAAAAGGCGTGATTTGGCCCTTCTTCAGGATATCATTTCCCAAGTTTAAAGAATGGTAGAGATTACTATGCATGAGATATTAAAATATTAATCAAATAGCGGATAGAAATGGCTATGGACAATCAATTTAACTCCATCATTATATAGCTAATACTGTCTCTAAATATGCTTGGAACTTATCGCATTCATTTTTGCGATATGTGGGAGTCTATTACCATGTGTTTGATATTGTCGCCTGGGCAGGGAGTTTTTGATACTTTCGAGTGTTAATCACTTCCAGATTATTCACTCCTAATGTGAGTTTATGTTTTGTTGCAGATCTTTGAGCATACACGGAAGAGTCACTGGTAACATCTGCAAGTTGGAGACAAGGAGTTAAGCAATTTCAACGGCAATCAAACAGAACAAGCACAAGATGAGGAGGAGCCTGCACAGAATCAAGTCATCTTATGCAATCATAGATGCAGGGTGATCATCGGCATCTAATACAGGGAATATTTTAAAGTTAAGATAATCACTATATGGCTCTAACAATGCCGTCTATGCACATGCGATGCATACATAAATATTTACTTCTAGTTCGGAAGATGGAAATTACATCTATGATATTTTTCATGATGATACCAGGAATACATCATCTATTGGAACCATGTCACCCTGTCTACCATGGAATCCAGAGGTTCACAACCCAAATTCTCGGGTTGGAACCACACGAGGAAATAGAACACAAAAATTCCTAAGTTTGGCAACCGCATGAGACATTTTGTCAAAGCATAGATTTGTCATTAGTTCATCAAATAATCTTAGAAAATTCATTATACTTTCCAAGCAGCCCCTTTTAAATTAATTATTATAATTTGTTTTTACAAAGGTCGTTGTAATTAGGTGTTGTGAAGGGGTGTACCCTTTCATTTCATACCTTTTTATTGTTTATAAATATGTAATACAAATCGAGAGTGAGAGACGATTCATATTCATAATAAAAAATTTACATATTCTATGCACACTTTGATATATTATATTCTTTCATTGGTAAAGGAATGAGCGATTGAACAAAGCTCGTGGATTTGAATTATTGGATGAATTTTATGCGGTCCAGATAAATTCACAAGAGATGGATCATCTGTAAGGAGTGTCTTTATTGCGATTTTAATTCTGACATAATTATTTATTTTTAAATTTTAGAGTTGAAATATTATTAAGTTGTGTCCTTTATAATTATTTTTTAAATTCTATAAATATTTTAATATTCGGACAAGTAGACTGGGTTATTATTGCATTTTAAACTTGATAAACATAAATATTGTGAAATATTTAATTATTTCCGCAATTATATCTAGTTTGTCTCCATATCACAGGAGTTAAAGTGCATCCTAGACTAGTTTAAAATTGCATTCGTATAATTGATCTGTCGCGTCTAGATTATTAATTTGTTTATAGTTTAAGTACATTGAACTTTATAAAGTTGTACGTTTCAACTTATAATATTGACTCTATTCGCCCATCTAATTAAGCACTAGTCTTTATTTTACTCTTGATTCATAATCCATATGCTAGCAATTATTTCATATCTTGCCCTCTAAAGAATTAATATATTCATTTGTTGCATTAACCTTTACTTCTTATTTAAAAACATTCATATTTTCATTTATTATTTTTAATTCATAAATTGCAAGTTTGAGGTTTTCCATAGTTCTTGCCATTTGGAAAACTTTCATTTTATTCATGTTCTAACCAATCTGCTTCAAGAATCTTGGATTTAAGGTTGTTGTACAGGATTACGTACACCCGCCTTGGTTTTGCAGAGCCAAAAGTGCAAGGGATTTGGATCGCATCGATCAATCCCGTCAAGTTGGCCATAACCAGCTGGATGTCCCAGAATCGAGTTGGCAAGACACGTAAGATTCCAATCTACAGTTTCGGGAACCAACGGATACTTCATCTTCCTTTGGATTTCATGGATGAAGGCATTTCTTGTGTTGCAACATGAAAATTCCAAAATGTGAACACATCATCAAAGGATATTGATTCCATAAAGATGTTGATTTTTGATTGGCAACAATGGATCTATGAGGGACAATATGCTCAGAGTACGGATTCAAAGGTATTATGCAATGGCTTTGAATGGAAATGGCAAGCATATGCAAAGGGCTGAAATGAGATACAGAGAGATGGAACCTATGTGAGAAAGGGGCAGGTTCTTATGTAAATGCTTTGAGGAATAAAGGCTAGGCACATGGGAATGCGCTTAAATGAGAATTTTGGCTTTTAAAGAGTGACCTTTAGCCAAAATCGGGTTCTCTAAATGCAATTACATGTAAAGTGATTTACATGTAATCGTTGTTTTTATGCGAACATGCAATTAGGTTCGAAGCATGGAAATACATGTAAATAAGAATGAATGAGATTTGTAAGTGCAGATGAGGGATGAGATTACATGTAAACGCATATGGAGAATGAGATGCAATGTGCTGAGGCATGTAATGATGGATGTGGAATGAAACGATGCACTTGCATGAAAAGGTGAAATGTGGAATAAAATGAAATGATCTTGCGTTCTTGGGAAAGAACTTGCAACTTCTTTGAAAACAAAACAGCAAACAAACAACCAACGAAACTAAACACAAAACAAAAACATACCTTTGGTCCTTGACTCAAACATGACAAGAACAAAGTTTCTCTCTTATGCAAATTTGAATTTATAATTTGGGGAAATTACTCAAAAATGGAAGTTCTCGTCTTATTTAAAGAAAATTGCACTTTTCATGGCACATCTTGGGACAAATGTACAAGGATGAATGAAAAGATGTAATGAAATAGCAAGGAATTGAAAATGTCAACTTGCTTGGTGATCAAAGAGCCAAATGTGGAGGACTCATAGGTTTGAAGAAAAGTTCTCCTACAACTATATTGACTCCTTCAACTTTGCAAGTGATGGATATTAATGAGCAATGAATGGGCATATTTGCATGGATATGCCAAACACGTGCTCCAAAACCCCCAATACACAACTCGTTTTCGTTAAATATCAAATAGAGAGACGATTTTTGCCAAAAACATGTTCTCAATATACCTTGACATGAAATGTTTTAGGCATCGGATGATAGAAACGTGACCTCCAATGGCAAGATCCTACATCCAAAGGTCAAAACGACTTCTCTTTGGCCCAAAATGTGATCTCCAAACTCCAAATCAGGGCATTTTTTGGGCAAAACATGGACTCAAAATGCAATAATATGTAACGTTTTTGCAAGGAAATGCAATGCCTAAGGCATGAGAAGGCATTAGAATGCAAAAACACCTCCTATTGCTTGGGTTTCATGTCATAAAATAAGCAAATCTAGGCATTCTTGGCAAAAACATGCCCTTGGTATGCATGACCATGGACGTTTTTGCCCTTCTTTGCAAAATTGTGGTCTCAAGAAACAATAACATGTGATGGAATGCAAAATTGCATTCTAGAAGGGAGTTTGCATGTTGAAAATGCAAAGAAATTGGTTTCTTTGTAAGGATCCCTGCTTGGTTTGATCAAAGAGTTCAAACTTGGACTAGCGGAATTTCATCAAACAGTTTGTGTGCAGCCTGGTATGAAAGTTTAGATACCACTATAAGGAACTTAACATGTACAGCAAGGGCAATTGTTGTTCTATTTTAGAAGATATTTAAATTGATAACCCACTGATTTACCCAACTAATGCAATCTCAACACGATATAGAGAATTAACAATGTAACAACATGTACGGTAGAAGGTTCAGCATTCATAATGTGTTTCAAAGGTTAAAAAATGGATAATAGACTACCCGAATTTCATACATATGAAGGATGTTAGCATAATATACTGAAAGTCTACACAAATCAAAGAATGGACGTTTACTTAATGCATACAGAACTAACAAAATGGAACCTAGATGATAGTCAAGGAGGTGTGGCTGCCAGTACACCTCCAATTGGGTCTGCCCTTGTGTGAGTATGACTTAAGGTACACTCCACACCGATACCACTGCTACCCTTACATTAACGGTTGGAGCTGATCTTGGTAATGAAGGTGTTTGGTCTACAATCTCCTCCCTGTCACTTACGGCAATCAATATTGGTATTGTTGTGACCGGACTGAATCCTTGATCCCGTGGCTAGTAACGCTCATACAAGGGTGTCTGGTCTGTTGTGTCTTATTGGGCTGCTGAAGGTAGTTGTCAGCACTCCTTATGATGACTGTGAACCCCCATAAGCTACTATAGTCTTTTTCAACAATGCCACACCCTATTGTTAACTTAATACACCCAGCTTATAATGCACTACCTGCTGAATGGAGTATCCATTTGTAATGACCCCAACAGGTTATAACTTCTTCAAACACCAAAAATCTTTACACTTCAGTTGTTTGACATTTCGTCAAACACTTTGCAAATAAGCTCTAATACCACTGTAATAACCCTCCTCAAATCTGCCCTCAAAAATGCTGAATGAAGGCTCAAAGAATTTTGTCAAACAATTCACATGCAAGAGACATATGACTGATATAGTATTTCAGCTTGCTTTAAATGACTTTTTTCCAATTTGCATCAATGAGAATCTAGTGATAGAAGATTACAATGAACTACACAATGACCTAACATGACTGTGCTCCTAATTTTGACAATATTCAGTGCATATATTATGATCTAAGCATGAGAAAAGAACACCTACAGCCAACTAGCATTTTTGCAAACAGTTGGTATGCAAACTATCTAGCTGATTAATTAATGAGATTGAATTGCTTAAATGACACCATCAACTATTATCTTTTTGATTGCAATCAAATTTTTAATACAATGCTCATGAAATATGGCCAAGACTTTAGCATTTACATGGATTACCAAAATGACAATGCTGGTATAATGCACACTTACAGCTAAAACTTATAATACCCTAAAAAAAACAATACTAACAAGGGAACCTGGTTGTAGATGGCTGTAATAATTTTCCTTCAATGCTGCCCCTTCTGCTTTACTTTTTCGAACTGCTTTTTCGGTTCCGTTTTTTCCGCTTGCTTTTTCAATTCCGCTTTTTCCGCTTGCTTTTTCAGTTCCGCTTTTTCCGCTTGCTTTTTCGATTCCGCTTTATTCGGTTCCACTTTTGCGGACTGTTTTTTCGGATTGCTACCCTGTTGAATCTCAAGACCATATCTTTCAATGGCGTCAAGATTTTTAGCTTGAAGGGATTTCGTCCTTCAAACTATTGAGACATAACCTCCAGAAAATTCTCCAATTTCTTTGATATTTTCAACCATGCTTAAAAGAAGCTCTTCCATTTCTTTTATAGTGTTCTCACAAGAGCTTCATCCTTCGTTTTCTCAATGTGGGATAAAACATAACTCCCTTAATGTAACTTATGTCTCCAATGTGTTATAAAATAAAGGGGACTTTTAATTTAAATATTTCCCACAAACTATAGTCTATGCATTAATAAAGTTAAATATTTAGATTTAACTTTATAAAATAGCTTTATCAATGCATAACAAATCTTGTCAATGATAAACAAGTCTTCTTGTCGATTTTAAACAATTACCATCGACATAGCGTTGCCATTGGATGTCCGACCATATCCAAGATGACTTACTATAAATAGTAAGTATGCCCAAAGTTGCCTCAAAAACCCTCAGAAAGACCTGCAACTGAAACTATCTAGGCCAAATGACCTCTAAGTCCCTTTAATGTCCTAGTTAGCCTACGGGACAGTGGGGAAATAGGCTAACGACAACATCATGCTATGAATGCTAAAAAGGGGACATTACACCATTCTCATAAATCAATGCCATTCCTCCCAAATGCTTAATGCTACAATCTCCTTCAAGTTGCGACAATGATGGATAATATTCTATCGAGTTCCATGTCGTTGATGATCAATCACATTGATCTAACAACCCTGTGATTTCCTTGTTGCTATATTATTCACGTCTACCCTATACTGAGAATCAATTTATGCTAATGTCCATTAGTTTCAAAATGCACAACTGCTCCTATTTGCTAATAACTTACTTCTTGGAGCAAATTTCCATGTAATGTGATTTCTCATACTGCACTCTACTTCTGAAATAAAGACTCCAACGAAAGGTTGGGGTTACGTCCAACTTCTCCAATTATCCCAAGGGGTTTCATCCTCGAGAGTAATCCAATCACACTTAAGCAAGCTTTTATATTTTGGATAATAATATATCTCATGGTGTCCATCCCAATGTAGCTCCGCGCTTTTATAACCTCGATACGAGGAAAGACACAGACAACTAGGCAATGTGAGGTAAAAAGCCATTTTCGTCTTTTAGTCACTTGTTACTTTATAACTTCATAATAACATTAAAATATTTAAATAAATCACTTAAGTCACTTGAAATTTAAGATCTCTTGAAATACTTGTCTGATTGCCATGCCATCTGAAATAGGAATCTCTCCTCATAATTTCGCATGTAACCAAATACGCTTTCTAAAAATAGAAAGGGTCCATCTTTATCACTCCTGACTTACTATACATAGAAGTATGGCAAATGGAGTCCAAATGATATCGAACGAAGGCCAAATCCATAAATTCCTGAATGTTGGAGATGAATCAATCGTCAGAAGACCCTCTAACCATCCTCATTAGCTTACAAGGATCCAATATTAGGCTAATCCCTGAAATTTTGATGCTAGCAACAAATGGGGACATTACCATAATAACAAAGGGATGCATGCCCCTCCTTTTGCCCCACGTCCCGGAGACTTGGACGCACTGGGGACTTGGGGACTCTGTCCCCAGTGGCACCACCAAATTCTGCCATGTCTACCAAGGATGGGGGACGTCCCAATGTGGACTATTTGCTGATTCAACTATTTATCTTCGATATTTGATATTCCAATTCAATCCAATGTTCAAGTATTTACTCTTTTAAATCTTTATATCTTATATTGCAATCAGTGTAACAGGACTCTGCAAGTCTGACAAGGACTCTGCGAGTCCGAGGTAGAGTCCCACTTTCCAACGCAATTGACCTTTGGACTCAGACTCGGCTAAGTCTTGGCAGAGAGGACTCGCCAAACTCGTCGAGCCCTGAATCCAGGACTTTCGCTAGCAGCAAACACTTAAAGTGCAAAAAAACATAAAAAACATTGACTCAAGTTGGACTTTTCCGGTTCTTATAACATCTAATTGACCTATAAAGGTCATTCCACCATTTGCTTATGCTCACAAGAGAGAGGAAAGAGTTAAAGAAGACTATTGGGGTTTTGAGAGAGAAATCAGCAAATCAGTTAGCTCTCTCGTATTGATTGCTGATAGTTTGTGCAACTTTGTAGCTTACACTTAAGCATTGAGAGGAGCTTAAGGAAGCATTTGGAGGATGCTTCTACAAACTTGCATTTCCATTGTTTGACTTTGTGCAAATTTGAATAGGTAAGCAACAAGTTGCATTTCTTTGTGTTGTTTTGTAATATGTTCTACATTCATATTTTTTACTTTTTATTTTGTTTACATTTGTTTAGTCTCTATTACTATCTACTATTGAATCTAGATTTATTCTAATTTATGTTGATGACAAAGTAAGAAGACCCTAAAGTTTAAAAATCTGATTTGATGCTAATTTTTTTCTATTTATAATATATTCATATTGTAACAGGCTAGCAGCAAGCACATTGAAATTTGACATAATGCCTCAGGGTGAGGGAAGTGGAACTAGGCCTACATTTAACCTTGATGTAGACCCAAGTGCAATAGCAAGGGATAGGACTTGAAAACATGCCATCCCAAGGCACAAAAAGGGGGTTGTTACATGTTGGCATTGCGGTGTAGTATATAATGTGGGAGGAATAAATAAATTGAAGTATCACCTAACACATATACCTAGGCGTGATGCTAAAAAATGCAAAGATGTACCCCAAGATGTTATGCGAGACATGCTAACTCTTCTAGAGGAAAAAATGAAGAAAAAAGAATCGAAAAAGAAGCAACAAGAAGAAATGGCACAACTAGCCCAATAGGGATCTTCTAGTTTTCGCTCTCCATTATCCCCTACTCCACCTATGGAAGCCATTGCTTCTATGAGCTTGATCATTAGGCCTCACATTCGTAAGCAAAGATCGACATTTGATTCCATGTTTGTTCCACGCACGTTTCCAAGTGCACAACTATCGCTTGAGAGCATGGGTTGAAACAAGGAGAAGCATAATTATGCAAAATTAGCACTTGGAGACTTCTTCATCTACAACAACATTTCATTCAATGCAGCAAGGTACTTATTTATTTAAATTTAAATTTATGTCTTATCTTGCTTTCAAGGTTCAAATTTCACTTTCAACTTTCAAGAGACAATAATATGCTTATTTTGTTTATTTTAATTTGTATTTTGTTTTCAAATTTATTTATAATATACTAATTTGTTTAACTTTAAATTTTAGTTAATTTGTTTTAGGTCCCTTTATTGGCAAATTGCAATCGATGTTACTGCTTGTGGTCTGGAGTTCAAAGCCCCTAGTGCTGATGAGCTAGGAGGCCCTATTTTGATCCAAAAGGTGGCTAATGTAAAAGGTGCAATCAAAGAGCAGCATGAGGTGTGGAAGACGAAGGGTTGCACCATCATGACTCATGGTTGGACTGATAGAAGGTGTAGAACACTCCTCAACTTTCTTGTCTCCTCATCAGATAATTGTACTTAGAGTCTTAGACATTAAAAATTTAAAAGTAGAACTTGTACTTAAGTGATTATAACTTTATAAATTATGAATCATGATTCATCATTAATCATTATACTAATTTATTTATTTTTCTTCAGGTGCCACGGTTTTCTTGAAATCAATTGATGCCTCAGGAAAAACAAAGAATGTTGAATATCTTTGTGAGGTAATGGATGAAGTGATAAAGGATGTGAGTGAGGAGAATGTGGTGCAGATAGTTACAGATAATGCAGCAAATTATGTTGTTGTAGGAAAGCTTCTTATGGAGAGACACCCTCATATATTTTGGATCCCTTGTGCTGCTCACTGCATTGACTTCATGTTAGAGGATCTTAGTAAACTCCCTTGAATATAAACAATTATAGAGCAAGGAAGGAGTGCTTGCAAATTCATATATAATCATACATGGGTCCTCAAACTCATGAGGAAACACAATGAACAAAAGGAGTTGTCTCGTCTAGGGTTCAATAGATTTGCAACCAATTTTCTCATATTGAAATCTTTGCTGGACTCAAAGGGAGATTTGAGATGCATATTTGTTAGTGAAGAGTGGATTGCATCATCGTATGCAAAGACCACTGTAGGGATTGACACAGCTGATCATGTTTTTTATGAGGCTTCCTTTTAGACATCGATTGTTGATATTGTGACGGTAATTTTCCTTTTTGTCCTCATTTCAACTTTATATTGTTTATGAAATTATGTTATAAATTATTGTTCATTTTTAAAGGAAAAACTTAAAGCTGATTATTTCTCTTCCAACTTTCATAATGATTGCAGTTTGTAAAGCCGCTTGTTGCTCTCCTATGAATTCTTGATGGAGAGAAGCCCTCAATGGGCTACATTTATGAGGGCATGGATAAGGTGAAGGAGGTTATTCACTCTTTTTTTGTAGGGAATCGAGATAGGTATGGGCTTATATGGGATGTCATTGATAGACATTGACACAATCTACTTCATAGGCCTATACATGCAGTGGCCTACTTCCTTAATCTAGCATACCAATTTAGCCCACATGTCAAAGCTGATGATGAGGTGTGGAGTGGCCTCCACGATGTTGTAGAGAAAATGTCACCTGATTCAAGAGTTGGAACAATTGTAGTCTGTAAGATTGAGTTATTTAAGAAAGCTCAAGGGGACTTATTTGCACGGGAGTTGTGCAAGAACAATAGGATAGAATTGATGTCTGGTAAAAATCTTTGATTCTACATTCTAATTTCTAATTCTATTACCATTTTAATTTGATAAAATCAAAGTTATTGATATGATTTAAAAAAAATTTGTTTCAGATGCATGGTGGGAGATGTTTGGCACAAAGGTACAAATTTATAGAGGATTGCGATTTGCATCTTGAGCCAGCCATCTAGTGCATCAAGATGCAAACGTAATTGGAGTCTATTTGAGCACATACACTCGAAGAAGCGCAATAGGTTGGCAGTGAAAAATTGAATGATCTTGTCTTTGTTCACTACAACCTTTGCATGTGCCATAGATAGATCTTAGGCACCGATACATCACCGATTGTGTTAGAGAATGTTGATTCACATGGAGAGTAGAACACAGAAATTGTTGATCTTGTTTTTAGTGATGAAAATGTGGAGTGGGTAGATTAGGTGGGTCGGGAGGCTGAGGCAGTAGCAATGGCAATTGAGGAGGCTAAAGCACAAGGAGAGTCAGGAGATAGAGTGCAGGACCCTGAGACGAGGAATGATGGATCTGAGTCTGATGATGAGAATGAGGATGAGGATGAGGATGAGATTCAGCCTTAGACACAAGGAGAGAGGATGGCTCTACAGTCTTCCATGACTTATCTTAGGCATACTCGTAGGAGGACATAGACTACTATGAGCCTTAGTCTTCTAGTTGTTATTTTGATATATATTTTGAACTTTTAATACCATGGATTTTGTAATCCATGAATATTGTAAACATTTGAGTCTTTAACATTGGAGTGACACTATATTTATTATGCTTTATACTTTATAGTTTATATTGTGTTATTCAGTTTTTTTCCTTTAGAAATTCACTTTTATACTTGTGTGATCTATACAAAATTGTGTATGTGTATTAAGTAGCTTTTATTTATCTCAATTATTGTGTATTTGATGTTAATTGACTAAAGGATTCATGAAACAATCTTAAAATTCTTTAAAATATTTGACTTTCATGGGTTTTTCAATTTTCTGAGTCCTTGCCGAGTCCAGTCATCGAGTCTGAGTCTGAGTCTGAGTCATATTTTGACTTTTCGAGTTAGAGGCAAGTCTGAGTCCCATAACTATGGTTGCAATACATCTTTTGATAACTAGCAATAAAGTGCCATAAGTATATATACACACACCCCCTCTTGTCCCTCGCCACCATCCCCCTGTCGTCCTATAATGAACCCATTTTGGGGCATCATTCGTTTATGTGCGACTTTCCTTTATTTTGTATCCGTTTTAGATAAATTTAGAACACAGTCAGAATTAAGCAATTTGAAATAAGGCAGTATTAAGAATGTTCAGAATATGTAGGATGTCTTTGATATGACTTAATATGCATGCTCTGAATATTGCCGGAAGTTGTGTCTAATATCACCATAATAATACGCTTAAATGATGATGCTATCTCTAGCTGTAGACTTTATTACAAAGCGATCCTTACAGGATACGGTATATAAAAAGTTCTCCAAATCATTCGATGCATAAACTATTGCTATGTGTCTTGGCTAAGATCCTTTTTGCACGTCGGGGGTGTCTATACCTACTATTGATATGCTTTTTCCCCATATTTTTAATTTTTTGAGAGTAAAGAAATAGGCAAATAGATTCAGTATTATTAGAATATTTATTATTTAATTTATTCATTACTTATAATATTTAATAATTCAATAATGGTATTATCACTTAGAAAATATATCTTTACATTTGTATCACAATGATATAATATAATATTATTTTCATAATATACGTTATAAAATTATTATTGTTATTTGATATTATTTATAGCTAATATGTTTATTTGTTAATTATTATATGTTTCATAGATTATGTATATTATCTTTACATATATATATTATATTTAATGTATCAAAATATATGTATTAAATGATATTATTATTTAACTCATAAAATCTTTTCTATAACTAGAGACATCACAGTGCTCCCCTCTTGAATTTGCTTGTCCCCAAGCAATAAACATTTTCATATTTGTTTCACCTTATATAACGAAATTGACTACTAGATCCCATTCAAATTTTTACTTATAAGATTACTTCATTCTATTCTATAAAAGAGCCACACGTGTAGTATGCATTTGAATGCAAAGTATACATATGAATGTATGAAGACACAATGAAAACACGAAGCATACACATTGATGCATGAAGACACCAAGTAGACATGATGTAGACACATCATACATAACCTTGATTAGATCCTAAAATTAATAATGCGCAATGACTACTTCTTTAGGCTTATGAACCCTGCAACCACAAAATAAGCATCAATACAAAAAACTTCAAAGAAACTCGAATAATAATAAGTTAATCCAAGCCAGTTCCATACTAAGCCCAAGAGCGGAACTTTGGCCCCCTTAACCCCAGTGGCAGGTGTTAGGCATCCACACGGGGTGGTCTACTTAGTGGATTGCTTGTTTGGCTAGAAAGGTTCTTGTGAAAAGGAGTCATTACTATCTTTTCCTTAACTAGCACTACAATAGGGTGTCCTAACCGCTCTTCCTTGATTGCAAACTCCATAAGAAAGTTGATAGGGTGCCCTTACTATCTTCCCCTTAACTAGGACTACAATAGGGTGTTCTCCCCTGATTGCAGACTCCATAGGAAAGTGGTAGGGTTCCCTTACTATCTTCCCCTTAACTAGTACTGCAATAGGGTATCATAGTAGCTCTTCCTCAATTGTAGACCCCATAGGAAGGATAGATGCCTTTATAGTCTTTCCCTTAACTAGTACTACAATAAGGTGTCTTAACAGACCTCCCTTAATTGCAAACTCCATAGGAAAATTAAATGTGGTTTTTCTTTTAACTAGTACTACAATAAGGTGTCTTAACAGACCTCCCTTAATTGCAGACTCCATAGGAAAGTTAAATATGGCCTTTCACTTAACTAGTACTATAATAAGGTGTTTTAACAGACCTTCCTTAATTGCAGACTCCATAGGAAAGTTAAATGTGGTCTTTCCCTTAACTAGTACTACAATAAGGTGTCTTAACAGACCTCCCTTAATTGCAAACTCCATAGGAAAGCTATATACATTAGGGTTTCTATATAGTCTTTCCCTTAACTAGTACTACAATAAAGCATCTTATAGACCTTCCTTGATTGTAGACTCCATAGGAAAGCTACTTGAAATCCCTAAATCATTTCTCAAATAATCAATTTTACACCTTATGATTGCATTAATTAAGAAAACTTACAATTTCATATTTTTAACTATGGTTGAACTTCCTCGAAGCTCCATTGTAGCATTTCAAA
The DNA here is from genome assembly GCA_028749045.1 of Cupressus sempervirens. Taxonomy (NCBI): domain Eukaryota; kingdom Viridiplantae; phylum Streptophyta; class Pinopsida; order Cupressales; family Cupressaceae; genus Cupressus; species Cupressus sempervirens. The sequence goes on along the minus strand of CM053791.1, from coordinate 459,931,891 downwards.
TGCCCTAATTTGTGCTCTCTTCTGCTGATTATCTAATTCCTAGCACCCCAGATGTGACTGGTAACTTAGATCATTACTCTCTGAGTTTGCCGCCTGGAGATGAATTTGTTGTTGTTGAACGCAACAAACCCTAATAAACCCCAAATCTCTGATCGTTACACGCCTGTGATGATCGAAAGGGCAGTGGCAATGGCTGGTCAGGCACTGTCAATGTGCTCCCCCTACAATGAAGTTTTGAAATAAGATTATTGCACCATTTTCCCTCCAACCAGGGATTCAAGTCAGCCCTCAAATTCTTCAGTAAGTAGACATGTCATGAGTAGAGATGGACGGATAGGCGAGGTTTGATAATGACCTCCAATGGAATTGATTTGGGCATTGTGAGACCAAACCCCTCTATCATGTCAATTTAAGTGCCTTCTGGAACAAGCCACTCAAAGCTTTGAAGAAGCCATCCCAATGTATGGCTCACCACTATCAAAGCCAATGCCATGCCTGGGCATATTCTCCTTCCTGAATCAAATGGAAACAGTTCAAAGTCCCGCCCTTTCACATCCATTTCTTTGCCGCTGTTGAGCAAACGTTCGGGGTCAAATTCCGTTGGCCGCTTCCACACAAAGGCATTCCGTTGAATTGCCCAAACATTCACCCACAGTTGAGTTCCTTCGGGAATATGGTATCCTCCTATAGTACAATCCTCGACGGATTCATGAGGAACCAAAAGAGGTGCCGTTGGATAAAGCCTCAGAGTTTCCTTTACAATTGCCTTCAAATATTTCAGCTTGGGCAGATCTGATTCCTCCATTAATCTGTCCCGACCGACATGTGTGTCGAGCTCTTGCTGGGCTTTGTGCAAAAAATGAGGGTGCTACATCAGAGCTGATAGTACCCACTCAATGGTTGAAGAAGATGTTTCAATACCTGCACCTATCAAGCTCAAGGCATTGGCTTTCACCACATCGTCCTTATTGTCAGACCGAATTTCCTCGTTGTCTATTGCGGAGATGAGAACGTCGATTAAATCTCGAGCATGGACCCCTTTCTTCTCTCGATGATCCTGCAACAGCTTCTTCATACACATATCTATTCTCTTCCTTAGATTCTTCATGGAAAAAACTATTCCTTGTGGATCGAGTCACTTGAGAAAAGGCAAGTAATCAGCGACATCAAACACTCCAAGTAACAAAATAACTTCTTCCAGCAACATCTTAAAGTTCTGCGCCTCTTGGAAATCTTCAGAACTGAGATCTGAGGAGATTCTTTGGCTAGCAACTATTCTCATCATGATATTATATGTGAAATCAAAGAGCGTGGATTTCATGTTCACTGGATTCATCTCTCTCCAAACTGATCTCGAACAGCGAACGGATGAGAGCGGAAATCTCCTTTGTGCGAACTTCCCTGAAGAATTCGATTCTGTTTGCTGTAAACAGCTGGACGTTGCAAATTTTCCTGATGTTTTGCCAGTATGAGCCATAAGGAGCCAAGCCCGAGTTTTTGAAATCATGCCCAATATACTTTCCAACTACCCTCCTTCGTGTAATTGAGATTAGCAATGGCAGCAAAGTTTGGAACGACCGTGGCTTTAAGATTGGACTTGGTTGTAACACCCCCTTCAGTTTCGTATGACACTACTGCCAATTCAATATTCTCCTTTCCATGGATTCCTAATGTCCTTTCTTCAAATTTTCTTCACAAGATGGCAGAATCGGTGCTCTGATACCACTTGTAATGAACCCATTTTGGGGGGTCATTCGTTTATGTGCGAATTTCCTTTATTTTGTATCTTTTTTAGATAAATTTAGAACACAATCAGAATTAAGCAATTTGAAATAAGGTAGTATTAAGAATGTTCAAAATATGCAGGACGTCTTCAATATGACTTAATATGCATGCTCTGAATATTGCCGGAAGTTGTGTCTAATATCACCATAATAATACACTTAAATGATGATGCTATCTCTAGCTGTAGACTTTATTACAGAGCAATCCTTACAAGATACGGTATATAAAAAGTTCTCCAAATCATTCGATGCATAAATTGTTGCTATGTGTCTTGGCTGAGATCCTTTTTGCATGTCGGGGGTGTCTATACCTGCTATTGATATTCTTTTTCCCCATGATTTTTTATTTTTTGAGAGTAAAGAAACAGGCAAATAGATTCAATATTATTAGAATATTTATTATTTAATTTATTCATTACTTATAATATTTAATAATTCAATAATGGTATTATCACTTAGAAAATATATCTTTACATTTGTATCACAATGATATAATATAATATTATTTTCATAATATACGTTATAAAATTATTATTGTTATTTGATATTATTTATAACTAATATATTTATTTGTTAATTATTATATGTTTCATAGATTATGTATATTATCTTTACATGTATATATTATATTAAATGTATTAAATGATCTTATATTTATCCATTATTATTATTTAACTCATAAAATCTTTTCTATAACTGGGGACATCACACGTCCCCCCACCGTCCCCAAATTAAGGTCCCTATGTCTCCTCATCCCAGAAACTTGTTCCCTCGTTCCGCTATCCCCCTATCCCCCAGGGTGGTGTAACTATGGACATTACAATCCTCTCTTCCCGACATTGCTTGCCCTCAAGCAATCCAGCAATCATAGCGAACTCCAACCTCCACCTAGATCCCAAATGAAGTAGTATGTGACACCCCTGTTAACATTGAACAAATTGCAATCCACTAATATCATCAAGACCAACAACATAACCTACAATATAGAACTCAAAACTTCTGCTAATGATGTAGGAGTTAGAATATCACCAGAAGAATCCCCCACAAGAAATATCTTCATCTTGGTCCCCGCCCATAGAATATAAACTAGACTAGAATCCTGATCAACAATCCCTTGAAGAGACGTAGCTACAGAAGAACCATATGCACTCATGCCAACTGTTTAACCATAGGTGTAGCCATGTCAAAATCTGTGGACACAAGAACATTACCAAATGCCACAACACAAAACTGAATCTTTACAAATGGTGAAAACTTAGCCTAACTCCACTTAGGTGAGTGATCAACGTTAACCTCAAACAACAGATTGTCATAAGACAATGTTGCATCCATGTCATCCGTAGGACTATCCATGAAGTGAACATCAACACTTTGTTGATCAATAGTATAACATGACTCTATCACTCAATCGCTCACCTTATAAACAATAAGAAGTGTACTATCATCAGAGCACACATATACAACCGCTTGCATACTGCTAAACTCCTCATTGGATGGCTCAACCGACACAGGAGTGGCTACTGATATGACAGTATCCTCACATGCTCCTGCTCCCACTATCGCTGCATCACCATCAAATACATGATCCAAGGAACTCATGCCAACAACTACATCATCTGACTTAACCTGACATAAATCCTCATCACATTCCAACTCAATTGTGCCCAACTCATGCAGTGTCTCATACGAAATGTCCCACAAATCTAAAGTCGCAAGTGTATCATCGCATTTTGCTCTTAGAAAAAGTGATATCATTCTCTACTCAAATCTCGGCCTTGACATCAGTTGGGTCATCTATTTGTGATTTTGATTTATCTCATTCATTAGCACATCCAATTGTTGCACAATACCCTGTATCTCAGAATCTCCCTCCATTGGTGAAGAAGTATGCCCTTTGCGGGTGTAATGAATACCAAACCTTCTGTCACCATCCATAATGTTGGACACCAAGTCCTCTACCTATGGGTCAAAAGAAAAGTGATGAGCACTCCTCACAGTGTAATGTCGATAAAAACCCCCAATCTCTGTCAAAGGCTCATCATCATCAAATTGGAAATCAGAAGATGGCTTCAATCTCTGACTCTAAACTATTGGTTGGACAAGATCCTGGGCAACCCTCTCAGCAAGCCCAACCACAAAATCCCTATTGGAAAGCCTTGTAGCCAAGGTCTCTACAAACTTCATCACCAATCATCGAATAGCACAAGAACCCTGAATGAGAGCACCCTCAAATATACTGTATGAAACCTCCTGCAAATCTGAGCTCTCAAGAAAATACTCTATGAATAACTCAGTACAGTAGAAATTATATGTGTAAGCATCAATCTGCTCCCCTACAATCCACAATTGATCTCTCTGAAATTGTGACAATGCCAACTGTCCAATGCTACCAACTGTATGAAAAGAAGAAATAGATTCACTTCCAATAGAAGGAAGCAAATCACTATGGGATCCCGTCTCCACTGATGCACTCACCTCCTCTGTACATACTACACTCATATCCTAGATGAATGTGTTCGCCACATCATCACGTCCCTCATCCTCAACCGTAGAAGCAAACTCACCACCAACCACAATATGTAACTGAACAGGGTTTGGGGCTAGTGTTGACTATACCCATTTTAACTCCACGGTAACCTCATCCAACTGTGACTGTGACTCCTAAAGAATCAAGTATACTGAAGAGAGTCCACCATCACTTAAAGCTCCCAGGTGAGCTTAACCACCTCCTCCTCTTTTCCTAACAATGTCTCATAGTAGGTGCTACCCCACTCCAAAAGGTAATCTCTGTCATCAACTAGCTAAGAGTAACTATGCTTCAAGATCCTAACAGCCTCTCGAAGCACATGAACCTCTGCTAAGGAAAGACTACTATCACCGTACTCATCTAGCACAAGAGCACCCCAACTAGATGTAGCTAGCATATGATTAATAACATCATAATGATCAAGAGATGAAGCAATGTCACTATCACTCACCTTCATCTGATAAGTCAAATGATGCCTTTGTAACCCCTAACTCCTATGCAAGCTCTGTGTCTCACTAACTGCACTGTGATAGGAAATTGAATCAGAACTGTCCACCACAAGATCAATCATACATCCGAGATACAACTACTATGTACCTCAAACAACTCCTCTGAAGAAATAGAAGCCCTCACAAAATCAATCTCCCCACATGTTTTAGCTTCCACCTCGATAGTAAGATCCTATAAACATCAATCCTAGGACTCATCCAAAATCTCCTCAATGTCATCACCCAATATCTGACAAGGGGTATCATACCCAATGCAACTCATAGCATCATCCAACAAATCATCAGAGGTATCCACATTGTCTGCATCCCCATCACCTAATAAAGCCTCAACTGTCATCACGTGACTCTGCACACATGACTCTATGCCAAGCTCTGAATCAATAACACTAGAGCATGAACCCACATCTACTGACTATACTGTAACACCGAAATACCGGCATCACAGTCGGGTGACTCCATACATGCATCAGTCTCACCTGAAGAAGCAACTACCTCCTACACTGGAGCAACACTCTAACAACTCGCATACAAATCTCCAATAATAATTCCCTCCTCAAGAGAGCTTGAAGTATCAATAGTAACAACTGCATCAACTGTCACTATACTAAATGCAACAACTTTGGGGGCCTCAACATGCTGAAGCTTAGTGCCGCTATCAACCCAGGGTACTAAGACATCTACTGATCTCTATGAAATGGGTCCATCATCAACACTACAAATAGGATTAGCAAGTGTCGTACTAAATACAAGTACATCTACATCATGGACACCTATCGCAGAAAACTAAAGCTCCCTTCCCTACAACCTCGATATCGACCTTCTAAAGACAAAAACTATATACTTTGTTGTCCTCTCAACTATCTCTAAATCTGACAAGCTCTTTGTCAACCTCTGTTGATGAAGCTTAAGTTTTTTCATACTCTCCTGCAAAGCATTCATTTTCATGCTAAATTCCTCATTACTCCACCGACTTCTAGAACTACCAATCCTCCTATGTTTGTCCATAGGAAGAAAAAAAAAAAAAAAACTAGTGTTGGTTACTCCGAATGCAACAACAAAACTAAAAATAAAATAACTTTCCTACCCCACAAGATGGTAGGAAACTAGGCTCTGAACAAAGCGCTTCACTTTATTTCTCACAAAGAAATACTCTTCCACCTCCAAAAGAATACAACTTAAAAACATTTATCAGCAAAATTTAAACCATTCAAACTAAGCATTTTGTAAAATGTTTCTAATGAAATCTCTTATTAGAATTTCTAATAAACAATTTCCAAAACCACATAGGCTGGCAAAATACACAGCTCTGATACCATTGTAAGGATCCCGCTTGGTTTGATCAAAGAATTCAAACTTGGACCAGCGGAATTTTGTCAAACGGTTTGTGTGCAGCCTAGTATGAAAGTTCTGATACCACTGTAAGGAACTTAACACGTATAGCAAGGGCAACTGCTGTTCTATTTCAAAATATATTTAAATTAATAACTGACTGATTTACCCAACTAATGCAATCCCACCATGATATAGAGAATTAACAATGTAACATGTACGGTAGAAGGTTCAGCATTCATAATGTGTTTCAGAAGTAAACAATAGATAATAGACTACCAGAATTTCTTTCATATGAAGGATGTTAGCGTAATATACTGAACGTCTACACAAATCAGAGAATGGACGTTTTCTTAATGCATACAAAACTAACAAAATGGAACCTAGATGATAATTGAGGAGGTGTCGCTGCCAGTACAACTCCAATTGGGTCTGCCCTTGTGTGAGTATGACTTCAAGTACACTCCACACCGATACCATTGCTACCCCTACGTTAACAGTTGGAGCCAACCCTGGTAATGAAAGTGTTTGGTCTACAATCTCCTCCCTTTCACTTACGGCAGTCAATACTGGTATTGTTGTGACCAGACTGAATGCCTGATGCCATGGCCAGTAACGCTCGTACAAGGGTGTCTTACATGTTGTGTGTTATCAGGCTGCTGAAGGTAGTTGTCGGCACTCCTTATGATGACTATGAATCCCCATAAGCTACTGTAGCCTTCTTCAACAATGCCACACCCTATTGTTAACTTAATACACCCAACTTATAATGCACTACCTGCTGAATGGAGTATCCATTCTCATAAATCAAATGCCATTCCTCCGAAACGTTTAACGCTACAATCTCCTTCAAGTTGCGACAATGACGGATAATATTCTATCGAGTTCCATGTCGTTGACGGTCAATCATATTGATACTAACACCCTTGTGATTTCCTTGCTGCTATATTATTCACGTCTGCCCTATACTAAGAATCAATTTATGTTGATGTCCATTAGTTTCAAAATGCACAATTGTTCCTATTTGCTAATAACTTACTTCTTGGAGAAAATTTCACGTAATGCAATTTCTTGTACTGCACTCCACTTATGAAATAAAGACTCCAAAGAAAGGTTGGGGTTACGTCCAACTTCTCCAATTATCCCAAGGGGTTTCGTCCTCGAGAGTAATCCAGTCACATTTAAGCAACCTTTTATATTTTGGATAATAACATATCTCATGGTGTCCATCCCAATATAGCTCCACGCTTTTATAACCTCGATACGAGGGAAGACACAAACAACTAGGCAATGTGGGATAAAAAGCCAATTTCGTCTTTTAGTCACTTAAGTTACTTTATAACTTTATAATAACATTAAAATATTTAAATAAATCACTTAAGTCATTTGAACTTTAATATCTCTTGAAATACTTGTCTGATAACCATGTCGTCTGAAATAGGAATCTCTCCTCATAATTCCCCATGTGACCAAATACACTTTCTAAAAGTAGAAAGGGTCCATCTCTATTACTCCTGACTTACTATACATAATAAGTATGGCAAATGGAGTCTAAATGATATCGAACAAAGGCCAAATCCATAAATCCTTGAATGTTGGAGATGAATCAATCCTTAGAAGACCCTCTAACCATACTCATTAGCCTATGAGAATCCAATACTAGGCTAATCCCTGAAATTCTAACACTGGCAACAAATGGGGACATTACATTCTTATGCAAATCATACTCTTGGAGTGCTTTTGCATGTTTCAAAAAGCATGCATTTGGAGTTTAGATGCAAATCACATTCTAAGAGGGGCATTACATGTTTTAAAATTTGTCAAAAACAAGCATGTAGTGCAAAATCGCACTCTTGGAAGGTCAATGCATGTTTTAAAGAGGCATTTAGATGTAGATTGCATTCTAGGAGACCCATTACATGTTTCAAATTACATGCATTTACATGTTTAAGTATTTCAAAATGCCTTTCTAGTGCAAAATCATGGTCTCTAGAAGCATTTAAATATAAACATGTAAATACGTTGAAAAACAAGTATATGCACAACTTAAATGATCAATTAAGCACGTGTCTAATTGATTTTTTTAGGAAATATTACTTAATTGGGTCAAAATAATATTTACACTATATAGTTTAATTACTATGTGCAAATACCATTTCAAAAAGTAATATTTAGCTTTGATACTTTAAATAAAACATAAAGTAACTTAAAAATAAATCAAACTATATAGTTAATAAAGTCACTTAAGTGAAAAATTTAAAAAGCAACTCAACATGAAAATATAACATGATTTTTTTAAATCATGCAATTGCATCTAGAGAGTCCACTTTTTGGGCACTTATTTGGTCACATCTTTTGATTGCCAAGTCCGATTAAGCCCTAAGATAGATCAAAACAAAAGAGAAAACGAAAGCAATAATTTGAAGAAAAACAAAAGAACAAAAGCAAACAAACACACTTCACAACAAGAAAAATGACGATGAAGGCTTCAAAAATCAAGCATAGGCTCGACAAACAGGAAAATTAAAAGGAGTTCACAAAAGCCTTCAATAAAAGAAATCATTATATCAATTGGGGTCAATTGGCTGATCAATGTCAGCCAATTAAATAATGAATTAAACTCAAAGAGAAAACAAAACTAAGTTGAAAAAAAAATTGTACTTTTACCTACGTTTTGTAATGACAAAATGTAGGACAACACAATCTTTTGCTAGTCTACCAAAACCAACAAGATGGGAAGAATGCTTTCATCCTCAACTAGAAAAGGGAGAAATTCTTGACCTCATTCCAGCCACATAGCATTATTATCTGATGTTCTCAACAATATTCAACATGTCAAATGAGAGCCCCAATCTCCCTTTTATAACTTTTTAGCTAAGTTGCCGATATAGATTCTAGTATGGATGTGGGTTTGAGATTTTGGTTTGAAATTCGTCCAAATGTTTTTGGGGGTTGGCTTCAGATTCGTTTTGGGTTCATTCATACTAAAAAAAATGTGTGTGTATATGCAACAACAAACAAGTTCATACACCACTTTGCTAATATAAAAGCAACATAGAAAAATAAACCACCATATCTATGTTTCAGTTCTATAGTATATTGGTTTCACTATTTAGCCATACATACAACATGATACACTTGCTTGGTCACATGCATTGGACATATTTCCATATCAAGGGGACTGTTTGAGAATGAAAGGAATCATGAAAAGATAAGTGCAGTTATCTGAATTTTTATTTTGTATGGGTTGGAGGATTTCTAGCCAAGCTAGATCAAAAGTTTAGATTCCACTTTTAAGCTCTAGATTCAAAGATACCATTGCTTTTTTAAAGAAATTCCTTTGTAATTGTCAATTTTCCTCTATAAGCAAGTTTTAATTTTCATTCAAAAATGTATAAATGGCATATATACCATCTTTTTTGGCCTTTTTAGTAGTCACTTTTAGGGTTGGGACGATCAAATAAACCAAATTAGGCAAAAAAATACTTAAAGCCCTGGTTCAGCCACTAGGTAGCAAATTCTTCAAAATTTGCTCTAAACTGCCCGAATTCCTCTCGCAAAATTTGTAGTGAATTTATGGCTCTGTAGGTGAATTTGGAGAGAATTTGAGAGGGACCAGACTTTGTGCGGAATTGAACCAGACTTTGAGGCTTGCTGGAAAGAATCCGGTAACTTAGCTTTTGAGAGCTATTTTAGGAAAAAGTGTTTTTCTTTTTGTTGTTTTTTATTTTCCATCATTTTTCAAAAGAGTATTTTTTGTTGCCTTTTGAAAAAGGTACTTTTTACTTTTTTAATGATTTTAGGAAGAGGGGATTTTGCATTTTCTTCCTTTTTCAAAAAAGAACTTTTTTATGTTGTGCTTTTTGCTTTTTGAAAAAGCGTTATTGCTATTTTTCCTAAAAACAATTCTCAAGACTTAGTGAATAAAATAAAATAAATCTCTTTTGATGACAATATTACTCGCCAAGTTTAAATGAAACTCATAGCACCGAACTAAAGAAAGAATTGAGACCAGGCCCAAGTGCTAAAAATAGTTGTACTTGAAACAATCTAAATTGAAACTGAAGATATTACATGCTGAAGCCTAAGACTAGCTCCCACAAATAGTGGTTACATAAATAGTAATTGCTAAAAATAGTAACTCATCCAAAAGTCTCAACTAATCAATCAAAGTCCAAATCAACACTTACTAAAAAAGGTTACCAAATTGGGAATGGGAACAGGTGCAAGTACGTGGGTACAAAATGCTGGTATGGCAAAAATGTTTGTAGGGGGTTGGGTACGTTTTTGGTACATTCATACAAATATATATGTATGTATTAATGTATGTATATATGTATGTGTGTATATGTATATATATATTTGTACATACAACTTTAAAATAGAGTTAAGTTTAGAATGTCATATACCTATTACAAATTTCAAATTTTGAAACATATCATTATAATTTAAATTAAGGTTTCTATATCAAAAAGATCAAACCAGAATCATCATTAGGGAAGAAAGCTCTCTGTGGTTGGAAGGATATATCAAGTCTTATGGTTACGATATTTCCTCTTCCTTGGATCTTAGTGACTTGGAACATATGAAATTCGTACTACCAAGGCCCTGCAAATTCAGCTGAATGAAAAAGTTGCATGCAAATAAGGATAGACAAAAAAGGGGCAGTGATGGGGAAGGCTTGGAGTCTGACAATTCCAAGTACGAGATTATTGTCATTCATCGTATCCAAACCTTTTCTATGAATCACCACTATATATAAGCTTTTTATTTGCAGACCTTCCATTTTCTTAAGCTTCATTTTCTGATATTATGGCAGGATGTTATTATACGGAGCTAGTAAAATTATGTATGACACTCTCTATAGTCAATTAAACTGGACAATATCCTATACTTGTGAGTTTATATTTTATATTCAGTATCCATCAACACTAAGGCTGGTCATATACAGTCTGGTTCTAAGCACTTGTAAATATTTTTAAAAGTACCAATAGACATTAATGCTGGTCTTATACGGTACTTCTATCATTTGTTGTAGTTTCTTCTAGATTGAGTTTAGATCTTTCCATGGTTCTTTTATGTATTAAGATCTTTCTTCTGTCTCCGGTCTTTTCTTTGTTTCCTCTTATGATTGGTTCCTTCTCGCTTCCTTATCTATATGTTTGGCTTTTTTGCTCTTTCTTGCATATAAATGACTCTTAAACTTATATCAGATTGTGATAATTCTGACCTAAATATATCAGACTGTAATAATACTGATCTGAGGTTTGGTTTTGCAGGTAATAATAAGTCTGAAATATCCCAAACCAGATATTTACTCGGTTTCCTTTTCAGAATAACAGTTAGATCATAAACTTTCTAGGAAAAGGATGAAAAGACCGATCAGCTCCGTATAGTTCAGGAAGAGATTCAGCAAGATGGATATAATGACCAAAATTGGCTGGAGGAAAGGTCTATTCTCTTTGACCTCCACAACATCATCTCCAGGGAAGAACATTTTTGGAAACAAAGATCAAGAGTTAATTGGCTTAAAGAAGGGGACCAGAACACCAAGTTCTTCCATTTATCCACCCTTAAACATCGGGCCAATAACAGGATTTCTAGCATCAAGAAAGGACAGACTTTGCTATCTAAGGATGATGAGATAGCGGATGAAGCCGTGTAGTTCTTCTCTTCCCTTCTCACTAAGGATCCTTCTCTTTCGGTGCCTAATCAAGACGAATTTTTTTCTGTTATTCCTTCACTGCTGCAAGCCCACCACAACTCTATGTTGAAAGCTATCCCATCCCCGGAGGAAATTTTTCAAGCTCTCAATTCCCTTCCGGGTGATAAGGCCCCTGGCCCGGATGGTTTCCCGACTTTCTTTTTCTAGGTCTATTGGGAGGTGGTCAAAGGGGACATTGTGAAGGCTATGCAAAAATTCTTCGGGGCCAGAAACGTTTTGAAAGAACTCAATGCCACTTTTCTGGTCCTCATACCGAAAATCCCGGGGGCAGATTCGATGGATAAGTTCAGGCCCATCAGTCTTTGCAACTCTTTCTACAAAATCATTTCCAAAGTCCTAACCACCAGGCTCCTCAGTGTTCTTCACCTGATTATCTCCCCTCAGCAAACTGGTTTTGTCCCAAGGAGACAAATTCTAGACTCTATTATCACGGTGCATGAGGTGATTCACTCTCTTCAAGCTGGTAAGAAGGTTTTCTACTCAAGCTGGATATGTCTAAAGCTTATGACAAGGTGGATTGGAATTTCTTGATGGCTGTCCTCCACACTTTTGGTTTTGATTCCCAGGTTTGTAAACTTATCCTTCAGCTTGTCTCTTCCCATTCTTTGTCTGTTCTGGTTAATGGTTGCCCCTCAAATTTCTTTTTCCCTTCGAGACGACTGAGATAGGGTGATCCCCTATCCCCTGTTCTCTTCATCATTTTGGCTAAATGTTTGGGAAGGCTAATTATGATAAAAAGACAGGACCAGAGTCTACAAGGTCTCAAGCCTTCGTCTGGTCATTTTTCTTTCACCCACTAGCAATTTGTGGATGATACTATTATGGGGGGAGATGCTTCGGTCCAAGAGGCCAAAGTGTTTAAGGGTTTGTTGAATACTTACACTAGGGGTTCTAGCCAGGCTATTAACTAGGATAAGAGCTCGGTCTACTTCATCAATACACCATTGGAGAGAAAGAGGAAAATTGCTCGTATCCTGGGAAGTGGTATTGGGACCCTTCCAGCAAGTTATCTTGGTATGCCTTTGGGGTCCAAACCCCCGAAATCTTTTTTGAACAGCATCATTGATAGATTCAACAAGAAATTAGCTGGCTGGAAAGGTGCTACCCTCAGCCAAGCAAGCAAATGCACTTTGGTGAAATCAATATTCCAAAATCTCCCTACTTATGCCTTAAGTCTCTTTGGGATACCCGCTAAGCAAGCTGACAAAATGGAGAAGATTCAGAGGAACTTTCTCTGGATAGGGGTTGAAGAGCATAAGAGATATCATCTTGTTGCTTGGGACCATGTTTGCCTCCCCAAATGTTATGGGGGTCTTGGTATTAGAAAAATCAGACACCTCAATAATGCCCTTTTAGCAAAACAGATCTAGCGCATTTTTCAGAGCACCGGAGAATGGAGGGAAATCATGATTGAGAAATACCTGCGAAGGTAGTTTCTCAACTTTTTGCTTAATGAGACTAAGATTCCTCAAGGATCTTACATATGGAATGGGATCCTAAAGGCAAAATTCCTGGCTAAGTCCAAGGCTAAATGGAAAGTCAGCAAAGGGGAAAATATCTTATTTTGGTAGGACAATTGGACGAGCCAAGGACCTCTTATTGATCACCCTAACTATGGAAGATGGGCAAAGCCATGCATAAGAAGATATGGTCTGAAAGTTAGTGATTATAGAACTGGTCATGGATGGCAAGACTTGTCTATGATATCCCCGGACCTTAATTCTTTGATGATTAGCCTGAATGCTATAATCATTAATAACAAGAGGGATGAAGTCATTTTGGGAGATAACTCGAATGGGCAATATCTGTCGCCTCTGGGTATTTCTCATTGTGGGACAGAATGGAGAAACCCATCTAGGCTAAGGCCTGGACTCCTAGCCTTACCCCAAAAATTAACATCTTCTTCTGGCTTCTGCTCCAAGACAAAATCCTTACTTTGGATAATTTAGCAAAGAGAGGTCAAATTATCCCCAACAGGTGCAGTTTATGTAGGCACAACTTGGAGACGATCAATCACTTATTTATTCATTGCCCCTATTCTCCAAGGTTTGGAACCTTCTGACCAAGGACTTTGGGGTCAACTGGTGTCCCTCGGCTAACATCCAAGAATTCTTCAGCCAATGGAAGAGCTCACACTTTGGTATGATAACCCAATTAATTTGCTCCTAGTTCCTTCCACATTTCTGTTGGGGAATTTGGAAAGAACGGAATAACCAAATTTTCAGAGACAGGGAATCCCCTGAGTTTGTTATTGCTAAGAAAATTGAAGGATTAATGAAGGAGAACTCCGCCATCACTAAGGAAGGAAACATTGAAGGTGGGAATAGCAGAGAAAGGAAAAAGGACAGGGACAGGAAAAGACAGGAGGCCAGGTGGTTTTTCCCCCCTGAAAATTGGAACAAAGCCAATTTTGACGAGCCTGCCAAAGGGAGCCCTGGCCCTACTAGCAGTGGAGGCATCATCATAAACAACTTTGGAGGAGGTGTTGCGGCTTTTTCCTACCGTCTTGAACATCAGACGAATCATTTCGCAGAAGCCAGTGCAGCTAGTCACATTGTTAAACTGGCCCTGGCTTCTAGGATTGAGAACCTCTAGCTGGAGGGGGACTCTTTAAATATCATAAATTGTCTAAATGGTCACTCTGTGCCTTCTTGGACCATAGCGAATGTGATAGAGGAGTTAAAGTCCGACCTGGGTAAATTTAACAAGACCCATATCAGCCACGTGTACAGGGAGGCCAATTCAGCTGCCGACTAGTTCGCAAATGAAGCGGTCGCCAAAAATTCAGCGATGACGTGGCATGTCGGCGATAACTTTCTGGTGGTAGTGAATGATTTAATTGTACTGGACCGCATCTAGGGAAGTATTAAAACAATCCAAAATTAATAATGGGAAGATTTGACAGATTGCACGTTCAGATTGGGAGTTAATGAAAATCATGCGAAGCTCTTTTCAAACCATAATAGCATGTACGTACGGCATGCTTTATGGGTTGTCTTGTATACAACCATTAAAATTGATAAATGCAAAAACGTCTTCAAGTTTTGCATTTTGCAGGCGGCCGAAGTTTGTAAGAGAACTGTGAGCAGGTGGGGGCTTATTGAACCTGAGGAAACCATGGTAGGGGAGAGAAGTAGGAGGGAGTCGTCGAGGGAGGCGGATAACTGGAAGAAGAAACCGAAGGTTTGGCATAAGTTGGAAAAGGGCGGTATTACAAGATTCCTAGAGAAGCTCCATGGATTTGATGTGGAGATCACCAAGATAATGGTGGATTCCTGGAAAAATGGGAGAGTTAAAATTGATGGGGTCACCTACCATGTCAATGCGGAATTAATAGCGCCCAGGTTACGGAGATCCCTCTGGAAGGGATTAATTTCTTCAGAGATAAGAAATTGTCGACTAATGCTATCAAAGATTTTGTGAAGGATGAAGATGAGAGGAAGAAACTCGTCAAGGCGGAGACGCATTACAAGATGAAGTCAATTAAAAAGCTTTGGAGGTATGTCTTAAGGGTTATCATTGAATATATATATCTGGATCCTAGATTTGATAGGATCAGAACGCATCATTTCGTTCTGCTTAATCACTTCAGGCATGGAATCAAAATCTCTTTTCCTCTTTATCTTTTTACCTCCACGAGCAAGGGTATCAAGGGTTTTAAGAGGAAACCTACTGCTAACCCAGCCCTTCACGAGGGATTACTCCTCCTGGTCTATGAGTATCTGAAGACTCAAACTAGGGAAAAATTCCTCAGTGATACTAGGTGTGCATCTGAGGAAATTGGGAGTTCAGATTCAAAGGATGTGCATAGCATAAAATCGAACGAAGAGGATAATACTTCCTCTAAAGGTAAAACCCCTAAGGAAGAAAGGAAAGTCACTCCTATCAGCATTCCCTGCAGAAAGAGCCCCAAAGGCTTAACCCCCAATCTCCCTAAGTCTGAGCTTCACGAGGAGGAGGATAATGATGAAGAAGAGGATACAGAATCGAAGGAAGAGAAGAAGGGGGAGGATGATGAGAAGGAGGAGGAGAAGGGGAGGGAAAGTGAAGATGAGGAGGAGGATTTAGCTGACATGTCGAGGAATCCCAAGAAAAGGAAAGCAGATGAGGCTTTGCTGTTGGAAGAAACCAATGACCAGATTCCTAAGACTCTAGGCTCTGGCCCTTCTATTTCTCCGTCTAAGGGGAAGATAGAAAATCTAGTGAAAGAGAGTGGGGAGGTGATAACGAAAAACAGGAGGAGGTCTTGGAGGAATTTTAACACGAAAACTGCGAAATTGGGGATAGTCAGGGAGTCGATGAATATCCAAGTAATGGAAGACAACGATGGCAAAGCCCACTTTGATGAGCTCATTGACCCTGCTCTAGTCATTATCTTAGACAATGCGAGGGAAATTGGGCTTAATCTTTTGAACTACGCAAAGAACAGCATGATAGACAATTTTCGGTCCATCAATGGTTGTTCCATGAAATTGAACACCTTAAGGGGAAAAGAAGCCAAGAAGGAAGCTAGAGAATCAGTAGCAACCAAGGGTACAATGAAGAGAAAAGAAGTCAGGATGGAAGCCAACGGCACTGCAACGTCCAGGGACACAATGCTGACCAAGAGGACAGAATCTTTAAGGTTGAACAAAAAGTCCAAAGGATGGAGTTCTCCCATCAGAACTTGGCTAATCAAGTGATGGCTACATTGAACACCCTGAATGAGAATATTAATAGTCTAGGTGAATCACTGATGAGTGTTGGATTTGGCGAGAAAAGATGAAGAAGGCCAGGTTGGACATTGGGCAAGCTAAGGATGATTTGAAAGAAACCAGGGATCCGGCGGATGCTCAGAACCAGGACCAAGAGGACACGGGCAACCGGAAGACCAATGAAGCTGTAGAAACCCTGCAGGTTCTTGATAGGGAGAACTAATAGTTAGTGCTTTCTTTTTGTCTCGTCTTTTTCTAGTGTAGTTGGTTTTTTGTATCCTAGCCACGGACCTATCGTTTGGGTTTGGCTTTTGATAAGCAGATGCATTGTAGCTGGACTTTATTTAATATTTCTATTTCAGATATGTTGTAAAAACTTTTGGGTTTCAAGATCCTTGTAAAACCTGTTTTACTTAATCAAAAACATTTAGATCATAAACATATGAAATCATATAATAAATAAACCAACAATGTAAACCATAAGAAATAACCCAATTGATATTTATCTAGTTGTTTCCTCAAACTAATATTCAGCACTTGAATATAGGCAGATATATTATAAATACAATAGAAAAATAGTAGATTTACCAATAGATATTAACCCATTCTTTGATAATAATATTCAGGATTCAGGCATATGAAAATGCTTTACAATCAACAGTATTGTTGGGTGGATATTTTGCAACCGACAGTTTTGGGTAAAAATCCAATCACAAAATACGATGACCAGCCACAGCGTGTGAAACAGAGTCTCTCCTACCTTAACGGAAAGGCTCCCCCTTCTCACCGTTCCTTGGATCAACCCAAGGTAAGCAAGAAGTCGAGAGATTTTATAAAATGAGTGTTACCAATATCCTTTCTTCTTAACTTTCAAGAAAGAATCCACTTACTCGTGGAGCGAGTAGTGACAGGTTGAATCTCTAACTACACTCCTATCAAGAGCTGGAAACAGTGATACCGATAAACCTTCACTAACTTGAAGGCTAGCTGAAAATGTACTGGTTTGGCTCTAAGTCCAGTCGTACTTCTATATGGAAAAACTTTACAATTAGGGCACAAAGACTCCTAAAAGTAAAAATAACATAACTATTTTGCGAATTAAGAAAGAAGTATAAGCTACAGACAAAGTTTCTAGCTATACACTTCCACAATTGCTCTCGGTCAAAGTTTTGGCTTCAATTGATTCTTAAATCTTTTCTATTCAATTCATGAGATACAACTACCAATAACACAAAATAACATGAATCAAAGACAACTTGGATGAATTATAGACAAAGCTTACAATTCACACAAATAACAATCTCACTTGATCAAAGTTAAGTCTCAAATGCTCTTTTGTATTCACTTTCTCTCAAAATAGTGCTTCCACAAACAAAGTTCTGCTGGCACAATTTCTCCAGAGCTCTCTTGCATAAAGATAATGATGATTTTACAATGAAGGGGTACTCCTTTATATAGGCACGGGAGTTGAGAAAAAGGTGGAGGAAAAAGTGAGAGCAACTCAACCAACTTTGACCTAGTCTAACTATAGAAGAAACTAAAGGGTTACATGCAACTCGCATTACATCCTTTCACATACATTTAACTCACATTATATGTAATTATGCCTTTTCATGTAATGCATTCTTTACAACTAAAGACATGAAAGAAGAAGAAGGAAGACAGAAAAGAATTGAAACAATCCTAAGGATTGTTATGAAGGGCCTTGTACTTGGCAATGCTATCTCGGATGATAACAAGATTGGGTGTTCTTGTACTTTGTACCGCTGCATTCACCTTGATAACCATGGTCTTGCGTCTTTTGATAACCTTTGACTTTGATGAATTGTCTGCTGTCATGTGGAAACTTAATGTGATCAAACTTTTCTTGCTCAAGTGGTCGTGATTCTCCTTTGTAGATCAGCACAAATTGGATTCTCTGACACTTTGAAAACCTTCTTAATGATATCTGGATGTAAACTCGGAACAACTTTCCATCAGCACCTTTGCCTTCTTTTTTTTGACATAAAGTGCTTGGCACATTGGAATGTATGCAAATGGAGATTGCTGATTTCCAAGATGTGACCTAGGGTCTTCAAGACGTTATTGCATGAAAAATGATTACATGTAAGTGCAACATGTAACAAGGGATGGAAGAATGAGATGGAATGCAAAGGCGGATGGTGAACGAGCTTTTACATGTAAGTGTGGGTGATGGGATGAGGTACAAAGCATGGAAAGATTCAGAAACATATATTTGCTCATAAAGGCGTGAATTCATATGGAGGGATGGAAAAGGAATTCGAAGTGAAATAATGAGTTTTATAGTCACTTTTGGTGAAAAGGATAAGTCAAAGTACATGGGGGAGTGAAAATGACATCTTTTTAACTTTTTAAAAATGTGACTTTTAATCAAAATCGAACTTTTTGGATACAATTACACGTAAGACATTTCATGTAATCGTGTCGTGCGAATGGAAGCAAAAAATGAGATGGGTGAAAATGGAAGTGGAAAATGGGATTACATGCATGTGCAGATTGCGGATGGAATGAAAAATATGTAATCACAATTCGTTGAGTGAGAGATGAAATGTTGTGACATGATACAAAATGTGGAATATGACGATACTTTCGCATGTAATGAAGCAAAAACAAGTTCTTGGGAAAGAACTTGCAATTTCTCCAAGTGGAAAAAACCGGCAAGCAAGCACAATACACAAAACGCAAACGAAACAACGTAACTTCAAAAATAACTGAAACATGCCAAGATGCAATGCACTTCAAAGCTCAAATTTGAAATTGGGACTTGGGAAAGAACCAAAAACATGAAAATGAATAAGAACTTAATATTTAAAGGAAAAATACACTTTCCATGGCAAAGATTTTCACAAATGGCAACCATCTAGTAATTTCATGCATAAAATCAGCAAGATAAGCATGAATTAAATTGCAAGGAAGCAGAAGTCTACTTACATTAAAATTAAGTGCCAAATATGAAGGGAAAAGATGCTCCAATGTTTGAAAAAATCTTCAAAAATGATAAGACCTTTTCCAACTTTGCAAATCCGAATGGGAGAGGGCAGCAAACAAGGAAAAATTGTTGGAAGATGCCAAAACGTGCACTAAAAACTCTCCATATTCCAACGTTTTTTAAGATTTAAGCTTGCAACACGTTTTTGGTAAAAAAACGTTTTTCTTCATGTTGAAAGATCAAAAAAATTTGATCATTAAACTTCAAAACGTGAACTCCAATGCCATGTAATCTCCAAAGGATGCCAAAACGATTTGGTTGGGAGGGAAAATATGCACTAAAAATGGATTTTTTTTACATATTTCTCCAAAAACGTGATCCATCATGAAAGTTTCAAAAACGTTTTTGAGGCAAATGAATCCATTTTAGAAGAAAGGAAACTCGTTGCCATGCAAAAACGTTTCAATTGGAACAAATCCTATGCAAATCCATTGAGTAAAACTCAAGTTATGAGCAAAAATGAAGGAATTTGGAGCTTTTCTTCAAAAACGTGTCCTAGGATTGATCTCCAAAAACAATTTCCAGCATGCTAAATACATGCTTGATGCAAAGAAAATCATTGCCAAGGAAAAATGTCTTGAATAGAGAAGATTTCATTCAATTTCACCAAGAAAATCTCAAGTTATGGGCAAAATCGGGTTCTTGGAAGCCAAATGCATGCTTTCTTCTCAAAATTGGACATTTTGGGATGCATAGCATATTTTAAAACATGTTTTCCATCCAAATTGGACCTTTTTAGGTGTAATGCATGTTTTAAAATATGCATCAAGTGAAAACATGACCTTTTTGGGTGCAATCCATATTTTAAAATGTGTTTCCAAGTGAAAATCAGACCTTTTGGAGGGGGATGCATATTTTAAAATGCATCTCACTTTTTAGATGCATAAGCATGAAAACTTCACTTTTCATGTCATAGCATCAAAAAGGTCCACTTATGGTGAACTTTTGATATAATGATATCAAAAATGTCCACCAAAGTAGACTTTATATGCAATGTCATGTACAAAGTCCACTTTTGATGGATTTTACATGTAATTGCACATAAAATGTCCACTTAAGAAGCCTTTAAGTCATTTAATTCACTTAAAATTATAAAAATGTTACAAAATGGGCCAAAAACAATATTTATTTATTATATTATGAAATATAATACACAAACATTATTTTAAAGTAACATTTAAATAAGTTTTTTATTTTTAAAACCAAAAATTTAAAATGAAACTATATAGTTATAAAGTTACTCTAAGTGAAAAATTAAAAAGTAACTCAACTTAAAATTATAGCATAAAATGCACTATAGTCACTTTAAGTTATAAATTTAAAGTAAAAGTAACTTAAAAACATAACAAAAAGTGAGTATAATGTTATATTTTTCAAAAAGTGAATGTCAAATTGAAAATATATCATATTTTTAATTCATATTGTTGCACCTAAAATGTCCACTTTTGAGGCACTAAAATGGATATAACTTTTGACGGACAACTCCAATTGGCCTCTAGGTTAGACCGAATCGAAGGAAAAAATGAAAGGCATGACATGAGTAAAACCAAACGACTAAAAACAAGCAAACGCAAACTCAAAAGCAAAGAATGGATTATGAAGGCTTCAAAAATCAAGAAAAGGCTCGACAGAAAGCAAAATGGAAAAGACTTGACGAACGCCTTCAGTAAAACAATTTGATATTTGAATTGAAATGGATCAATCGATTCACATTAAACAATTAAATATCAAATTCAAGCTTAGAGAAACGCGAAACTAGCTTGGAAAAGTTTCGTGTTACCAACATTTTGTGATGACAAAATGCAGGACAAAAAGTATAAAACTAGTAAAACTCTCATAAAATTCCTCAAAAACACGTTATTCCATTATACAACAGCAATACAATAACCATCATTCAGAATCCAATCTTAAACACAAATTTACAATCGGATTGAAACCCTAAGAGAAGAACCTATATGCCCATAGGAGACACCTGAAATGGCGTCTCCACGGACAATGGGTTTGCGTCCACTACCTGTCGGCACGAGGGGCTACGTCCTCACACTAGCAGAAAGCTGAAGCTTTCTGAATACTCTCCCAAGAGAGAAACTGAAATCTGAATAATAAATCAAGCATGCCAAATGAATGAGTCTCATCTCCTTTTAACTTCACAGTTGTGACTCTTCGACTCCCTTTCTGACCTTTCGTCTTATCTCTCTTTTTTCTTTTTGCTCACTTTATAATATTAAATTGACCTTTTATAATTTGAGGCCATGCTCTCCAAATATGTCTTTTAACTTTTCTAATGTCCCAAAAAAGGGACTTTACAAATCTCCCTTCCTTGAAATTGCTTGTCCTCAAGCAATCAATACCAAGATCCCATACAAATTTGCAAGTAGCCCTGCAACCCAAACTGAAAATAAATTAGGCCATACTGTGAAGCAAGGTGCCACTCTACAATCCATCTGTCAACCAAATCGTTGGATCCCATATAAATCTATAAAATATCACTATACCCGTAGACTATACAACTGTGACTATCCTCGCATCCAGTCTCAAACTAAGAAGAACTATAACCAACTCCTGAATAAGCCATAGATGCATTCTGTCAACACTCGGATCCCAAACCCTGTTGTCATAACTAGCCGATATGATAAGGTAGAAATGCATCAATGAACTATGCATAACCCAATAGATGGTGACAACCCGACCTAAATAGATGATGTAAGAAATGAGATGCTCAAAAGCTGAAACTAACATCACAAGCACATCAAATACCATAATGTCGTCATCAATCTGGAGAACCTCCAGGTACATAGGTATTATGAATAAGAATGAAGCTGAAGAACCGTTCCTTGTGATTGAAAAATAACTCTCATCAATACTACACAAAAATCTATCCAATGGCTGATGTATGCAATCCAACCAACTCCTGCCTAGTGTGAATTCGGGAACCCTATTTGGACTGATCCAATGACGAGTAACTGTAGTCAAATCACCACTCCCATCTTGTGACCCAAATTCATTGCTAGGAACTGTACCAGTATCAAATATTCTAAAATCAAAACCATCCTCTTCATGGCAATTAAAGGGAGTTCCCTCATTTATCCGAAAAAGGGAATTATCAGAAGTCCAATCAGCATCTACTTGAAACAAAGGGTTGTCTACAAGCTGAATGTAATCTGAAATTTTGGTGCTAGATCATTTGGGGCAGCTATCCAAGTCATATGTCTATTGAATGCTATCAAGTTCGTCTATTACTTCTTGGAAAAACTCTTGTCTCTCTTTACCCTCATGTTTCTGGGAATGATGCATGATCCTAATCTGATTTTCTGCTTCCTGAAGAGAACTGAGCTTCACCTAAAGCCTCATGAGTATACTTAAGCTCTTTATTGAGCTCCATGATCTCAGTCCTCCTTTTATTTGATTGATCAATACGTATTTCAGTAGCCTTACGAAAATAGTCCCTACTGGACAGCAAACATATATAATCTGATTTCATAGTTTCAAGAGCTGTTTTGACCACTTGCAAATCAGCAACAGGCCAATCTGCTTCCACTTCCCTTTGAACTTTCCTATAGAGATCCTTACCCATCTTGTGAGTGCTATCATGACGTACCAAAGATGCCACAACCATGTCCTCATTAACCTTCAGCTGGTTCTTTAAGTTATGCATTTCATTGTTGTCATGTCGAAGCAGATCATCATCTTGTTGTGCCATCTTGGATTGTTCCTCTGAATTAATGTCATGAGCATAAGAGATATGTGGTTCATCACACCTCTCAAAAACATAGACCTTCTCTACCTCGTTCTCTTGATTTGTATGCAAAGACCAAAATGTTGCCAGGTTATCATTTGTATCTAAAGGCTCATCATACAAAGACTTCAAACTGTTGTTACTCGTGTCCAACCGGCCTCATCAACCTTCTTGTCAAGGTTAACCTTCAATTCACCAACGTAGAAACTTGCACCTCTTCTATGCGATCACGAGAAGGATGTAAATCAATAGTAATTGATTGCTCTTTTTCTTTTTAAACCCTCTATTTGATGATTGTGGTCTGCCGAAAATTCTTCATACACACCTTTGTGTTGGTCTTTTGCAAGGAGATCCTGAACCAATTCCAAATACTTTCTTTTTGCCACATCAATCTTATTTTGCTACTCTAGATGAAAATCCATGTAATCACTGAATGATAAATCATTCTGAATTTGGGTAGGAAGTTCTTTATACTCTCCATAAATGCTGAGTATTTCTACTCTTATATCAGATACGGAATTCTAGGCTAACTACTCTTGTGGCTTCATAATACCATTCCTAATTTTATCCAAATCTTTTCTCATTGTTGAATGTTGTTATCCTGTTACTACAAGTTTGACAAACAGCTATATTATGCCCCAAAATTGCCTTTCTCAAATAGTCAAACTATCTTGATTTCATTATTGATTGACAATATCAATAGGATTTGGTATTCCTCAAGTTGACTTCGCATCAGACATACACAAAAATCTTGAAAATTGATAATAAAATATTCTCTTTCCTTTCAGTTAGAGCTACGTATTTCCCAATATTTCCTGATGCACTATTTTCAAAAAGTAGTTTGAATCCAATTGACCAAACACATACCTCTCCGTTTCTGCACCCAACTTTGCTAGTATCCAACAACTCAACCAAATTTTATTCTCTGTATTTGCACTTGGATTGTAACCGATTTACTCCAGCTCACCCACAATTTCGACATGCAATAGTCTTCGACCCCTGTCAACTTCATTCGAATTGATTATCGAATTTGATGAATGTCCTTTGCCAAAAACAAACACGTTACCTAGGTCTCTGCAATCAAAGATTTTGTTTATACTGTCATGTATTTCCTAGTTCCGGGTAAAGTAACCAAGTCCCAACAAAAATACTTGTCTTCTAACAAACACTTTCGTTACTAGTTTAACGCAGGGTGAACCTGATAACATTGCCCAACCACTACAGATGCAGTGTCCAAGGCAGATGTAGAAACCATGCCCAGAAACAGCTCTCAATTATTTCAACTAATAATTTCTATCATTGTTGGAGGTCGTGTCAAGACATGACTTTTTTGCATCCAATATCGGTCTTCTTGCAAACTTTGATGCCAAACAAAACAGAACTCATGGCACGTGATAAATGGAACATTTGATTCTTTAAATTTGTTCCACTCCACAAGAAGGATGTGAGCTCATGCGGCCAGGAGTGAGTCTTGTACCATTTCCCAAATACTCCTCTCTCTTGGAGGTCTGTTGAAAAACATCCCTCCAAATCAACGACGAGTAGGAATGAAGTAGTCAAGGACAACCACGAAGTATCCAGCTTCTACTACTTTATCAGCGAGCTTCCTACGTCTTTCGACCTGTTCAAACATAATGGTTCCAGTGGTTGAACTTGTGGCAACATCTTCCAACGAATATGCGTCCACCAAAATTGAATCCTCAATATATCAATGTGTCCTGGCTTAGCTTATTTATATTTGCTTCTTGCAACAATAATATTGCCCAGAAATATGTTATTATCAAAGCAACCAACGCTACAGGTCCTGACAAATTATGACTCAGAAGTAATCACCTATCAAATACCATACGTTTTCTTCCCACCTTTGACTGGTATCAATATTATTTGGTGTTGATCCTCAAATAAATTAATGAGGTGTATACACTAGCAGTGCCCAGTTTATTATCCCAAGAGATTAAACTATGGCAATTCTCGAACAAATATCATTGTCCCACTTAATAAAAAGACAGTGGTCCGATAGAATTTTCTTCTAATTGCTGACCCTGCAAACCATATATTGCTTGGGACCCATGACAATATGGACTTTGATATCCACGATTTCAACCCTTTCAGAATAGTCAGCACCCATGGAAAGGATGTGAACCCCTACAATTAATTTGAAGTTGTAACATCTAACTTACTTACAATGATAAAATTTCAATTTGTGAAATATGAATCTAGTGATCCAACGCCTGGGCAGAATAATCGCTTTCCTTTTTAATTGATTCAAGGTCTTCTATGTCAGCTAGCAAAGTTCTTCCATTGCTAGTTGGTGAACATACGACAGAACACCCAGTTAAGAAGATGGCAGACTCCTGTAGTTTCCCAAAAACTCTGATTACTCAAACTGTAAATAATAATAGATTGATCAAAATGAATAATTGTAAATAACTTCATTACTCATGAAACTTCTGATTAGACCCAAGAAGATGGCAGGAAAACCGGCTCTGCTACCACTGGAATATCCCAAACTAGATATTTACTTGATTTCCTTTTCAGAATAACATTTAGATCATAAAAATATGAAATTGTATTATAAATAAACCAACAATGTAAACCATAAGAAATAACCCAATTGATATTTATCTGGTTGTTTCCTCAAACTGATATTCAACACTTGAATATAGGAAAATGTATTACAAAACACAATAGAAAACCAATAGATCTACTAATAGATATTAACCCATTCTTTGATAATAATATTTAGGATTCAGTCATATGAAAATACTTTACAACCAACAGTATAAAAACCAATAAAAACTCTCATAAAATTCCTCAAAAGCACGTTATTGCATTATACAACATCAATACAATAACCAGTATTTAGAATCCAATCTTAAACATAGAAATTATAGTCGGATTGGAACACTAAGAGAAGAACCTATAAGCACATACGAGACACCTAAAATGACGTCTCCATGGATAATGGGTTTGCATCCACTGCCTGCCGGCATGAGGGGCTACATCCTCACATTGGTTGAAAGTTGAGGCTTTCCAAATACTCTCCCAAGAGAGAAACTGAAATCTGAATAATAAATCAAGCATGCCAAATGAATGAGTCTCATCTTCTTTTAACTTCACAGTTGTGACTCTTTGACTCCCTTCCTAACCTTTCATCTTATCTCGCTTTGTCCTTTTTGCTCACTTAAAAATATTAAATCGACTTTTTATAATTTGAGTCCACGCTCTCCAAGTCAATTTTAATATTATACAAATATGTCTTTAACTTTTCTAATGTCCCAAAAAGGGGACATTACAAAGTCACTACAAATATGAATCAGACAACTATCCAATTGAGAGATAAGTCTTACTGTGATTTATTTCTGATGGTCAATTTAATGTTATTGTGGAGAGGTAGAACCAATTATTGATTTCGATGATCTATCTCTTGTGATCAGTCATCTTATATATTGTAATCAAGAGGCATATAAGGGGCAGTTGTGACTGTTCAACTACATGTCTCTTTGAAGAGACACAAAGGCATAAACTTAATTAGCCAACAAACCCAAAGGTTATCGGGTATGATTAGTCACCAAAAAAATTATCAAGAGACCCTATGGTTATCAGGTATGATTATTTGCTAAGCCAATTTCAACATTAAAGCCTCTGATCTGAATATAGAGGATCATAACTCGATTCCATATGATTGTCATTCAATAGATCTTGGTCAGGGATTTACTGCCTGATCCAAGAGAGAGACTCAGATTTTCATACTTAGTTCAATACAAGGATGATCTTGGCAAGATAATTTCAATGTCTATGCATATGTGTGTGTACGCATGTATATCAGTTCACATGGTGAACTGGTATACATACATGCACACACATGCATACAGTTGCCATGCTGGTATATCCTTGAATTCTGACTGACACTATCATATCTAAACATTGCGGGCTCCTTTGTATTTCCCTTCCCTCTTTCCCCTGTTTCGTCTTTGCTTTCCCTTGCTATCACTATTGTAACCCTCTTATGTGTTTTCAAGGATTGATAACATAGTAGTGGTCTTGGTTAACTTGGATTGTATTATTTTAATTTTATTAGGTTAAATTTGAGGATCTTTACAAAGCATTGTTTAGCTTAGAACATCTAGTTTGATTCGTATTCATTTTGATCAATCTATTATGAGTTTCAAGGTTCCTCATATATTTCATTATCCTTTGTTCTTTTAACCAGGACAGAATGCATTATGATTTTCCTCAAACATCTTCTTTGGTTTTAATCATATGGATCATTAGAATGAAATAGGGAGTTCACGTAAATGAATTAAGCAATTATAGGCCTTAACCAAATAGTTTTATCAGCTGCAATTAACATATTAAATGTTTTAGATAAAATGCATTTCCCCTGATTGTATCTTTTTTACTCATATCTAGTTAAGATTGCTGTCAATATTAGTTATGCTGGTGCAGGGTAACATTAGCTTAACAGGAAACTTTTCTTCCTAATCTTGTCTCTGGACTTTAAATATAAAGGTATGTTAAGCTGAGCTGATAGAATATAAGGTTCAAGCAACATCAACCTCTCATTCTTTTTAAAAAGACCTTTAATAGTTGTATAATAGTATTTGTTCTTTCTAGCCCAGCAGCTAAGATTATATTAAATTTTCGTATTAAGTTTCTGCATATAAGCATATCCATGTATCAAGTACATGTCTGTTCTAAGTGGCATAATTTCCTACTCTAACCTTTTCCTCGGCTCACTAGCAATGAGACTCACCCGATACTGTATGAAGTCGAAACACCACTTTGATCCTTACTATAGATTCATAGCATCTCAACCAAGTAGTCCATTCTATAAGGCTTAAACACCTTGCAGATTCAAAATTGCTATAGCCAGCCTAATAAAAGAAAATTATTTAGGCCTTTTATGCCCCATCTCTCACTGACCAAGAGAGGAGAAGTCCATTTTAAGTTTCTTGCGTAGAAGGATGGAACGCATTGTTAAAGAGAATTAAAAAGTAAACAGCAGTATCAAGGTATGACATATTTTACATTTTCAATGTATATAATTTAGAATATCAAAAATAACTTCTCATTATTTATTCTTCACTTATATCAGATAATTTGAACTAACAATGATCTTAGTCAAAAAGAATAAATGCAGGGATAAAGAAAATGAAACATCAAAGGAAACATTTGCGAGGAGAAAATCTAAGCAGTGGTAATGTCTTGAAAACTACAAAGCAAATATTTTTGTGAGAGAAGGAATGCCTTCTCAAAGACCCCATAAATTAGGGGCAAATGTTTGAAAACCTAATGTAATCTATATATTCATATGTAAGGGAAGGTATGCCATCTCCTCTGGTGAAAGAAAGAGGCAAATGTATAGTTTCCTGATGTAATAAAAATATCAATATGTAAGCGAAGGTATGTCTTCCCAAAGCCATCTAATAAAAGATAAAGGCAAATGTATCAACAAGTAGACAAGACGTTTGCATCCTAGCCTAGACGGGGGGGTTTCTTCCCCGTTCTTTTTTCCCCAGTGCCTACACTTTGAACAGGGTAAAAACAAAATTGTAATATTATTCAAATTAATAAAATGTCAGCAATAGCCTATTATCAACCAAAAAAAAGATCAAACCAAAATCTCATGATAGTAAGTTCAAAGTTCGCTAATCAGCAGTCTAGGTCTTTAAAATATCTAAAAGATCAAACTGGAATCACTAAACATTTTGGCATTTTAAAACACAAACCCCAAGTGTGAACCCATAGGAGATTTGTTTTAGAATCAGATTCCGATGCGTTTTGTACCCAAAAACACCCGGAAAAGTCCCATGATTTTGCAAATTACAAAAAAGTAAGTCTCAAACAACTTGTTTGAAATTACTCCAAAAGGGTGTAATATAACTCCATTAATCTGTTTGAACACACCAACCACATTGAAATACACCTCCGATCCTATTGAAACTAACCCATAAAGCCAACATGTTGACTTCATAACAAGAAAAGACTAAAATTGGGGACATTACAACATCCACTTCAAGGGAAATGCATGAAATACAGAGATGCATCCTCAAGGAACACTACATTATTCTCGGCCATAAAACCTCTACTTTCAAAAATGTATGAGAAGATAAAGTTCTTCATTCTGTACTGAATTTATAATCTTCAACTAATTACAAAAGCATTAGTTCCTCACTCTTCTTTACGGCGAATTTCTATCTTCCGCTGCAAAATTCACTAAATAACTTCAAGCTAGATTAAGAAAGGCCACCATACTTTCTTCCCTTTATAAGAAAATAATGATACCTAGATGCTACCTAACTAAGAAATGGTCCCCGACATGCCTATTGAATGGAAAAGGGTATGAAAATTATTATAGCTTACTAAAGACCATATGATTTCTCTATAACAGCTATAGATACCCCAAGCTATAGTTTGCAAACTTGGCGAGTATTCTCCAAGTTGCTGAGTACCCTATATTTCTTTTGCTCCATGAGCTTTACAAGTTTGACTCTCAAGTTTTTATAGACACCAGAAAAATATGGGATAAATGCCCACATGGGTAAAGCACTGATTAAAACGATTTTTTCACACATTTAACAATCGTTAAAACATGTTTTTCATGCACTTTTTTTGCTATAAAACCATGCACTTCCTCTTTTGAGATGTCAATTTATAGTTTTATACACTCTGTCGTCTAGTTTATGTTGGGCATTTTTACTAAATTCAAGGCATTATTTATGATCTTTAGGTGTTAGATGTTGTTCATTATTGACCCAGTAATGAATGATGTATTCACAATGCTATGCTTGTATGTGATATATTTGTGTTAAAGCAGTTATCATTGCTTTACATTATAACTTTTGTGGATAATTGGAATTCATTCCATTCATAATTTCTGATGATGCGTTCCAATCATCCACAAAAGTTCTAATGTAAAGCAATGATAACTGCTCTAACACAAATATATCAACATATAAGCATAGCATTGTTAATCCATCATTCATTACTGGGTCAATAATAGACAACATCTAACACCTAATGAATATATATAATGCCTTGAATCCAGTAAAAATGCCCAACGTAAAATAGACGATCTGAAATATACAAAACCAGCTGAACAGAAAACAGATTATATACCAATGTACATCTATACTTATTTCTTCTAGAGTTCAAAAACTTATTCTGTTTTTATCGAAAATTGAATTTTGCAATAAAAAGGTAATTTTTTAAGATAATTTAATTTTTGGATTTTTATAAGTTGCCGATTTTTTGCCAAGTTCTTGACAAATATTTGTCGAGTTCTTACCGGGTAGGAATTTTGGGCATGCCAAGTAATTTCCGAGTTCGAGTCTGCGAACTATGCTTCAAGCAATGGAAACATGCTATAAAGTATACACTATATTGCATGCTTCAGCACTTGAGAAAGAAAAAAATGCGTGAACTTCAAAAAAACACTAGTAAACTAAACACATAAAATCATATTCCTTCCTACATAAAGAACTTCAACAACTAGATGAAGTTCATTAACAATTCTTTTTGTGCATTTTTAAAAAATAATTTCCAATGTAAAATATACAAACTTTAACCTAAGACTCCCAAACATTTTATATCTATGATAAATAGTTTTTTGAAGTCATAATTGCTTCTAAAGAGACCCATTAATTTGCATTCCCCATTCTTCTTCATATGTGAATTTCTTATGGAATCATACTGTTGAAAGAAGTTGTGAATCACAAACTGAACATATAAGCCCAACCATATTAGAACAAAAATGTGTGATAAATTAAAATTATCCTATGTTAAAAACTCACCTTAGCATCATATGCTTTCCGATCGAGAATAAGATTCAGATCCACATAGCATCGGACTGAGCAAATGATATGTGCCAATGAATTGATGTTTTGAATCTCCCTTTTCAGCGACTCTACAAGATGTGACTTCTCAATGTCTCCATGTTCCTCAACAATCAAGTCAACCTTATTTAGGAGGATAACATCCTAATAAAAACTATCAAGTATTAGAAAAATAATGATGAAATCCATCATTTAAAAATTACAAAAAATATGCAAGCTACGGTTTAAATCACCAAATAATCCATTGCTGCTTCCTTTCAAATATGGCAATATCTATGGATCAATCACGATATTTACAATCTAAGAACTCTAAACAGCACAACATAAGATGTGAAGCTAACAAACTGCCTACCGCAAACGCTATCTGCAAAAATGCTTCAGGAAGTTCACCAGACTCACGTTGCTCACTGAGCTGCAAATGAAGATTTTTGGCATCTACAACCTGCAAAAGAGCACAAATAATGCAACTCAATATATAAGTATTTTTTTAATTTCTTCCAAAAAGGGAAAAAAAGAGTGAGAAAACGATGCTACCTGAGAGAAACATAATTAGAAGTATTCTCAGTTAACACACACGTAAGCATCATGTGCATGGTTACTTAATCTGCACTAAACATTCTCTTCTCTATCTCATTCAAGTTCATACCATCAAAACTTGCTTCCCCACGATACAATGACATTGAACATCTCTAATTTAAGAAAAAAGAGTTGACTTAAATCATCCCACCTAAGTACAAGACAACCATTGAGATATATCAGCACAGTCTGAACAATCAATTTCTTCATGGGTTCAACATTCTGACAATATTACCCATATAGAGGAAAGAAAGCTATAATGGTTATGTGGCTGAAGAGGGTTGTTTCATAGTTCTACTTCTAAAAACTATTCACAACACTATATTATCATCATCAAAATACCTGACAAATAAAACCATCCAGCACACTGAGGGAAACTTCTTGTGCCCATGCAAAGAAATTCATATAAGGAAAAATTTTAAGCCAAATCCTAGTCTTCTCCTCAAATCAAGTCGCTATGTCTTTGACTTGTTTATATATATTGTTTAATTAAGTTTATTTCTTATCTTTACACAGTCAATTCTCAAAGCTTTTGAATACATCTGATGTGACAATGAATGGAGGAAGATCAATGACGAAAAAATTTGAGTGTTTTCTAAGCTATGAGAATCTGTATTATCACATATGGGAACACACCATACAATGAAGACAGAGAACTTCAAATTCAATTTGAAATCTGATGATCAAGTCTAACAAGGCAAAAGGCACATTTTCTCTAAAAGGTTGCAATACCACATAAAGGTGCATGCCATATAGTGGAGATCTCAAGATTGAACCAAAATTATTGCACAGACAGCATCCACCTATATAAAGAAACAGTCAAATTCGATGTCCAAGTCTTTGAAACACGCAGAGGTGCATGTCACTATGAGGCAAAAGACGTTACAAAATCCAAAAGTCTTCAATACAAAACAGAGGCGCACACATATGAGTTAGGGGACAAATTTTCAAGTAAAAAACGTGTAAGATAGCAGAAAGGTGCATGCACTTTATCAAGAAAACAAGATCATCAAGACAAAATTATACTGAACAGGCATTAGGCAAGCATCACATAAAAAGCATACGAGTTTTTACTTTTTTGAAACAAAATCTATGCAATTATGTTAAGCCATGTGCCAAAGGACGGAGAAACTGAGTTTCAGGAAAAAATTACATGAACATTATCCAGTGAATGCCATCAAATAATCTCTGAAATTTTCAAAATAAAAAATTTACATTGCTATCAACCATGCACTTCATAAGGGGAATGGTGAGTCTTGCTTTATGTTATAATTCACATGATAATGAGCATGGGTGAGCCTGGTGTACAAGGGTGTGCCCTTATACTTTCAAATATTAAAAGTGCATTGCCACACTTAGACATGTGCCATATAGTGAGAGGTACAATAATAAAAATACCAAGTCTGCAATTACTTATATAGGCATGCACAACCTATAAGAAGTGGGTCAGAATTTTGTCAAACTCAATTTGCATCCATATCAAGTTCCATGCGATTATAAAAGTCTGACTGACCGGTCTGAACTTGTGCAGATCTAGTTATGGAGGCACAATCCATATTCAAAAGAAACTCAGTTTTTATCAGAAACAACATGTAATGTCCCCTCTCTAGTCTGACTAGCAAAGTCATGAGAGTTGGCCTATTATTGGAGTCTCGTAGGCTAGCAGTGTGGATGGAGACTCATATTGGGTACTTAGTGACCAGAGTTGGTTCTACAACTAGTTTGAGAGCCAGTCGAGGCAGTTCCTTAATTTTAGTGATTTTCCTAAAATTTAGGAGGTTGTGGCAATGATCATATTTGAGGCTCCTCAGGACCAGTATACAGTTTCAGTTTCAGGATAACAGGGTATATTCCCTAGTTTATAGGAGCATCCCTAGTTTTTAGGGATGGGACTACCAATTAGCCCACATTGAATGACATCAGTCACAAGCAAGTGAGAAGACCCGTTCACTGATTATTTGGTTGTTTCGGCTTTCAAGTTGAATAAAAGGAAATATTTTTAATATTTCCTAAGTTTGCGTTTAAATAAATTATAATAAAGCTATTTATATAGCTAATTGAAGTAATAAAAGGATTTTGGCTTCATTTGGTTAGGCAGGCCTATGTGTTATAGCTTGTTGGAAAGGTCTTGAATTATTATAACTTACTTTCTCAGATACCGATTCGTGCCAGTAGGGCCTGGCTTCCGCATCTGATGCGGACGGATGCGGGAAGCCTCCAGATGCGCTACGGGTGCTGCTCGGAAGCACACCCACAGGCATCCAGATGCGGTTGGATATCAGCTTCCAACCGCATCCGGATGCTTGCGGGTGGCTTCCGGGCAGCACCCGCAGGGAATCCGGGAGCATCCGGACGCATCCGCGGGAGTTAGGCGGGAAAACAATAAAATATAGTATATTTTAACTTGAACTTTCATAACAACATGTGGCTAAAAGCATTTTTTTAAGTGTTTTTTCACAATAAAACCCTAAAACGACCCTAGAAAACAACATAGAAGCATTCACAAGAGTCATTTTAGAATTTTGTTTGCACCTACAACCACTCCTTCATTGTGAAGCTAAGTTCAGCATTTTCGAAGAGGATTGATTGAAGAGGGAGAGATAGCTTTCTCAAAGAAGTTTAAACCATTCAAGGTAAGTGATCAATTCTTTTCTTGAGTATTTAGATGAATTTTTTTGAGTTTTTGATGTTTTTTTCAAGTTCTTGAAGATTTTTTTAAAGTTTTTTTTCAATTTTTTTTTTTTGAAAGATATGTAGAAGCAACTTTGGGTATCTATTTTAGTAGTTTTTCTCACTTCTTTCCACTTGTATGCATGATCATTGATATTCATAGTTGTTAGGAACTAATTACAATTTATTTATTTTCTTATAAAAGAGGCCCATTGGACACCGCATTTAAAATGGGGGCAAGAGACCGCGCTGAAGAAGCTATTGCACGTTGCCTCTATGCGAATGGGCTTTCTTTCAACTTGGTGAGATCACCATATTGGAAGGAAATGGTGGCAACAATCAAAGAATCACCAGCTGGCTACACAAGCCCGGGCTATGTTAGTGTGGCACGTGATGCATCTAGCATAAGTGGAACCATGCTTGGTTCAAATGATCTTTCAGCAGTTGGAGATGACAATGAGAATGTGGATTTTCTTGTGAATCCCTATGATTCAAAGTCAGACTCTGATTGATTGAATCTTCAGACTTCAATCATTTACCATGGTTTTAAATTTTATTTTGTTGGAATCTTGAACATGACCTATTTCAACTTATTGTTTAAGAGTCAAGACTAAACGCTAATGTTGGACAAGCACATATTGATATTGATATATGAATATCATATGAATTTTGAAATATCTTGAATTTTGTTTAAGGGTTCCAGTTAACTGTTTAGTATCATAGATTCATAGTCATATTATGATTTATCAAATGATTTGTTTTTGTGTATTTCTTGCATTTCTTTGCATATGTTAATATTATAATATATATATATATACGTTTCCTCTCGCATCCGCATCCTTAAAAAACAAAAATCCCCACATCCCGTATCCGCTTTTGGAATCCGCTTCGGAATCCGCATCCGAATCGGTAACTTAGCTTACTTTTATCATCCAAAGACATTCGAACACCTAGAGTATGTTATTTGAAGAAAGGGGTTTTTTTCCTATACATAAAGGCCTTTTAATTGAGATGTCACTTTATAATAAAGGGAAAAGCATATTCTCCCTTTAGGGTTCAATTGGCTTTAAAAGGGAGATAAAAGGAGATGTTGGCTCATTCTTTCATTATCTTTTACATCTTCATTCTTGGTATTTGTAATTTTGCTCTTAGGAGCGATTCTAGAGGACTGGGATGCAAACCCTAGAGCCTGGCTCTTGGGACACAAACCCCAATAGATATAGATGGTTTGAGCAGAATTCTACAATATTGTTTCAACAGTTGACAAGGATTGTTAAGTTCAGCATTTGGGGGTGCTTGTGCATTACACGTTGAGGGTCTTGTTTGGCATGTTGGGATCTTCCTGCTGCTTTGGCGTGACTATAGCAGCCATACGGCTGCCTTTCAGCTGGCATGTGATTTGTTGGTTGGATTGCGTCAGCCATCTCTACCCTTTTGGTGCGTGGCTGGTCCATTCTTGCAGCTGGCATCTTCATTCCTTGCTTGTAAACACCTTTGTTGGCATACTGATTACATATCTTGCCTGGTATGATTTGTAGCTATTCTAGTCGATTGAATATTATATTATTTTTGTTGTTGTTGTTAATCATCATTTTACTTATATCTGGAAAATACAAAAAAAGAAGAAACAATCTTTCTGCAACTTCTGTCTAATTCTCTAAGACCAGAAGGAAAGCATAGCAAAATCTATTATTTTAATTAAAATTTACAGAAGTTCGGTGAAAGGATCCTTTTGGGATCTTTCAATGGTATCAGAGCCTAAATCCTGCCAGCCTATAGGGTTTCAGTGAAATTATCACAATAGGTCATGGAAAACGGTTTGATAATTCATTTCAGCATTTGGCATCTATTTTTATATATCTTCTATGCATCTTGGTGGAGAAATACATAGGTTATATGAACGCAGAGAAACCAGTGGCGAGCAGAGGCTGCCAGGGATGCAGAGACATTGGCTATGGGTGAGGCACAAGATGTTGCTGGTGACAGCATGCCTATAGAGGCAAAGGAGAGAGAGTTCATGAGATCTCTAATTGTTTCCTAGCCCAAGATAGTCCAAATACTGGACAAATTACAGGATACCCTGGAGCAGATGGAATTCAATAGGCATGGAGGTAGACAGAAAAGACAGGGAAGGAACAGGTCAATTTCCGTTGCAGGAAGCCAGCGCAGTCATCGATCCCATGTCTTAGCAGAGAGCTCCCCTCATTCCCATAGGCAGGAACATCCACGTATTCCTACTCTAGATAGACCATTATTGCCTCAAATTGGGCAAGTTGAGCAACTGGCACAGGTGGAGCAACCTGAGGTTGGATTCAAGGATTCAGTCATGGCAACTACAGCTAAGTGGAGAACTCTAACCCCAGAGGTAAGGGATGTTTTTCCTTTTCCACAGTATTGTACACAGCGTAGGGATTACACCAAGTTGAGAGGAGACAGGGGCTATAGACCTTAGTAGAACAATGACCTTAGCAGAGCCACTGGGAAGATCACACTAGCTACCTATGATGGCATGGGTGATACGAGTGCACGAACTTGGGTGCACAAGTTGGATATCTATTTATCATTGAGACCTATGTCTGAGAGAGAGGCTATACAGTTTGTGGTTTTGCATTTAGACGGGGTTGCCTATGATTGGTGGCACCATGGATTGGTCACCCAAGATCATGCCATGGTTCACTCCTGTACTGAATTCACTGAGTGGCTCATTGCCAGGTTTAATTGTAAAGACACAGAGCTTTACTACTGGGAGTTGGCACAAATTAGGCAAACAAGGAACGTGGAGTCTTTTGTGAATGAGTTCCAGCATATTACAGTCATGGTTCCAAACATGTCTCATAGTCGTTGTGTGATGTTGTTCATAGAGGGTTTGCAGGAAAGACTGAAGGGACTGGTATGAGCATTCAAGCCAACCACCCTCAAGGAGTCTATTGATGTTACATTTAGACTGGACACCCCTCCTACTCCTTATTTGGCAAATAAGAAACCTTTCAGGGATTCTCGGCCTCCCCAAAAGGCCAACACTTCCCAGGGAAGAGGGGAACCACCTTCTAGACCACCCAGGATGGACCAGGAATCAAGGAATAAGCTAAGGAGGAAGAAACTATGCTTCTCCTAAAAGAAGCCATTGGAGCTTGGACATCATTGCCTTGGTAAAGGCAAGGTTCATTTGATAGAGGTGATATCTGAGATAGGCGATGAGGAGATACCTGATACTTATACTGAGGATAGTCTAGAGGAGGTTGAGCAAGAACACCCACAATCAGAGCTAGATAATCTGGAGCCTTTGACGTTAGCTAAAGTGACTATGGCTACTCTCTCCAGTTATCCCAAATTTCATGCCTTTTGTTTGAAAGGTACATTGAGAGGCTAGCGGGTTATGAGCTTAGTACACATAGGTGCCACGCACAACTTTATCGACCAAAAGCTAGTTGACAGGCATGGGTTCCAGTCCGAGGAGTTTGTTGGTTTTGGAGTGAAGGTTGCAGACGGTGTAGTTTTGAGTTGTACTCCGAGGATTCCTCAGCTTAGCATCTAGATGGGGGACTATACTCTGACAGATGACTTTTATGTGCTACCGCTGGAGAATTATGATGTGGTGTTGGGCATGCAGCAGTTACAGGGTATTGGACAATACATCATTAACCACCATCGCATGCAGCTGGAGTTTCTTTCTAGAAGGAAGAAGACTATCTTGAAGGTGGCTTCAGACAATGTTGCTAAGAAGGTAACTTCCCGCAAGATGGACACTATCATTCGTCATGATGCCATACTTTGGGCTATACGTTGTTTTGTGAAGTCCAAAATACCTACACCTCAAGATGGCAAGGCCTCTTTTCATGCAGACATACAATCAGTGATGGATCGGCATGGTCGTGTCTTTGGTGACATACCTCCTAGTGTACCTCCTGATAGAGGTTTTGAGCATGGGATAGAGATCGAGGATGGGGCTAAGCCCGTGATTACTATCCCATATCGTCATCCTAGAGGATACAAGGATGAGATTGAGAGGACCATCCATGAGTTATTGGATATGGGATTCATTCGCCCTAGCTCTAGCCCTTTTGCTTCTTTTGTGGTGCTTGTTAAGAAGAAGGATGGGACTTTGTGGATGTGTATTGACATAAAGTTCGTCATGGAGAAGAACAATACTGTTGCTGATGCACTTTCCAGGAAGCCATCACTTGCTGCCCTATGTTCATTAAGCAAGATTTCGACAGATTGGAGGGCTCAACTTTTAGTTGAGTATTCCAAAAATCAGCATGCTTGTGAAATCATGGATGGGTTGACACAGGATGACGGATATAGTGTAGTGGATGATGTCATCTACTACAATGGCAAGGTCTACCTTGTTCTTGGATCACAGTTGAAGGAGCACGTTTTGCATGCTTACCATGATACTCCTACAACAGGACACCTAGGTTATGGTAAGACCTATATAGCGGTACAAGAGAGATTCTCTTGGAAGGGTCTCAAGGATGATGTCTTACGCCATGTTCGCGAATGCATGACTTGTCAACAGAACAAGTCAAAGCATACTTTTCCGACTGCATGCCTATACCGAAACAAAAGTGGACAGGGATATCTATGGACTTCATTACAAGTCTTCCTCGAGTTCAAGGGAAGGACTGTATTTATGTTGTGGTGGACAAGTTGAGTAAGTATGCCCACTTATTTCCTATTGCAGTAGACTTCACAGCTTCACAGGTAGCCGAGTTGTTTTTGAGAGAGATATTTAGACTCTGTGGTCTCCCCAAAACCATAGTGAGTGTCAAGGATAGCAGGTTCATGAGTTCCTTCTAACAGGAACTTTTTAGGCTAGCAGGCATAGAGTTGACCCCCAACACTAGCTACCATCCTCTAACGGATGGATAGACTTAAATAGTTAATAAGTGAGTGGAGGGATATCTGCGCAACTATGTGTCAGGGCAGCAGAAGGCATGGGTGCATTGGCTATATTTGGGCGAATATTGTTATAATATTATGCACCACATGTCCATTGACATGACTTGCTTTAGAGCTCTTTCTGGCTATGAGCCATTTTCTTTTGTTGATTTGGCTTTCAGTGACAGCAGAGTTCCTTTGGCATAGGATTGGTTGCAGGAGAACCAAGATATCATGAGATCTCTTAGGGAAAATATGCAGCATTCTCAGAACGAGTAGAAGATGTATGCTGATCGGCACAGGATGGAGAGAGCATTTAAGGTGGGTGACATGATTTTACTTCGTCTATAGCCTTACAAACAGAGCACCCTTAAATGGGGAGGAGCTGAAAAGCTCGTTTTTATGGACCTTACAAAGTACTCAAGTGAGTTGGAAAGGTGGCCCATGAGGTCGAGTTACCACTAGATAGTAGGGTTCATAATGTGTTCCACATGTCATGCCTAAAGAAGGCACTAGGGCAGCATATTACAACATCATGTGATTTACCTCCTTTGGATGAAGACGGTAAATTGACTATGGTCCCTAAGGAGATTCTGGAGGTCAAGGAGAGACGATTGAGTACGATGATTCAGGAGTATTTGGTGAGCTAGAGAGGTCTACCCATAGAGGACGCCACCTGGGAGGGTGAGTCCATTTTGCAACATCCAGTGTTGCAGTTTCTTGTGGGTAAGCATCTCCCAAAGGGGAGCACTGTCATGTCCCCTCTCTAGTCTGACTAGCAGAGTCATGAGAGTTGGCCTATTATTGGAGTCTCGCAGGCTAGCAGTGCTGGATAGAGACTCATACTGGATACTCAGTGACCAAAGTTGGTTCTAAAGTCAATGTGAGAGCCAATCGGGGCAGTTCCTTAATTTTAGGGATTTTCCTAAAATTTAGGGAGTTGTGGCACTGATCAGAGTTGATGCTCTTCGGGACTAGTATACGGTTTTAGTTTCAGGGTGACAGGGTATATTCCCTAGTTTCTAGGAGCATCCCTAGTTTTTAAAGATGGAACTGCCAGTTGGCCCACATTGCCCAGCATAAGTCACAAGTAGGTGACAAGACCCGTTCACTGATTATTTGGTTGGTTTGGCTTTCCAGCTGAATAAAAGGAAATATTTAATATTTCCTAAGTTTGCGTTTAAATAAATTAAAACAAAGCTATTAATTAAGCTAATTGAAGTAATAGGGGGATTTTGGCTTCATCTAGTCAGGTAGGCCTATGTGTTATAACTCGTTGGAAATGTCTTGAATTATTATAACTTACTTTCATCATTCGGAGACATTCGGGCACCTAGCGTTATGTTATTTGAGGAAAGGGGTGTTTTTCCTATACATAAATGCCTTTTAATTGAGAAGATGTCACTTCATAATAAAGGGAAAGGCATGTTCTCCCTTTAGGGTTCGATTGGCTTTGAGAGAGAGAAAAGGAGATGTTGACTCATTCTTTCATTATCTTTTACATCTTCATTCTTGGTATTTGCAATTTTGATCTAAGGAGCGATTCCAGAGGACTGGGATGCAAACCCTAGAGCCTGGCTCTTGGGATGCAAACCCCAATAGATCGTTTCAGCAATATTCTTTCAGCAATTGACAAAGATTGTTAAGTTCAACGTTTGGGGATGCTTGTGCATTGCACGTTAAGGGTCTTGTTTAGCACGTTGGGATCTTCTTGCTGCCTTGGCATGACTATAGCAACCATACCGCTACCTTTCAGCTGGCACGTGATTTGTTCGTTGGATTACATTAGCCATCTCTACCCTTTTGGTGTGTGGCTGGTCCATTCTTGCAGCTGGCATCTTCATTCCTTGTTTGTAAACACCTTTGCTGGCATACTGATTACATATCTTGCCTGGTATGATTTGTAGCTATTATGGTCGACTGAATATTATATTATTTATTGTTGTTGTTAATTATTGTTTTACTTATATCTAGAAAATACAAAAAAAGAAGAAACAATATTTCTGCACCTTCTGTCTACTTCTCTAAGACTACAAGGAAAGCATAGCAAAATTTATTATTTTAATTAAAATTTATAGAAGTTCAGTGAAAGGATCCTTTTGGGATCTTTCAATGGTATCAAAGCCTGAATCCTGTCAGCCTGTAGGGTTTCAGTGAAATTATCACAATAGGTCATGGAAAATGGTTTGATAATTCATTTCAGCATTTGGCATCTATTTTTATATATCTTCTATACATCCTAGTGGAGAAATATATAGGTTATACGAACGCAAGAGAAACCAGTGGTGAGTAGAGGCCGCCAGACGCAGAGATACCGGCTATGGGTGAGGCACAGGATGTTGCTAGTGACAACATGCCTACAAAGGCAGAGGAGAGAAAGTCCATGAGAACTCTAATTGTTTCATAGCCCAAGATAGTCCAAACACTAGACAGATTATAAGATACCCTAGAGCGGATGGAATTCAATAGGCATGGAGATAAACAAGAAAGACGGGGAAGGAACAAGTCGGTTTCCATTGTACGAAGCCAGCGCAGTCATCAATCCCATGTCTCAGCAGAGAGCTCCCTTCATTCCCATAGGCAAGAACGTCCACGTATTCCTGCTCTAGATAGACCATTATTGCCTCAATTTGGGCATGTTGAGCAGCTAGCACAGGTGGAGCAACCTGAGGTTGGATTCCAGGATTCAGTCATGGCAGCTACAGCTGAGTGAACCCTACCCCAGAGGTTAGGGACGTTTTTCCTTTTCCATAGTAGTGTGCACAAAGTAGGGATAACACCAAGTTCAGAGGAGACAGGGGCTACAGACCACAGTAGAACAATGACCTCAGTAGAGCCACTAGGAAGATCACAATGGCTACCTATGATGGCACGAGTGATACGAGTGCATGAACTTGGGTGCACAAGCTGGATATCTATTTATCATTGAGACCTATGCCTAAGAGAGAGGCTATACAGTTTGCGGTTTTGCATTTAGACAGGGTTGCCTATGATTGGTGGCACCATGGATTGATCACCCAGGATTACGCCATGGTTCACTCCTATGCTGAATTCACTAAGCGGCTCATTACTAGGTTTGATTGTAAAGATAGAGCTTTACTACCAAGAGTTGGCACATATTAGGCAAACAGGAAATGTGGAGTCTTTTGTGAATGAGTTCCAACGTATTGCAATCATGGTTCTAGACATGTCTCATAGTCGTCATGTGATGTTGTTCATATAGGGTTTGCAAGAAAGATTGAAGGGGTTGGTACGAGCATTCAAGCCAACCACCCTCAAGGAGTCCATTGTTGTTACATTTAGACTGGACACCCCTCCTACTCCTTATAAGGCAAATAAGAAACCTTTCAGGGATTCTTGGCCTCCCGAAAAGGCCAAAACTTCCCAAGGAAGAGGGGAACCACCTTCTAGACCACCCAGGACGGACCAGGAGTCGAGGAATGAGTTGAGGAGAAAGAAACTATGCTTCTTGTGTAAGAAACCTTGGGAGCCTAGACATCATTGCCTTGGTAAAGGCGAGGTTCATTTGATAAAGGTGACATCTGAGATAGGTGATGAGGAGATACTTGATACTTATACTAAGGATAGTCCAGAGGAAGTTGTGCAAGAACACCCACAGTTAGAGCTAGACACTCCAAAGCCATTGGCATCAGCTAAAGTGACTATGGCTACTCTCTCCAGTTATCCCAAATTTCATGTCTTTCGTTTGAAAGGTACATTGAGTTGGCGTCTTCATTCCTTGTTTGTAAACACCTATGCTGGCATACTAATTACATATCTTGCCTGGTACAATTTGTAGCTATTCTGGTTGACTGAATATTATATTATTTGTTGTTGTGAATTATTGTTTTACTTATACCTATGTTGGTAAATAGATTTGTCAATGTAAAATTACCTATAAGAGATGACCCTGTTCACCCTGTGAACAGAGACAATTGTGCCAACAATTGGAGAGATTGAAACCAGTCATTACCAGATTACAATCTTCCTCTACATTTGAGAGGGGCAGCTCCCTTGTATGATGGGTGTATTTGATTTTTCAACAAAAATGAATTAAAACTTAAAGGTTAAAGAGAAAGCTACTAATGACGAATGCACCAAACGACTTCACAGCTTTCTTGAATAACTTAAACCGCTAATAAGAACGATCAAGAACTACACTTGAAGGCTAGCATTAGCTCAATGATGATTTGATTGTTCACTAACTTCTACACTATACTGTAAAAACATTAATTACAACTAGAATCAACACCCAAACAGTTCAGAGTCCAGACTATGAAGAAAAGAGAATACAAAATGCATGTTCCTTTATTTCCTTGCACCAAGAACATAAGAAGAAACTCGATTACAAAGACAACCTCTATACATACTTCCCAAAAATTGTCTTATCATCGAAAGCATAAGTG
This sequence comes from Cupressus sempervirens, assembly GCA_028749045.1. Lineage (NCBI taxonomy): Eukaryota > Viridiplantae > Streptophyta > Pinopsida > Cupressales > Cupressaceae > Cupressus > Cupressus sempervirens. The sequence goes on along the minus strand of CM053791.1, from coordinate 459,888,206 downwards.
TTCCCTTATTCCAAATTCCAAAAAGTCCTCTTCTTACATGAATTGTTCATGAATTTATATGTCATTTTGGCTTAACTAACTTTTTGGGTTCGTAACCACTCAAAAAGTTAAGAGTTTGGAATTTGGAATGCATTTGAAAACTAACTCTAACTCTTAACTCATATGAATGAAAACTCTAGACCCTAACTCTAGTTACAATAAGTGAAATGATCAATTTTACATGATAAGTAACATGACGATTATAGATTTTGTGCAGAAGATATAAGAGTTGATTTATGATAAGTTGCACATTGCATCTCTCAATACAAAGATTGTAGATTCTCCAATAACCAACCTCTTTAGAAATGTACTCCTTAATTATATCATTATCATTATCCATTTTAATAGCAAATTGCATAACCCTTTCCTGAGGATCCTTTGGTCAACTTGGGCAACTTTCTTACAATCTCCAATACAATTCCCCATTGTCGACCAAAAGAGAATACAAAATGCATGTTCCTTTATTTCCTTGCACCAAGAACATAAGAAGAAACTCGATTACAAAGACAACCTCTATACATACTTCCCAAAAATTGTCTTATCATCGAAAGCATAAGTGTTCCCTTATTCCAAATTCCAAAAAGTCCTCTTCTTACATGCATTGTTCATGAATTTATATGTCATTTTGGCTTAACTAACTTTTTGGGTTCGTAACCACTCAAAAAGTTAAGAGTTTGGAATTTGGAATGCATTTGAGAACTAACTTTAACTCTTAACTCATACGAATGAAAACTCTAGACCCTAACTCTAGTTACAATAAGTGACATGATCACTTTTACATGATAAGTAACATGACGATTATAGATTTTGTGTAGAAAATATAAGAGTTGATTTATGATAAGTTGCACATTGCATCTCTCAATACAAAGATTGTATATTCTCCAATAACCAACCTCTTTAGAAATGTACTCCTTAATTGTATCATTATCATTATCCATTTTAATAACAAATTGCATAACCCTTTCATGAGGATCCTTTGGTCAACTTGGGCAGCTTTCTTACAATCTCCAATACAATTCCCCATTGTCGACCAAACAGATCCATGTTCCCTATGTAGAAAATGCCTCATGAGTTAATATGCAACCACTTGTAGAAGAGGTACCGTGCCAATGTCAATTATAATGGCTTCAAGAAAAGGCAACTTGTTTGATGAATTTCTCTGCAAATGCTCTTCCAACCATGCACCAATCCAATAAGCTATATGTCCTTTCAAGGTTCTCACTTTTAAAATTGGCAAGAGAGTTCTAGATAAGCCGATGAATCAACTTTCCACCTTGTCATTACCATGCTGCGAGTTTATATTCCCATTCTATTGGCCGGTTGAACAAGCTCATTTCTATATGAAGGGAGTTTGGGTTTTACCATCTCTAGCATAAAAATTCATCCGAGAATTACAAGATTACATGGACCTTTTATGTGTAGACCACACAATTTACTATGACCTTGGGAGGTTGATAGATTGGATTTCATTGTTTCTGTACCTATAGCCTCATCTTCTTGACACACGTTCATACTCTTTAAGCAGTGTAATCGTTCCATCAAGCTCGGCTTTACAATGATACCCATTTCATTTTATGTCGACATTGCCTAAATATCTTTGATCTATCAGACATTGTTGGATGCTTGATGAGTGCTTATTCAAAATCCACCATGCTCATTTTGTCAAACATGTAACTGCAAGTCTAGCCGAGCCCATTCACTATAGATTCATGGTAGGAATATGGCATTTTGTTGAACAGTTGGGTTCATATGAAGATTTCACATTTTGTATGCATGTCTATATAGGAATTGAGCTCCATGAGGTGACAGACGATGGGCAATAAATCATGTTCCTTCCTACAAGCTTTCATTTGGCACCATTGGTGATGATGTCCGATCAAAGATCCTCACTTTTTACATTGCATCCACTACATGCATTTAGTTGGGAACATGGTCGGCTCTATGACGAAACTCACTTCAAATCAATTATTGTATGGAGGTGGCATGATTTCTTGAGAAGCTTCACCAATCGCTTCTCTTTAGAAGTTAGTGAAATCTCTTTTCATGTAGAACCTCCAACTATCATGCGATATGAGATACCACTTCTTTGAGACGTTATGTTGAACAATTCGTAGGCTTCTAGTAGATTACAAAAAGGCATTTTGACAGTCATATTACATCCACCATTGGCTGCACCCACTGTTATTTATTTTTCACTACTCCCGGTTAATTACTAGCAAAATCTTCCCCCATCATTATGCTTGTCTATGTTTCCATTGGCCAAGTTGAATGTAAAGCTCTCCTGCCAATCAGCTCGAGTGCCTTGTGATTGTATTGCATTCCATTTAGTTGACATACTGAAATTCCTTAAGGTATTTTGTCAAACAGTCAGATGCCTTATCAATACTGTTCCGCCATGTATTTCAGGTGCTAAACTCTTCATTTTCAGAGACCATAAGGCAGCAAGCATCCCATGTGAAGTTTACTTGACTTAGCGTGGAGCAGAAACGGGTGCTTACCCAAGGCAACAATTGGTAACCATAGTATCAACTTTTACTCTTGTTGGCTGCTCTTACTACCTCCCACACCCGGTGTATACAGATTGATAGAGGTTTTAGTGACTTTTTCTGCATGACTATGCCTGAAACATTTTACCAGACACCCGGCTTTATTCACACCGCAAACCAAATGCCCATGAAAGTCAGAGAATGGATGGTCCTTCAGAACAATGAAGCCAGATATGTTAATTTCCATGTTCCTATTCTTAACATCATCTTAAAGACTACATATTGGAAGCATCACGGTTCATGCTCACAACCAGCTAGTTGTATCTTTCCATGAGCTATTATATGGTAATTGCTGACAGTTGGTGTATGGGTTAGAAAGTTTGGGTTAAGATTGGGGAAGATAGTTTTAGATGGAGTTCAGATCCAACTCAAACCTCTTAACCTTAACCTTTGAAAAGGTTTTAGTACGTAGAGAGAGATGATTTTAGTATGTTGTGAGAGATGGTTTGAGTACGCAGCGAGAGATGACTTTTAGTATGTTGAGAGAGAAGGTTTTAGTACGGGGAGAGAGAAAAGTATGTAGAGAGGTAGTTTTGAATAGTTGGGAATTAACCTCTCTCTCTCTCTCTCCAAAATTAATTTGCCTAACTCTCACAGTAAAATATCTGGGTGACAATCTGGAAAATACATAAAAGAAGAAACAATCTTTCTGCAACTTCTGTCTAATTCTCGAAGACCACAAGGAAAGCACAGGAAAATCTGTTATTTTAATTAAAATTTACAGAAGTTCAGTGAAAGGAACCTTTTGGGATCTTTCACAACAGCTATTACTTTCTTTCTCACAATGTTTGACAGCAAGGATCTACAGCAGCAGAGTAAGTTTGGAGTTTAACATTATACCAGTGGTGATCTAGATTAGTTGTACAGGATTTGCCAACCTATAACAGATGCTTTCACTCAAATTCATTTGTTCAAACCTCAAGCTATCCAATCGAACACCTGTTTTCAGAAAATCTTTACCATCTTCCAAACAGTTTCAATCATTTCAACAATAGTGATACTCGTACTAAAATCTTCATAATGCAATTGCTATTAAACTGCTTGTTGTAGCTTTGATGCAATCACTTTGTTAGCTCAAATGTCTTTTGAGCTGTTACAATTGAATGTGGTCTGATTTTAGATCTCTGTTTTGAGTCATCGTTCCTGTAGCATTGTGATCTGGGGTATAAATCCCTCATCTTAGGAAGGGCAGAGCAGTCTGCCCTTCCTCAAAATGCGTAATCCTCATGCAATAGTTGAATGATCATAGAATCTAATTTGTAATCCACCTTTCACTGTGCTCCTCTGATATTATCATAAGTTGTAGATTCAAATTAAGACATGCTTTCATCTCTAACTTGAATGCGATTCCTAATCCATAGTTAAAAATAGGAAAGGTTTGATTTAAGACAAGTTTTCTATCATTCCAACTGTACTTGCAGAAACTGATTTGGTTTGTTCTATCCTTGCACAATAATGCATATCTCTTTGTGCCAACACAATAACTTAACATATATTAAGATGAGGATTATTGCTCTGTTTTGAGGTGACCTTCCTGTAGCACTGCAATCCGGGGTATAGAACCCTCATCTTACGCAGAGCATGAAACACATTACAGCAGACTAATCAAAGTTCAAACTCCTTTTGCAATGAGAGTGTAAGCATGCATTAGAGCCACAAGGCGGCCATATTCACTTCATATATTGCAATGGAACTACTGAGCTTCATAGGAAAAGGAGATAACAATTTCGCAACTGTAATTGTGGTACCAATATAGCAAGCTATATTTTTTTTGGGAAATAACTAGACCTAAATGATTAAAGATCAACTGTTTAGCAATAGATTCATACTTAGCTTGTTTCAATGGTCATGGTTCTCAAAGCTCAAAGTGAGCTTAATGCCTCTCCAAGAAAATGCAGAAAGACTCAATAATTTAAGGACAGAAAATCTGACATTTTGGCAGTGTGATAGTTGAGGGTTGCACTCTAGTGATTTTTTTGAGTGAAATACCACATCCATTATCCCCAAACTCAAAGTGCTCTCCTCCATACTCTTTTGTCTGAACTTGAATATTATTTTCTATAGTGTTCAAGCTATTTCAACAAGTCCTCTAACAGCACTTTCCAGATCTAGAATAGCTTGTCCAGAACAAATTATTTGACCGTCTGCTTTATTGATAGGTTTAATTCCATCCATCATCAGATACAAGATGCCAAGAACCTTATTTCATGGTATTAGCCCCTACAAATTGTGCTAAGCTATCCATATTGATACAGTAGAGACGTTGCTAGCTGAAGTCATGGAAATTGAGCTTTACAGCTGCCTGATACATTCTCTTGAAAGTTTCAGAGCCTGCTTCATTTGCACTGTGGATATCCTGAAGCTATGAGACGACGTTACTCTAAGGCATTCTGTAGAGCACACAGCCTACTCTATGGCTCTATATTCTGCATGTATGCTTGTCAAAGCACTTGTAACCACAACATCAGACAAAATTCATCTATCCTTTACACTTTGAGGGCCATCGATAACCTACACCAAAGCCCATATCCTCACACACATATAAAGGAAGTAGCAGAGATTGTGGAATTAGGTTTAGGCTCACCGATCACATTTTCTTGAAAGTTTCTAAAGCTTGTTCAACAAAGCCATTTCAGGCATAGCCTTCATGGTAACCATGCAACAACAGCATCTAACAACGTCCCTCCATCCTTCATGCATTTAATGGATATCCATAATCCGTTCTGGTGCTTACACTTTCACAAGTCACACGAGAATTGGATGTGGAAAATGCACACTGACATCTAGAATTTGGCCTGATTTGGGACAGACAAACAAAATTCTCACCATTTCATTATAGATCAAAGGTATAAAGAGTTCGCTGACCCTAAAACAAGCCGACAAAGAGTGTTTCATCCATTTAGAGGTTTGGATAACCATACTAACGCCGAAAAAGTGTATTCCAGACATTTAGAGGTTTTGCAAACTAAAAAAATAGCTACAAAGAATGCATTTTAACCTATAGGAGATTTTATGAACTTTGAAAATGGCCAATAAATGATGTTTTGAAATTTGAAGGTTTTATCATGTATGGACCATGGAAATGCCAGAAATGTCGAATATTCTTTAAAAGCATACTATGCCAACATCTTATATGGTTGTCAAAACCAACTTTTCAGCTGTTATGACCTTTTTAAAACTCTCTTTGAAAATTTTGTGTCAGCTTTTACCATATTCCAATGTATCTCACAACATTCCCAAACATTCGTTTGATTTTGAAAATTGGAAGAACAATCACATGATATCAGCAAAGATGAATGAAAGATACTCCTGTGGAATTAGTCAAAACTTCTTGGGAACCTAACCACCATAACATAACTCTTGAGCCTGCATTGGAGTTCTGATAAAGGCTTGTGAAACCTCTACCATTTGCTACTAAAACCCACACTGCTATATCAAGACCTAATCAATCACAAGATAATCTTCGCACAGATTCAGTAATCTGAATTTGTATAAGCTTCCAATGCTAAACAATCTGGCATATATGACCAAGGCTGAGTAATACAAATATTTTAAATTTCATTCATAACAAGCTCATGCAAAAGAAGGATTTGATACATAACTTAGGATATTGAACACAATATGGAATGCCAGCTAATGAGATATATTAATTCAATGGATTCAAAAAGTTCAAAATTTTCTAGGTTCGAAAACAAGGTTAACAGATATGCATATCAGAATCTTACACGTACAACCAAAGTCAATTACAAGCTAGGGTGTCGTTGCACCAAAAGATTGACCTATCGATAACCGATACAACCACTCAACTTATAAAACACAAGAGACGGTTAAACCATGTCACGAATACCGAAGGGGAATGTTGGCGATTAGTCCAATAATCCCCCCAACGTTATTTGAGGAGATTTGAACCTATGACCAAGCTCTAATACCACTAGTTACAAGCTACGGTTGTTGTTACACCAAAAGGTTGACCTGTCAATGCTTGATACAACCATTAGACTTACAGAACACAGGAGGCAGTTAAGCCATGTCACGAATCCCTAAGGGGAACATTGGTGATTAGTCCAACAACGTCATCACAAGAAATGCTCTGCAAAAGATAGAGATGCCAAGGGAAATGCCCAGCTTGACTAAAGAATTATAAAGAAGCTAGCCAAGCCTAAGCCTGATAGATAAGATAATCAATCACTACAGTTGGAAACTCGTAACGGACAATGTGCCAGTAGTAGTGTTGTGACCTAATCACACATCCTCATTGTGATGGGACCCCTATCATTCTTTTCTCTTTCTCAACCCTTTTTCACTTTGTCTCAGTAGCTCTAGTGACCGTCTTCTAGGTCCCTCTTGTTCCAACTTTGAAGTGATGGTTTTAAACTACTTTCTAACTCATAGCTATCAAGTGAGTTGGCTTTGAAACCGAGTGCCTTTAGAGATTCTAGTTTGAGGCTTTTTCACTGTTGAGAGCCATCTAAGGGAGGAAAAGGATTAAATTTTTGGTACTTCATATAATTTGTATAGATCATCCCAAAAGTATCGAGTCTAATTAAGAGGACTTCTAAGAAAATGAAGCGTGAAGCAGTGAAATTGGCTAGTTTTTTTTGGTAGCTGCATGAAAGATACATTTAAAAGAATCCATGAGGCCTAGTTCAAGTCAAACTAGGAAAGGTAAGGTATTGGTGTTAATGTTCTAGGACCTATTATGCAAATGTAGTAACATTGCCAATGTAATTGATGATTTTCAAGTGCAGATTTGGATCTCGTATAAATATGAGAGGAGGCAACATGTCTCTTCAAGAGACATGTCCCTATAGTTAATGATCATTTAGTTAATAAATAACTATATGTATAACTCACCTTTAAGCATACATATAATATTAATATATTAACCATATATGTAATATATTATTATATTATTATATAATAATATATAATGCATAATATATAATATATATTATATTACATATATAATATAAAAGATATATAATGCATAATATATATTATATTACATATATATAATATGTATTATATATAAGATATTTATCTTAAAGATAATTTACCATCAACAAGGTATTTTATGATAAAATCAATCCAACAGAAGCTACAACAAAGTCATATCCCATAGAGACATGACTTTACGTGACCAAAGGCTACATAGGGTCATGTTCCTATTTGATCATTGTCAATGTATAAGCAAACACAATTAGTTTGCTTCTCAATCGACAATCATGTGGTGGTAAAACAATTACATTCAGGAACTTCATAACATAATAGTCTCTTCTGATTATAAGAGCCCGATTAGTTAAGTCATTTATAAATAAGTAGACATATATATATTCTTATCAATAATATGAGACATAAAACAATGTTCATATAAATCATGAATACAAATACTCAATGTAATGAGTATATCACTTCAACTGATGCTATACTTCAATACTCCCTCTTAGCAAGGGAGAAGTGACAAAAACATTTTATGAGATATCAGAATCAAGGATATCTATACACAACATATTATCTGACTTTAACAATCTAAAATAGTGACTTATCAAATAACTACAATCATAATGTTATTAATGCTATCATAACATATATTATGATCTCTATTTGTCCAAAACAATATCTAGAGTAATCATAATGCTTTCGTTATCAATGACTTCCAGCGTATCTAGAACAAAACTGTCATAATGACAGGCCTATCAATTGCAAGATCGTCACCTTATAAAGATTACCTTCTGTCTGTTCATTATCATGGTGATCTAGCAAAATCCAACCCAAAGAACCATGATAACAAGTCTACAATTTATAAGATCATCATCTTATAATGATTACCTTTTGTTTATATATGTCAATGAAAGATCGTCACCTTTCATTACATATCATATGTGAAATAGTAACCACCATGAACCAAGTCAGAGGGTGGTGCAAAGGCTTTCAGCTCAATTCTCTTTCATAAAATAAGAATGCATTACAAGGAATTTCACTTAGAACTTCTCCTCATAGAAAAGATATCATCCACAAGGGATTGCACCTCAAAATTCTCACTTTGAACAATGATCCTGGGAAGTCTAGTTAATTCCTTAGAGGCTCTCTTCCCCAAAGGATTCTTGTCAAACTCACTCTGAATCTGATATCGATTTTCTGATCTTCTAGTGATAAGTCATCACTTCCTCATGATATATATAGCAGTAGGCCCATCAACATCATGCAGTCATACACATGTATTTTAGACTCCCTCTAAGTATTAATCATCTAAGCTCTTGCATTGCCTTCAAAGAAGTGTCATACTCCCTCTTAATGTAGAAGAATCTCATAATCTTAATCATCAGAGTCTTTGGAACTACTATCATTAGATTGAGTCTGCGCAATATTTGGTAGCATATGTAAAGTACCAACCTTCTTTTCCTATAAGAATATCTTCAGCCATAAAGGAAAAGATCAAAGTAAATAACTCTTATAGTATGTATAGAATTACAAATAAGAGAAACTATAAAGAGTAGATAAATGTAAAATGATAAGAATACTACTTATCTGCACATGAAGATTCGGAAATTGTCTTTTTAGATTATTTGAGAATGGAACATCTCCCCTCTAAATAAGGTTCAAGAGGGAATGAAACATTTACTATTATCCACCCCCCCTCCCCCCACAATGTAAAATTTCCACTCATTATTATATTGTTGAACAATTTTGTATCAAATATGACATCTCCTTTCTAAGTTCCAACTTGCTCTTTTCATCCATTGAAGCTCCAAACATTCATTAAGCTTAATAGTAGGAGCGAACACAAACTCATCTACAATATGCCAATATCTTGATTATGATAGTGCCACTTGAATGACTCTACAACTCATACATCAAGTTTCATTTATCAAAGAGAGACTCATAGATAGTTTAATTAAAGTCACAACTTTCTATGATGCACACAAGGTGTAGGCCCATTCACATAGTTGCATGAATTACAGTCCTCTTGACTATTACAATTTATCGATCACTGAAGATTCCATTACAACATTAGTTTACTCCCTCTGAATCAATGTGATCGATATCACTAACGGTTGACGAAACCATATCTTTTATCTACTCCCTCTAATGGATGTGTCAAGATCACTCTGAACTTAAATTTTTTAAGCTTCTAAAATAAACTTCCCTTTAATAAGTGTTACTCTCTCTGAATCTGATATTAATCCTCCTTTTCCTGCAAGAACATTCTTGGAGGAAAACATCAAGGCAAAATAGCTCCTACAACATAATTATATTTCTCATTAATATTATAATGATTCACATTTTAACTCATATTAATCGTTATATAATTTCCAATATAGTATAGATCAAATAAATATAAAACTTAAATGATGCAATAATTTTCAAGGATAATCAACAATTTTGCACAAAGATATAAAATCATAGATAAATGTCTATACTTTGAGCATATATTCCATCCATATATATACTTAATAATCTTAAGTAACATATTATTTCCTTTATTAATAACACATAAAAATCTAAAGTGACCAATTTCACTTATTTTCATAACAAATTGTTTACGAAATATATTTTATTTTATATACATATATAATCACCATATATATATATATATATATATATATATATTATTGGTTATATTATCTCATATAGTATAGCTACAAAATAATTATTAATGATGACACATAGAATGTACAACTCTTGATGCGTTATAATAATAATAATTTCAAGAAAACTTAATATAAGTTATGTACTTACCTCAAAGGGATCAGTGCCTTTTCCACCTTTGGATTCTTGTGCCCTACATTTAAGATGCTAAAATGACAGCATCCACTTATCATCATAACCCGGTTGATAATGAGTGTTGTCGTCCGTATTCATTAGCCAAGTATTGCAGATAGGATCAAATATTTAGCCCGAACATTCCGGTTCATCAATATGTGCAACATTCTGAATGCTCATTAAGCAATTCAGTACCGACGGTGCTTTTGTTGTGAATGTTGTTTACATCCAGGTGTAATATCCTCCTGGAAGTTATGTTCGTCCGACCTTTTGCTCGAGGATGGGTTGTTCCCTTCTGGTCTTGTTTCATCTCTTTCAAACATTTGCCCTCACTTTCTTGTTATTAATTATTTTCCCAGATAATCCCTTCTACCTTCTTAGACACAGCTGTATTGGCTTCCTGAAGAATGACGTTGCTCACATTTACTCCTATAGTCATTAATAAATTACAATGTGACGTTGAAATGTGCAGACCACCATTTATGTGATCACTTAGGACTGATGTCAAAAACCTCTGACTGGATATTTTAGCATTTGTAGGCAGGTAGAGGATAACTTAATACTTCCATCAGTATTCCTTCACCAGATGCCATTTGCTGCCTTTTGTCTCTTTTGTTTCATAATGATTCCATTAATCTTTGTATTTCTGACATTCACTTCAATGTATCGCTACATATGTGAATGTTATTGAATCATCTTTTGATACTCCCAATGACATGGCCAACTTTACAGCCTTCTTATTTGTTTCTGTATATGCTGACTGAACAAATTATTTCGATGTAACTTGCGTGACTTCCTTGTAAAATAGACAGCACATAGTTTTGGTCTTATTGTTCAAATGCTTGACTTCATATCTAATAGTCTCTATCTAGATCACTGTCTTGTCATTTAAGTAGCTATATAAATGGTCTGCTATATTAAATATCTTCCTTACAAACTTCCAAGCTGATGGGTTTAGTAAAAATTATTTCCATCATACTTCATGCTATGCGATATTGTTGCTGCATAAGTCTTCAAACAATATGTATATGGTAGTGTTGATTGGTTGACCTCTCATTCCACATACTCAAATGTTCCATGTTTCCCTTCACAATAGTTTCCAGTGGCTGGCGCTAAAGTAATTGCATGAAATTCTATAATATCCAAGTTCATCGTCCTTTTATTCTCAGTTTTCTACATTTGCAGCCTGGCGCTCTGATACCATGTTAATGTTCTAGGATCGATTCTACAAATGTAGTAACATTGCCAATGTAATTGATGATTTTCAAATGCAGATTTGGATCTCATATAAATATGAGAGGAGACATGTCTATTCAAGAGACATGTCCCTATAGTTAATGATCATTTAGTTAATAAAATAACTATATGTATAACTCACCTTTAAGCATATATATAATATTAATATATTAACCTATGTAAAATATTATTATATTATTATATAATAATATATAATGCATAATATATATAATATACATTATATTACATATAATATATATATTATATATATAAGATATATAATGCATAATATATATACTATATATTATATTACATATATTATATATAAGATATTTATCTTAAAGATAATTTATCATCAACGAGGTATCTTATGATAGCATCAATCCAACTGAAGCTACAACAAAGTCATGTCCCGTAGAGACATGACTTTACATAACCAAAAGCTACGTAGGGTCATGTCCTTATTTGATCACTGTCAGTGTATAAGCAAACACAATTAGTTTTTTTCTCAATCGACAATCATGTGGTGGTAAAACAATTACATTCAAGAACTTCATAACATAATAGTCTCTTCTGATTATAAGAGCCCGATTAGTTAAGTCATTTATATATATATATATATATATATACTTATCAATAATATGAGACATAAAACAATGTTCATATAAATCATGAATACAAATACTCAAAGTAATGAGTATATCACTTTGACTGGTGCTATACTTCAACACTAGGGAGATGAATTTTTGTAAAAGCAAAAAAAATTGATTGGGAACGGCTATATGTGCACATAGTCATCAACATGGAGCAAAAACAAGTAACCAAATGGAAAGAGCATGGGGAAAGATGTTTGAACTTTGTTCAAGTGTTAAAGGGGGTAGAAGTTTGGGTGATTCGGACCATACCTGACATTTCTCCTATCTCTGAGGCATGTAAAATTATTCGCGAGGGATCCCAAAGAAGCATTAGTTTATATTACATGCTTATATGTATTTGATAGTGCACACAAGAAAAAAAATCATGCAATAGTGAAAATGTGGAAATTCCCTGCAAGCCTCCATGATTGGTGTCTCCTCGCATTTGCTTGATCCAACAAACTCAAGAAAGGGGCTTCATAAATTTCAATATCCGACGCTAGCTCATGGAGATAAAATAAAGTTTAGAAGCAAATAAAGCCCATGAGTCTTGGTTTGCGCTCAACAAAGAATGAAAGAGGAAAGGGGAAACTTGTTTAATATCAAAATATGTCATAGTTTGTTGGAATCAAAGACAAGCAAAGGCTATTCAACACATATGAATCACATCCCAGCACATAGTTGAAGAAATCTTGTCAAAATAGAAGGTAAGCCTGTAGTCCAGATCCGCGTCTAAGTGCACCCTACAGCAGAATTTCCCAAAGTCAGGGAGTCTTCATTAGCAGCAAAAGGATCGTCTCTCCCTTCCAAGAGTGCTTCAAACATTTTCTGATCATGGAAAATAATACAAAGAAATGTCCACTAATGCAATCTACATGAATAGAGGAATTTTTCAGAGAAAATAGTCCACCGTGATGGTTTTAATCTTTTGGTCACTCCAAGTCTTCTAGCTTCCCTAAGTGCCAAAATGCAAAAAACATGACCTACTTTAAGATGCCAAAAAAATTATATGCTAATGACCCACGATTTGAGCCTAGCACATTTTCAGCTGAGAGAAAGAGAGTTCAGTAAAGAATGGTCTGCCATTGACATTGAGTCCCACTTGCTAGGTGGGGAAAGAAGAATTTATTATTGCCAAAAGAAAAGTTTGTCAATAGTCCCCATATGCACAATCCAAGCACAGGGAAAGGAATTCTGATCAGCATGTAAACCAGCAAAAGAAACATTCAAAATGGCCAGTACACATAGAGTGCAGAAGTGTGGAAATAAAGGTCACATCATGGAAATTGGAATGCCAATAGTTAGTCCACCGTGGAGGCCCCAAAAATAGTGGAGTGCAAGTCTACACAGTCAAAGGAAAACTCCCAAGATTAAAACCCATGGCTATACGAAAACCCCGCCCCAATGTTCCTCAGAGCGTATTTTCACCCCACTTACAGAAAAGTTCCAAAACTTTCATATTTGTGACCACGCCCAAACCATGCCTTGGCACAGATCAACGTGATCAACAGAAAACTCTTAAAGCTAAAATTCTCGTGAAATCCCAAAATACGCTCAATGCATATTTTTCCCACAGAGAGGAGCGGGAATAAAGAAATGTAGGCAATGTCCAAAATCAACAAGTTCAGTGTTGATGTTTTTGTAGCTTTTGTTGGATTAATCCCATGAGACAAAACTATTGAAGATACATATGTATATTTAGAATATATGAGATATGTATAATATATAGATATAATATAATTATCATGTGATGCTGAAAAAATTAATATAATGATCCAAGAGATATTATATGCATATATATATACATAGCCATAAATAATAGTCATAATATTAATCACATAATAATGAATAGACATGTCCCATTAAAGGACATGTCTCTCCTTGGCTCATCCTCTGAAAGATCCCTGATGGATGCTCTTGCTGATCTGCTATAATTTTTAAATTAATAAACTATATTTTCTTGTGATTTCTTTGATGGTCTTTGAGAATAGACAGAAGTTGCAGAAGGTTTTGTTTTTTGTTTTGTGTTTTTTGATAATTTTCACAATAGTAATGAATAATGAACAATAAACATGAGAGGAGACTGAAAATAAATAAGAGCATAGAGCCAAATCAGAATTGCTATAAATCGTACCAGGCAGATTTCTAATTTATAAAGCCAAGTAATAAATCCAATGCAGTTCCAAGGAGCTTACATCCAACAATGATGCCAAACTGCTGCAGATGGCAGCCCTAAGATTGCAAGGAATCACGTCCCAGCTGAAAGAATCAATCTGCAACGCTGAAACCATAAATCTACAACCTAAATCCACAATAAAGAATGGCGTACTCTATCCCTGATAGCAACGCACACTGTTTGAAGAATCCAATGCCAATAACTACTGAGGGCTACGTCCCAGCCAATCCAAAACTTGGGGTTTGCGTCCCAGATGAAGAATTGCTCTCTCAGAGCCAATTCACAAAAACAAGTTTTTGAATATGCAAAAGATGATCCTAGAATGAAGCTTCCATCTCCTTATAACCCCCTCTCAATTGCAAATCGGACCCTAAGTGTCTCCAAGTGGTGTTGTGTAGTGAAAATGTTATAATTTCTTATTTTAAAGTGGTCATGTTACTAGAAAATGACCTTTTTCCTCAGAGATAGAATTCCATTCACTAAAATGCCCTGAGACCAAAGAGAAAGATTTAGAGAATTTTGAGACCTTTCCAACGAGCTATCACACCATAGGATGCGCATCCAGATGAGGCCAAAAAACCCCTTATTACTCCAAACTGGCTAAAACTTAACCTTATTTAATTTATTTAATCACCAACTTAGGAAATATTTAAATATATTAAAATATTTCCCAAATGGTCCCAAAAGGCCCAAAATGACCAATCAAACATGAATCTGACCTTGTCACCTGTCTGTGACTGATGCCGAACAAGATGGGTCAACTGGCAGTCCATCCCTAAAATCTAGGGATGCTCCTAAAAAGTAGGAGACAGCCCTAATCAACCAAAATTGAGTCCCAATGACTCTCCCCTACTGTGTGCACATCTGAGAGAACTATCACTGAACTGGGAGTTCCTCCTAAAAAATAGGAATGCCTCCTAAAAAATAGGAGATGCACTCTAAGTTTCCAAAACGTTCGCCGAGGTCTCCAAATGCTTCCTAGACCACTCCTAGTCAATCCCTACAAATTAGGAATCCCTCATAAATTGTAGGAAACTATTGTCTACTACTCCAAACTACTTGGGAAGCTCATGCATGACTCTCAAAGCCCCTGGGTTGGTTCCCTCTACACTCTGTTGGCCTATGGGAACCAGATAATAGATCAACCCTACTAGAAATGTTGTCACTAAGGAAGGGCAGAAATTGGGGACATGACATCCTCAATATAAATGCAAGAGAGATTGTTGCCTTTAGAATACACAAAAATCACAGGCAGTGCTATTACATTTGCTGCGATCTTACTTTAACACAATGTCAAAGCGAGGCTGAAGATGTAAGAATGGATCAGAAAGAAGGCAAGGGAAATAAGAATGGAATCAACGCTAAGAAATATAAAATTAGGGAGCAAATAATCTCATATTCGTTGCAGACCTTAGTCAATCTACTATTGACATGGAACAACAGTTTGAATAAGGACTGACATGTTCAAGAGTGGTCCTAACTTAGGACATATAAGCATCATTAATTGTTAACCGATTTTTGTGTTGTTAAACATTGTATTGGTCATTGATGTCAAAACCAGACAGTAATATACAATTGCACGTAAATGGTTAACAGCATCATATACATATATACATTTGTGACTTTGTCTTACCAGTCTTCAGTGTTGAACAAAGATGTAAAAGAGAACAATTGCCAGACAAATATCTTAATAAACTTGTCTCAAGAGAATGGTTCAGCATAGTGTTTTAATTTTCAAGGCAGCATTCAAATTTCGATCGTGTCCAAAGAGAACGAAAAATGAATTGATTCAAGGTAGTAAAATTGATTTGAATACGATCTATTTTTTTACCACAACATATTGTATTTGATGAAACTCATACAAAGACGAAAATTATTATCGGCAGCACTGGATAGAATTACAATGGAAATACTTTAAATTCCTTGTGCGCCATGTCAAACTCAAGTGCCAGGTTACTGATGAAAAATGACCAGAAATGGCACTGGTGAAAGGCATCGAGTAATGTAATTAACAAAATGTTTGGCAAATGTAACATTTATCTGGTTCGATGACTTTCATGACTGACATGGTCATCTTCAGTGGCAAATATTAAATGTATATGTTTCATCGCCAGTGACATCCATCACTGCTACCTCTCTCTGTCACGATGTCTTATATTAACTCTTATACTCACGGTGCATCTCTTTATGTTGTGATAAATTGATATTACTTTGCATTAGTGGATGGAATATTCTAATGTACTGTTTGGATGTTAATTGTCGTTACCATTACAATATGTTCTTCAACTCATTAGACTACTAAGAATGTATTTTCCATTGTGGTGGGGTCTTTGCCAATAAAAGGAAACATACAGCTATTGAAGGGGACTAGTATGATTGGAGCACTCAATCCTTTGGGGGTTCCCAGGAGGATCAAGCGGTGTGGATTTCATATCATTACAAATACCAACTACCTATTGCATAACATTGAGTTGAGTAGTTAGAAAAGTCTTTAACATACATCAAAAAGGACGTTGTTGACTGTTTGCTCCAGAATAGTGAGATAAGTATTCTCTCTTGAGTACTATGTTTTATTTTTCAGTCAATCACTTATCTATATCCATGTATGTAATATAAGAGTTATGTGCTTTATTGTGCTCTTGCTCTTTTCCTTGATCCCCAGAGATGATTTTTGCAAAGAAGAACAAAAAGAAGTTTGTGTTAGAAGTAGTAATCTTTCCTTGGTTGTATTTATTTATTAAATGGGATAAACCAAGGTATCCCTTATGTATTTTATCCTTTAGTACACATGTGAAGGACATGTTATTTTCTTGTCCTCTAGTTCACATGTGAGGATAACTCTTTTTTGTAATTCCTTTATTAAGGAAAGTAGTTTATTCCTCCTTAAGAGGCTATTGACACTTTGCATACACTTATTATGAATGGTGGCATTCATAGAAATGGGAGTTACACATGCAACTCCTTTCTCATCTCTATAAAAGAGATGCCTTTCTCATTCTTCTACAACTACTTCTTCTATACATCATCTTGATGTTATTGTAATGAGCTATTTGCTCCACCCTCTCTCTCTCTCTCCTTTCTTAGGGCTTTTGTCTTCCATTCATAATATTACACAAGGCGTTTTCTTTGCTTTCCCCTTTCAAAATCTCATCTCCATTCTTGTTGATCCATTGGGAAACTCATTTGGTTTATGGTAATATTCTTCACATTAAGCTCTCTTGGATTGTTTTATTAGTTTTCATTTTTTCTCGATTTCTTACAGTTTGCCATATTTGTTGCAAAATTGTTCAATGATGTAAGAGTGGGAATTTTACATTGTGGGAGGGGGGGGTGTGTGGTAGGGGTATAATAAACAAAGTTCCATTCCCATTTGAACTATCCTTAAAGGGGAGATGTCAAAGAAGAGACACCATCTAGAGGGAGTCTTGAAGCGAATATCTTTGATGATTAAGATTATGGGTATCTTTTAATATCAAGAGGGAGCCTGACATTTCATTAGATGAAATCTTGGAAAGAGAGGGAGCAGATGCAAGATATGCTTCGGTCAACTTTTGAGGATCTTGGTCATATTGTTTCAGAGGGAGTAGACTATGTCGAGATGGATTCTCTAGTAATCAAGAAATTGTAGCAATTAGAGGGCTATGAATCATGAGGTGAAGTTCCATATGTGCAGATTGAAATGTCTTTATCCAAATGCCAAACTGTAGATGGATACTGGGAATACTATTCATTCAGACTACATTATCACTAAAGATCTAACAACTAAATTTTTCTCCAAGCCTTCCACCAAAGTGAAGTTTGTACATTATTGAAGACAAGCTTGAAGTTACGAATCTGAGCTTTTAGTGAGAGAAAGCCTCAACGTCAATGATTACCTGAGATGTACTTTCATGCATCCTTCTCTGTGAGAGAAGTTTGAGGTGCCTTTGCTCCACCCTTTGGAAATGTTCATGGTGGATGTCATGGGAGTTATTATATGGCTTTGTGGAAACATCGTGGAAGGTGACAATCTTTCATTGATGTTTTCTTGTGATTACAATAGTAAGGTGACAATCTTACAACAATCTAACCTTCTCTTATGATGGATATCATATGATTGATATCTAAGCAGATCATAATAGACCATATCTTGTAGGTCAATCAACTAAGAGATAGATGTCATCACGTAGATATCTATGAGTTGTATTGTAAAGATATATCATGGTCCGAAAATGTTCCCTCCTCACCAAGTTGCACTCCCAGCATACAGGAGATAGAAACTTTCACTAGACAAGAAGTGGAGACAAGCAAAAGAAGAATGGAGCAAGAGGATAATTGGCCAAGTCGGTACAAGATAGAATAAGTATAAATACTTATGAGAAATTTGCACATGGAAGAAATAGAGATCGGGATATTGTTATGGTAGAGAGACTTGTTGCAATCTTGGAGCGGGAAATTATAAAAGTTGAGGATCATCTAGAGGAGGAAGAAATTCCTCCACCAGAGGCAGAGGTTCCAACTATGGAAACTACAGCTCCTGAGGTATAGAAGAAAGTCTCGAAGGTAAGGAAGAAATCAATATCAGAGTAGTGCAAGGAAGAGATCAACTAATGGTACAAGGTGATCAAAATGTCCCTATTCCAGAATGGTTAAGGCGAAGAATTCAAGGGAGTTCAAAGAAAAAATTTGTCCAAGCAATTGAACTGCAAGAAATTCTAAACCAAGTCAACCAATCTGAAGAAAAGGGAAAAGCAAAGAAGTTGATGAAGATAGTAAGGGGAGAATCTAGATCCAAGATTATGCAAATCGCAACTCCTACAATTGATAAGACCAATGATCAAATTACTCTAGATGAGTACCATATTACAAAGGTTAATCTAGGTCATGTCTCTCGTGAACAGGTTATGGTGGACTTTGATAATTTCATACATGTTGTGAAGGATAAGATGTGAAGCTAGTGAAAGGTGTCAAAAGCAAAAGAGAGAAATTAAGACTTTGTGAGTACATAACTTGCCTCATCCAATAAGGGAAGAAGCTCATCTTTTGTTCCTCCAATGGGTGTTTCAATTGAGGCAATGGATGATATTGAAATAATCAAATGAACTTCTCATGGTGCAGAAATTTGGGTGAAGAGAATTCAAAAGGAGGCATATAGGCATGCAAAAGAATAGGTGCAAGTTCACATTTGAGCGCTAGTTGTACTCTCTAGGATCCAATGCATGAATGAGTCATAGGAGGATAAACATATTTATCAAGATAAGGTGATCTCAAATATACAAAATTTGATGGAGACTCCTAGGCAACATTTATCGATGGTAGCATTGTTGGTGAAGGGGATGTGTATGACTTCCTCTGGTGGTACAATACAATAAACACAACTGAGGAAACATTTGAAAACTTCACCTAGGAGTCTACTTGGTGGATATCAGGAAAGGGATCTCCAATACAGTTGCATCCTTGTTGTCACAAAGTCTAATAGAAAATGAAATAACAGTGGACAACTTTAAAGGCAAGTTGGAGGAATTACTTCAACTAAATACCCTCAAGAGAGATGACTTTGAAAACTTCTCCATTTTCTCGAAAACCATACACATCACTCAAGACTTGTTACCAATGGGAGGAAAGTTTGGGAAAAGTTGAAAGAGCAGTGGCAATTTTGGAATTCAAGCATGAATTAGCACCAAGTATCAGTACAAATGAGTTAGAGATAGTGTTGGATCAATCCCACACTTTCAAGCAGCGAAGTCAAGAATAGATGCATTTAATGCATAGTGGGTGTGTGTAGTGGTCATTTATTTCATTCCACTCTCTTCTTGAGCGAGCATGCATAGTGGGCATTTATTACCAACTACAGTAGTGAATTTCTTGTTGCGCTAAAGTAGATTCCTTTTTCTTTGTCCTAACCCTAATTAGGCTAGTGTGGCTCGATCAAAGCCATCGATTACTACTTCAATCTAGGTGACTTATTGTATTTGAGGACCTATATAAAGGCCTCACTTCTCATTTGTAAGCAATGGATTTTGAGACTGTTGCTATAAGCTATTGAGACAATAAAGTTTTGATTGAAATTTGGTGAATGCTTCAAGTGTTTTAGTGCTTCCTTGTTCTCTAAGTTCCCTCGTTTAGATTTAGTTTAGTAGATAAGGTGTTGTGATTGTAATGACAAATATGATGGTGTTTTGATGAGTTCTTCTAGCTCATACTTTTGGCATTTTAGTGAATCTAAATCATTGTGCAAAGTTGGCCTAAACTCATTCATGCATATTCTTAACTTCTATCAATCACATGCATTGTTCTTTATGATGGTGTTTGTGGGGGTATGAACATATTTTGCATAACCTTTGAAGATTCCACCAGTTCATGCGTAGTCCTAGTATAACTTGGCGAAGCAGAGTTTGGTAATTTAGAAATTTGTCCAACAAAGTACTCTTTGCTGTTTTCATTGCCCTTAGGAGAAGAATAGAGTTTTTGAACCCTTTCCCCTTTCATTTTTGCATATTTTTTGAAAATCCCAAAAAGTACTTCATTGCAAAACCTTCTGATAGCTCCCACATCCAACATAATTTGAAATGAATATGAGTGAATGTACATAAGGCCCCTTATGATCATCAACAAATCACATCAACAATCAAACTTAACCATGGCCAAGACCTGACATAAAGGGAACCTTGGAGTCATCGAATGATCTCACAATCTTAGCTTACATAAGACTTTGTTCAAGAGAGGATAAGATACCTCAGTGTTTTGTTCTACTGTTTGGTGGGTCATAAAACACACATCAACCAGTAGGAGATCTTTAAGAAGGAATTTTGGGTTTCAAGTTTTGTGCTATTTACCAATATTTCCAAGCAAACCTCTAGATGTTGACCAGATTCAAATACTGGTTTGTTGTGTCCAAGAGGCATTTTTTGGTTTGCGGGTTTGTCCTAGATGACTTGGGTGGACCCAAGAGACTGAAGACAAGTCTCATCCCTCACAATAGCAAGAGCATAAGAAAGGAAACGGTGGTGGTTTCCCCCTAAACTATCAACTATAACTGTGATAATTTGTTTGCATCCATCCAAGAGTGGTAGAGAAAGCAGAGGTAATCTTGCTAGAACAAAACATTTTCAATATCACCATTGCTTGCTGGTTGGCATAGGGAGGAATGGGGTTGGGTTGAGGGGTCACCATTGGTGGTTTTGTAGATGGAAAAAGACAAATTTTGTTCATTAAATATTTATACATTGGATTATGCATATAGATTCATTAAATAATATATCAGTTTTATTAATTTATTTGGTGTATAAAAATTCACATATTTGTATTTAAATGTGTGTATTTTTTATCTTTTTTATGGACGAACCCAACCCAAAAAAATTATATGTTTTCATCTTTTTATGCAAGAACTCAAACCAAAAAAATGATAAAATCCATGAACCAAACCCCTAAACTAAAACTAGGTGTGTTCCATTGTGATTCGCAATGTACGCCATTACCGGGGTGGATTTGGTTGATAGCATGTTTAAATGTCTTGCCTAATTGAATATTGGTATCTTCTATTACTCATATTGATATTAAAACACATTGTGCACATGAAATGTGGCACTATATGGAATTCTTTGAGCTCTTAGGTGAGGTAAACTATTAATTAGGGTGGATACAAACTTCCAACATTGAATGGTATCATAAGGCCCCATCATCATCAACCTCAACAAATTCTTCATTTTGGACTTTTAACAGTACTAATATATATGACTGTACCAAAGAACCATGTCCTGGATCTTTGAACGGCCTTTGGTCACGTTTGTATCAGATTTTGATATAATCATTTGGGGCATTTGGGGCATCATGTTTACTATTATGAAGTAATTGTTAAAATACTTGCTTGTTATTAACAAAGACCAAGAGGTCAATATATACAAGAAGAATGAAAGATGTTTCCTTAGGAAACAATCATAGAGAATAGAAACATTCTATTCTAGCTTATATAAAACTAACAATTATTTACAGACTAACTAAATATTAGAAACATTCTAATATTTACAATAGATTACAAATAGATAACCATTAACTAATAATAGAAGCTATCTATTATCGTAATACCCGCCCTTAATGGTTAATCTATTCACAACACCAAGTTGTCCTCTCAAGTTGACAAACTTATTAGAACCAAGAGGCTTAGTGAGAATGTCTGCAGTTTGATTTGTTGTAGGAACATACTACAAGTCTATCATCATGTCTTCAACCAGTTGGCATATGTAGTGACAGTGAACATCCACATACTTGGTTCGTTCATGGAAGATTGAATTCCATGCTAATTTGATAATGCCTTCATTATCAACAAACAAAGTAGTCAGTCCTGCAAGTGACATCTGCATATCCCCAAGCATTCGACGAAGACCTAACTTTACTATCCGTCTGTATTTAGCCTCTGTGAAGGAGAGAGAAATTGCCTGTTGCTTCTTACTGGTCCATGTAACGGCACCGGATCCCAAACTGAACAAATATCCAGAAGTTGACTTTTTATCATCAACAAAGCCCAGCCAATCTGAGTCTGGGAACCCATTACATCTAGGATTAGAACTTCGAGAGTAAATAAGTCCATAATCTATAGTGCCCTTCACATATCAAAGCACACGCTTTGCTGCCATCCAATGATCAGCCTTCAAAGCTGACATAAAGCGTGAGATGTAGCTAACTATGAAGCTAATAGCAGAGCTAGTAGCAGAGAGGTAGATGAGGTTGCCTACTAGTTGCCTGTATGTAGTATCATCAACAGGAAGATAATCAGACTTGGCGGATAACTTGAGACCTTTCTCCATGGGTGTAGATGCAGGCTTGCAATCCTGCATAAAAAAATTGTCTAACAAAGCCCTCGCATTTTGGACTGAGAGATGAATATACCAGAAGATTGTTGCCAAACCTCAACACTTAGGCAATAATGCATGAGCCCAAGGTCAATCATATCAAAAGATTGGCATAAATTCTATTTCATTCCATAAATCAAAGATGTCAAACTGCCAGTGATGATCAAATCATCCACATAAATAACCAAAAGGATGATGTCATTGTCACTAATGTTGATGTACAAATTTGAGTTTGAAGAACTCCTCTAGAAGCCTTGATCACTGAGGTACTTATCAATTTCCATGTACCATGCCCCCAGGGCTTGCTTCAAGCCATAGAGAGCTTTCACCAATATGAGAACCTGATGTTCTTTACCAACAACCTTGAAATTAGGAGTTTGCGTCATATAGACCTCTTCTTGTAGGTCATTATTCAGGAAAGCACTCTTGACGTCCATCTAATGGTCCTTCCAGCCAAACAGTGCTACCATGGCTAGGACTAATCTAATTGTGCTCATCTTTGCAGTAGGAGCAAAGGTCTCATCATAATCAATGCTTTGACACTGAGAAAAGCCCGTTGCAACTAAACGAGTTTTGTACTTATCCAAAGTACCATCAAATTTGTATTTGATTTTGTAAACCCATTTGCAACCAATGGGTTTCTTCCTTGATGGAAGATCAAAAAGGACCCAGTTGTTATTCTTCAGCAAGCTCTCATGTTCAGATATCATGGTATGTTCCCACTCTGGAATTCCTTTACCCTTAGAATATGTTTGAGGTTCAAACACACTATGAATGTTGGCCATAAGAGCAAAGTCAACGGACTCTATCAATTTGCTCTTTTTTTTGTACAGTTCTCCCATCAATGAGCTCATCATCACGAAGATCAACAAATGTCTTATCCCAACACGTAGGTCGGAGAGGAGAATGACCAACATTAGTATAAGGGCATGCTCTCTGATCAGGTTTCTCATCCGAAGAATCTAGATCAAACTCAGTTTAAGCATCTACAAATCTGGGCGATCCTGTAGGAGAGGCTGGAGGTTTCTGTACAAGGATCACTTGTATAACTGGAGCTGCAAGAGCTACTGAAACCCTCCCATCAGGTGAACCTAATGGAAGTCTAACTCCCAAATCACAAGCCTTCATAGGCTGGTCTGCTGGATCAAGAATAGGAGACACGGGCGCGAATGGTCCTCACTACTCATCAAAGACTACATCACAACTGTACAAGAGACGAGATGTTTAAGTGTTGGTCAAGCGGTAGGCTTTGTGAAGACTACTGTATCCAGCAAGCATGAGTTTTTGACTCTGGTGCGTAATGCATTAGGGATCCAAACAAAGGCAAGAGAGCCAAAAACATTCAAGTGACTGATTCTAGGCTTGCAACCTGGCCAGGCCTCTTTTGGAGTCTTACCTTTGACTACCACTATGGGTGACTGGTTCAAAAGATAAACTGCAGTGTTAACTTTTTCTTCCCAGAACATCTTCAGAACATGTCTATGCTCGAGCATGGATCGAAGCATCTCAGTGATTGTTCTGTTTCGACATTAAACTACACTATTCTGTTGTGGCGTGTGGAGTGTGGTTAACTGGCGTTTTATTGCCATGAGTATCCAAAAAGCTAGAAAATTCATTAGAACAAAATTCCCCCATTGTCTAACCTAAGAGTAATAATAGAATTCCCAGACTCTTTTTCAACTAAGGGTTTAAAACTTCTGAAATACATTAAATGCATCTGATTTTTTTTAAGGAAATATACCCACATTTTTCTATTGAAATCATCAACAAACAACAGGAAATACCTGGACCCAAGAACAAAAGGAGTGGCCATAGGGCCACAAATATCGGCATGAACAAGTTGAAGTACCTGAGAAGCTCGCCATGAATTGCCACTGGAGAAAGGTGTACAATGTTGCTTCCCAACCTGGATGCATTACAAACTCCAAGCCGTTGAGTCTGAATCTCTGGCAAAATGAGGACAAGCTCTTCACAAGCAAGCTTAGAGAGATAATGCACATTTAAGTGCCCATATCACTAATGCTAAAGTGTGCTAACAAAAGACTATTGAGCAGCCATAGCTAAGCCTTGAGAATCACCAAAATCAATAGTCGAAAAAGACCATGATCCTCCAGACACACTGCAACAATAGACTAAGTTGCCCTATCAATGATGGTACACTGATGTGAACTGAAGGTGACATCCAACTATGGAGAATGTCGCAGAAATTGACTGACTAAGAGTAGACTTAGTTCCATTCTTGGAACATAGTACACATCAAGGAAAATGAGACCTTTGTCATCAGCAGTACTTCTCCGCCACCAAAAATAACAGAATCTGAATAAGGATGGTAGTCAGTGAACCAATCTCTGCGATGGGTGAAATAATGAGAGGCACCTGAATCAATGTACCAAGCAAACGACTTGACATGATCCACAGGTCATTTAGCCATAAAGGTGTAAAAGGTAGATTCCATCTGCTCAGTGTGCTCTACACTGTTCGCTTTGGGCTACGAACCTGATTGCTTAGATTGGGAAGCTAAGTTTCCGACATTCAACCTTCATGTGACCAAACTTGTGGCAATAGTTGCATTGAATGTTCTTCTTCTAGAAGCCTTCTGAAGCTGGAGCAAAGGACTTTTGTTGGAAGACTATTGAAACTTGGCTTTATCCTTCTAAAAGGATTTAGCAACAAAGGCTTGCTCTGTAGAGGAGGAGCTGAAACTGCTACTGAACTGTTGTTTCTACCGATCTTGCTCAAGCAGAAGTGTGCAGAGATCTATGAATTTCAGATCAACACAAGTAGAAGTGATGTTGAGAGTCTCAATAAAATGTTCGTAGGACTTGGGTAAACTCCAGAGAGTTATGACCACAATGTCCTCTTCCTCCATCCTGCAACCAATGGCAAGCAATTGATCATGGATTTCCTGAATCCTATTCACGTGAGACTAGAGCGATGTTCACTCATCCATGATAATAGAAAACAGAGTGTTCCTCAAAAAGAAAGCTCTGCTTTTGTTAGAAGTCTCATGAAGATTCTTGAGATGCGCCCATATCTCAACAGTTGTCTTGTCAGATGGAATCTGAAAGAGCCAATCATTAGCTACATATAATTTGAGAAGCACCTCCCAATTACTCAAATCTCATGTATCCCGATCAATACCAAGGGCAGTTGGACGCTGTGTAACACCCACAACATTTTGATCAGTATTCTGATATTCAAAAATTGTTATTATTTGTTGCTTCCAAGTGCCATAATTCCGCGCATTGAATTTTGAATTACTCTCAAGCAAAATATTAGTCAGTGATGCCATAGCACATATTTCGATGAAAAAAGCGTTAAAATCTATGAAGGCACATACTTTGAGGAAAAAAATGAAAGGCCCAAAAAAATTGAAGGGTACCCAAAAGAAAGCTCGAAAAACCCAAAAAGAATATGTTGTTAGTTTTTGGATCCGCTTGCTCGAAAATCAAGGCACGAAACCAAGGCACCCAAAAAAAATCTGACGACAGCCCAATTGAGGTCTTGAAAAACCCACCAAGAATCTAGAATCTAAAAAAAAATAAGCCAAAAAATTAGGGTTTTCGAACAAAACCCTAGTCGTCAACCATGGAAGGAAGGAGTTGCAAAAAAATGGCAATTTCAAGTAGCAAGCAGTCAATTTTTCTACTAAGGTCATTCTTTTACCGACATTGCTAAAGCTTGAAGATTTGTCGCCAAAGAATGGAGATTCGAGACCCAAAAATGGTAGTTTATCAGGCGCACAACACCAGAAAATCATTTGTGAAAAATGACTTAAAAAACGGTGATGGCTTCAAAATCTAGGTCGTGGTCACACACCAAAGACAGCAGAAGTCCATGGGTTTATTCCAAAATTGCTACACACTGGTGGATTCTTAAAATCACAATTTCAATTGGATCTTTCAAAAAAAAAACACATTTTTCTGTATTCGGTTTTTTGCACAAAAATTGTGATTTTTTGCATTCGGATTTCGCAAAACAAAAACCCTAAATGGGTCGTAGAGAAACAGTCGGAAATAATTTCAAAAAATTTGAGCAAATAATTTTGAAAGAAATTATAAATTAATTTAAGTATTGGCTCTAATACCATATTACGAAGTAATTGGTAGAATTCTTGCTTGTTATTAATAAAGACCGAGAGATCAATATATACAAAAGAATGAACGATGTTTCCTTAGGAAATGATCGTAGAGAATAGAAACAATCTATTCTAGCTTATAGAAAACTAACAATTATCTACAGACTGACTAAATACAATAGATTACAAATAGATAACCATTAACTAATAATAGAAGCTATCTATTATCGTAATACTTACATACATCAGGCTGATGTAAATTTGAATATGCAACATGTATTTACTGTTTCAATGGAATGTATCTAAACAAGATTTAGCTTACAACTCTTAACAACTTGATTACATTGAATTGTTCAGTGGAATCAGCTTTTTACTGGTAATTAGTTTCAATACAAGTTTCCCAAGTCATGGAAAAACCTCAAGGCTTGAGAAGCAAAGAAAAAACCCATTGCATGTATTACTTAATACAGCAATACAATGACTCAAGCAGGCTCTTCCTGGCACAAAAGAATTCATAGTCAATTGAAGTATAATGGTATTTAAACAAGCTATCAGATTCAGATTTACACATTGTATGGTGATTGTGATCATATATGTCGTGGACCTTGTAGTTAACTAGGATGGCAAAAAGAGGATGTTAACTTAAAACCTCAATTGAATTACACATAGAAGACACAAAAGAGATTTAATATGATATTGTACAGCTGAGGAAAATTATATTGAGTTGGGCAACTGGCAAATAGTTATTATTTTCTGAATACTTTGGCTGGGAGTATCATCTATCGTATCCTACAAGTTTAGGTTCAAACTGTACAGTTGACATTACATTATGTTTTATATTCTGCCCATTACTATTCACTGTAAGCTGGTAAACTGAATCCTAACCTACATTAAATGACTAGTAAATATGTAATATAAAGTATTAACACAATAGTCAACTTAGATTAATTGGACATGTAAAAACAAATGTGGTGAGTTAAGTAAATGTAGGTGAAGTTGATCCAAAGTGATGCATTCAAAATGGGTTCAAAAGTGATTCCATGAAATAGGAAGAAGGAACAAGTATGGTGCACTATAGCTCAAGACAATTATAGACCGAAATTCATATTCAAATGCACTCGATGTTACCTTTTGTAAAAGTTACAACTGGATACAACTCATGCAAGATACAGCTTTTTATGCCAGGACCAAATGCACTGGAGCCCATCATCATTATCTAAAAACATAATTATAAAACTAAAATGTTGAACTGATCTGTTGTGGTTTGTCAGGTCAACTAGCAAATATCTTCATAAGTGCATTAGTCAAGGAAACAAAATCAAATATTCAGAGACGAGAGATTTCACTTTCTATCCTTGACATTTCAAGGATGGATACGTCCTCAAACATTCCCAAACACCAGGAATGCCAGGGGACAGTCCAGTCCCAAGGTTGCCTGGATTTTTCACGAATGTCCCTTATAAGAAAATGTTGTGAGCAGCTAAATCCCACAAGGTCTTCCAAATCATCCCCTACAAAGCATCACTCTAAAAAAATGGAACAGCAGATAGGGAAAATATCAAAAATCTCTTTATATGCCCATTTTGAAAGTTCAGATGCTCTGTACAAACAGGTGTTCCTGAATTTGTTATAAATAGTTTGAAATGATATTTTATATCTTCTACATTTGTGTGGGTGAAGGTGAGTCCCTTATCTTCTGCTTCTGAAATTTGGTGTGGTTATCTGGCAATCCTTGAATACTAATCCTAAATTCCTCGAGCTTTAATTTGGAATCTAGTTTAAGAAAGGCTGCTTTCAGCTTAGCTGACAAATATGAAATAAGTCTAAGAAAATAAATTATTTGGAACTGTGAGTAGCATACGCACCATATTGAGGTTTGCGAAGTGGGGATTCCCCATTAAACATCCTAGAGAAAGCTGTGTTTCTTTTGAAATTTAACTCCCCACTGTGAATTTTTATTGAAAATTCTCTAACTTTAGTTAATCTCACCTCCTCAACAAGCACGGGCATAGCATAAACTGTTAAACATCTGAGATATCCCCATATTTGACCTAGATGCCACCATATACATTGTGGCCAATTATAAATAGCCATAACCAACTCTCCAGTACAAAATAAACATATTCATCTCTCCTCTCTTCCTTGGGTAGAGTCCATATACTTATTTCACATTAGAACTGGGGTGAGTCCCATAATCCTCCTAAATATGCTTCTTTATTGTGTTTATGTGTGGGGTTGAACTCATTTAATATTGTTGTTTCCTCCCAAGTTGGTCTGTCCGCATGCTTTCACTGAATTTTCTTCCAGCATATTCTTTCGTTTTGTCAAATCCCCCTCATTTAGGCCAGGCATTAATTTTGTTCCTAGATAGAAAATTTAGACTTCATATATTTAATATATATTTGCCAAACTAGTTAATGCCTATTAAATTAATATTAATCAATATATTATTCCCATTCAAAAGGCTGGTCAAAACTATTAATCAAAGTACTAATTAACATATTTACTTACCTAAATAATTAATATTGGCTAATGTTGATAATGAATATACTATTTCAATAATGAGACTATGTAAAATGACTTTCTAGCAGCATAGATGGTCAATTAGAAGATATACTTATCTATCATAAGGTGCAATTTAAGTAAACAGCGATCTCCAATTAGATAATGATAAATTAATTAAGGAAAGGGCCATGTTGGAGGGAGACAACTCATCACATCAAGTCTCCTGGAAGATATTTAACTAGATTGATGCCATTCCTATCAGCGGTAGCAAAAAAGATGAAGAGAAGGAAAACAGCAGAGAATCCCATTCCCAGTCAGCGATTCAGCAGAGACGGACAAGAGATTAGACAATCAGCAGAGAGAAATATCAACCAAGAAACAGTAAAAGCAAGCAAAAGATTTAAGGATTAAACTACAAGCTGCCAGTCAATAACCCTCCGAAACACAGCGGTGTGGTTTTACTCCTTCGGGCGTTAAATATGGCTGCAAATAATTATGTCACGCTGCTTATGAAACTGATATAGCTGTACAGACTTCATAATATATCTATATTGGTAAAAGCACACACCACATTGGTTACATCAGTTGCATATTTATGTCCACTAATTACACATTAAACATAACTGCATTATACTGATAGAGTGCATCAGACCTATATTAATTACAAATGGATCAGGATTTGTAGATATATATATGTTGTAACACATTTGCCAATATAATTTACCATATGGGGATGGAAAAGAATTGCAATGAGGGGGAACAGTTTGGCCTCACTAGGTACGCCAACCCCGTGAAGCATAGGGCCATGGGGGACAGAGTTTCCGCTCTTAGCCCTGGGTTTGAGTCAATGTCACCCTATTGTATTCCTTCCATCAACTAATGGAGAATTATTAAGGAAATGATCCTTGTTCATATGAGGTAAGATTGAGTAATGAGGGGAGCAGTGCTAAGGTTCCACTAAGTATGCCAACCCCATGAAGCATGGGGCCAAGCGGGACAGAGTTTCTGGCTTTGGGCCCATGGAAGAGACAGTGAAGGCACCTCGTCATATCTTCTTATCTTATTCCCCATCATGAGTAATGTAATGAAAGTCAACACACGTTTCTTAGACTCATGTATGCATTGCATTGATTAGTATTGTATACCTCTTGAATTATCAATTTGTACTGCTTAAATCAGATTATATTACACTAACAATATAGTTAGCTTGTGTATATATATATGCACTTGTTCTTTATTTGGTGTACATTACAGATTTCTTGATTAATGTTTAAACATTCATGTATGCGAATTTCTGCCCCATTCGTCCAATTCTTGTTTTGTTTCATCAAGTACCTTTCTCGTACTTAGCACTTAACCAACTACTGCTCTGGGCCTTCTGTTGCCCTCCATCTGTCTTCTTCAGGTCGCATAGTAAATTATTCATCGTTGCAGCATCCAAATGAAAGATGCTTGTCTGTGTTAATAATATTTCATATGGGCCACTAGTTTTAATTCTAATGTTGCTAGTGATAAATCTCTTTTGAATTATCCCAATCTTTCTCCATTTTAGCCCTTGCATGCTTGAAGCTCAGACATATCAGTGTGACAAGCAACATTTATGGAGCCGTGAAAGTCTCCCAATCCAACATTTTGTATCTGTAATTCTGCCCTGAAGTGAATATAAAGCTTTCTATTCTCCTTGAATTCACTAAATTCTACATAATTCTCAATTGACATTTCCATGGATTCAAGGCCAAGATATTTTTATTTACTCAACACTTCAACATCCCTTTTTGAGAGGAAATTTGCTTGTTTCGTTTCTTCATAAAGAGACAAAAGTCAGTTTTGGATGTTCAACTGAATCCCTGCCTCTGCAGAAAATTTCTACGGTTTTCAAGTATGCTATTGAATTGTAAGAAGGATTTGCCATCAATATAAGATCATGGGGGTAAAGTGGCAGTTTTACCACATAAATGGACTGCAGCCTCATCTTGCCCTTTACCCTGCTCTTCTCTATCCATTCTCTCAACTTGTCAAATATTAGCTCAAATTCATAATAAAGTGGAGGATAAAAGGCAGTTTGTCTTAACGCTCATGTTAACTCCAAAACATTTTGACAACCCTGTACGTGTTCTTATTTTTCTCTGACATGCTCATGGAGCCGCTGTACTGCCGTTATACATTCATTTGGCATTCCAAACTCCACTGTTTTACCCAAATATTTGGGTTTAGGCACTGTACATAAGGTTTTATTGAAGTCCGTAAACCAACAATACACTTCTCGATTTTTCATCCCATTCATTTCAATTAGATGCCTAGGAAATATGCAGTGGTCAATTGTTATTGTTGGTCAAAACACCGCACCGTAAAGATACTGTTGAACAAGGATTTCAGCTAAACTGCCACCGATTAAGGTTTATGTATGCTAACATAAAAAAATATTTGTAAATCACGGTCTTAACTTAAGTCTAGATATATCAGATTGAAAAGGTTCACAGAATATAAACTTTTGTGTAATATGCGATGGAGAAGAGGAGAGAAATTACAGTAACGATTGAATCGAGACGAACAGAGGACTGGAGCTCATCATCTAGCCAAAGCAGAGATGCTACAGGTCCGGGATTTGCAAGGCCTGTGGTCTCCACCAAAATATAATCAAACCTGCAAGTTCGTACCGAAATCAAAGCCAAAATTTGCCACTGGCACTAACTGTGCGTCTCTAATAACGGAATAGAAGGGAAGCTCACCGACGGCGTTGGGATATGAGTTGCTCAAGAGCTTGAACAAAGTTGCTTTTGACTGTGCAGCAGAGACATCCATTGGGAAGCTCAACCCATTCTTCCACGACGGCATCTTCCTCTCTTATCATCGCCCTCTCCACCCCCAATTCATCCCCAAACTCATTTAATATCACTGCTATTTTCTTCCCGTGCTCCTCCTTCAATATGTAATTCACCAGCTGCACCCACAACCGAATTCTTATATACTGTAGCCATGGCAACGCATATTGCATATGAAAAAACATAACATGGAAGATGTTAGACTCACAGTAGATTTACCGGCGCCTAGGTAGCCTGTGATAATCGTGACTCCCACTGGTTCACTCTCAGCCTCGACCTCGTGGCCAATTATGGGCACTGCCAATGGTGGACAATCTTCCTCGCCCTCCATCAATTTATTTTCCTGGTTTCCACTCTGCCTCCAGTTTCAAATGGATCGCCTAGCTTTTAAAACTATCTGAAGATTTTAGTTTTTAAAGTTTCTATTGTAGGCACAGTTTCTGTTTCTTCCTGTTTGATTTTTGGACAAATTTGACCCCGGATTCAGCCATAAGGGCCCGTTTGGTGAGCGGAATAGGAATACGTATTCTGGAATAGAACGTATTCCTATTCTCCGTTTGGTTCAGCAAATATTTGATGGGAATTCGCGGACCCGAAAATTTATGTTTTCTAAAATTAAAAAAAATGGAATAGGAATACGTATTCCAATACCACCTATTTTGGTGGAATTGCAAAACTCCATTTTTGGGCCAAAAATGGAATACGTATTCCATTTTTGCTTCGTATTCCAATCCCGTTTTGGTGCATCCAAACAAGGAATTCACAATTTTTGGAATACGTATTCCAGAATACGTATTCCTATTCCGCTCACCAAACGGGCCCTAAGGAAATTTGTGTTGGTTTAAGAAACGTGTTTATTCGAAGTTGGTGAAAAGGTCATGTAGTGAGGGTACTTCATTTTTTTGAATGATCTACTAATAATAATTAAGTCAATATTATTATTAGTTCCTGCCTTTTGGCAGGTAACTATTGTTCTCCTTTCATCTATTTTATTATTAGCTGCATCAATCAGATTTTAAATTAGTTTATGTCTTGTTATATTTACAAAGTCTAGTAATTTCATTACATTTAATAAATAAGAATATTACTATTTATTTGGAATTCGATTGAACTTGAACCAAAAAGGTAATAGAAAAATTAATTTCAATGTTAAAAAAATTAGTTAAATTAGATAGTACATTTTATACATCACTGAATAAGTAATAAAATCCACCAGTACTATCGTCAGGTTTTCATTAACGTGTAATTAAAATAACAGTACTCAAGCATCTGACAGGCTCTTTATTTAAATTTAATTCTCATTAAAGTCGGTCTCCTATTTTTTTTCTTTAAACTCGTTTCCCATATTGTTTTCTGTGAACTTTTGCAAATGCTTGGTATTTTCATCGAGTTTTGTTGATCTCTTGCTTGTCTTGGACCATTTGTGGATTGTGTCTTTGATTATCATGAGTATCGGTTTCCTTATGACTTCCACAAATTTGCAAATCTCAAACCACAGAAAATCCTACTTGTTCCACTATTATTTTCCCCTGAAACTAGGGTTTCAAATCTTTCATTTTCGTTGTCTATCTTTTTCCATCTTTTTCCCTTCTCACTTTTGTAAATTTAAAATCCATTGTTTTTAACTCTGAAACTTCTATCTCAAATTTCGGTGTCAAGTATTCTTGCTGAAGGGTATTAATCTACACTGGTCGTTGTCTATTTGCAGAACATCTATAGCATTGAGAGCAGGTATTGACACATTACTTTTTTAAATGTATGTACTCGAATACATATGTTGTGGAAGGGATTTTCCTTGCAATATTGTTTTCCTCTGAGTTGTAGACAATGCCATTTAATACTATTGAATATGATGAGTTGAGCAGCCCTAATTTTGGTCCCTATTGTTTATTTAGGCATCCCTTTGCTCTGGCCACAAACTCTTATGAACGTCATACCTTTCTTAGTCGAGAAGATGGGAAGATCAGGATTGAAGTTGACTAGGGATGTCATTTGGTTGCTTTGTCGTATATTCATTTAATGGCCGCAAAGCTTGAATCATAAGGTATGGGAGTAAAGAGCCCTAAAATATACCTTGAAGCCACAAACTACTTAAAACCCAGCATTACATTGTTTGCCCCAAAAAAATGTTGGTTGCTTAAAGCCTAGTATTGCATTGTTTGACCAAAATTTGTCTTGGCAAAAACAATATGTGCTTTCTACATTTAGCTATTGCGAAGAGTTGCTAAGTACTTGGTTTTTTCTGCCCTGATTTCAAGCCCATTGCCTATTGCTAGTAACACAAATAGCTAATTTCAATCCAATTTGAATAAATATCAAAAGAAATGTTTTTTTGTACTTAATAATAATGCTAGAAACTGAACGTTACAGTAGGGTTAATCCTTGTTGTCAAGGTGAGCATTGTTACAAGAAGGTTAGTCCTCGTGCAGTTTAAAATAGCTTCAGATTCCTTGAACAATTCTCCTTTCCTTTATTATGCATTTGGTAAATTTTTCAATATTGCTTTTACTGATGTAAACAAAAAAGTTTGAGTAGCCCAAAATGTTTTTTTTGGTCTTTGTATTAGTCCTGATAACCTTTATATTTTAAGCTCTTTCAACATATCTACTACACAGACATAGTCTATAGTATTGATATGACAAATATCTCCCATATGGAGCTAGTCAATTTTCCCAGTGACATTAATTTACTAACGAACATGATTGGCTCAATCTTCATAAGGACGAGTTGTTTGTTAATTTGTAGTTTACATGGCTTGAATTGCAGTAATTTGGATAATATTGCCAATAGAATGATTGTTGTTTCTAGTCTGACTGATCTTTGGTTATTCTTTGTATTGTCTCTTAGATTTACGAGAAACTTCACTTGGACAGTGTTTACTTGCACTCCTAAGGTATCTTGCTTTTCTTCATTGCACTCTTATCTTTTCTCCCTTCTTCTTTTTGTCCCAAGTCTATCTAATATTTCCACTTATCTTCTAATTTCCCCCCTTTTAATCATTCCCATTTATCACAACCCAGTCATTATGGTGAAAGTTTGAGTTGTTTTGGGATGTGGTGACTCTTGAAACTGAAAAGTGTGGTGTTTGCTGAGATATGATGTTATGAGAAAAAATGACCAATAATAAGTTTAGCCGACAACTACTTGGGAATCAAAAAAGAAATCATAGGGAATTAAGGTAACCAACAGTTTGAGTTTTAGCTTTCGACAAAGCATTGACTTCTCTAAGGAAAAGGGTTATGTTGGAGTGATCCCCTTACCTTCTCATTTCCCCCCTATTAATTATTCCCATTTTTCATAGCCCGGAGATTATAGTGAAAGTTTGATTTGTTCTAGGATGTGGTTATTGTTGAAACAAAGATGTGTGGTGGTTGTTGATATTGGATGGTGCGGCAAAGTGGCCAACAAAAAGTTTAGCCTTTAACTGCCTGGGAATCAAAAAAATAACTATTAGAGGGGAATTAGAGTGTGTTGTAGCTATAGTGTTAGCATTATACAAAGCATTAACTTCTCCAAGAAGAAGGAGCCTTCAATTGCTTGTGAATCAGAAAAATAACTCTTGTAGGGGAATTTGAGTACCCTTCAGCTACAGTGTTAGCATCATACAACACAGTAACTTCACTAAGGAAAAGGTTTATGTTGGGGCAATCAAGGACTCCCATACTAGCATTCAGTGAGCTACAACAAAGTGTAGAGAAAGACAAGTTAGTGCAACAATAAAGATGATGGTAGTTTTTTCCTAAGAAATAGTAGTGCGCTACAATAGTTTGGATTTGGGCAGTGATCCCAGTAGGGGTGCCAAACCACTTGCAATGAAAAAGAGAACTTGGCTTGGAGTCCCAAAGAGGGGCTTTGATAGTATCATCCAATATAATCCAAGCAAAGCCAAGTTAAGGGATTCTTCAATATGTATGTAGTTATGTGTGTATATATAATTATGTATGTACTAGTCCTCCCAAGTGATTGTTCAAGTTTCTTTGTGCAGAACACAAGTCTCATTTTAGTGCCATACAAATCTAATGAGGGATCCAAATTGTCTAAGGACACTTGGTTGCTACCCATGAGCTCACTTGTCATCTCAGAAAAGCCTCAATATTCAATGCAATTTAGGAAAGGGGTAGATCTGCAACTCTAGCATTAGGAGTTAATCCATCCAAGCCATACCTAAGTAAGGACTATCATGGAATCTTCCATCTAGGTCTTGTGTTCTGTTACTGGAGAATTTCACTTACATAGTGAACTCCTTTAAATGAGTTGATTCCTAAAATAATAGTTGGTTGCCATCCTTTAGTAATCTCCTCAATTAAAATGCCAACAAATCAATCCTCCACTAGTCTCCTCAATTAAAATGTCAACTAATCAACCTTTTGTGGAAGCTAGACAATTCTTTGAAAATAAAAACTTCTCTACAAGGAAACAAATGGTTGTTACATCACTACTACAAATAGAAGAAAAAGTACAAAGAATCCATATTTCATGATGTGCAATGGACAACCTCTATGTCAACATTATAACTTAGAATTTAATGATCTAAAGGGAATGTTACATCAGGAACATTTGAGTCCCAAGTCTTCTTGCATCTTAACTAAGAAGAAAATTAAAATAAATATACAGCTCAAGTAAAAACTTTTGGCATTTATGACTCTCAAAACTTTCATATAGTTTGAGATAAATAGAAATAACTAGCTCTAAAAATTCATTTAAGTAGCTTCTTAGTATGATGCAAACATTATAATGTAACAATTACCATGATTCATCTTTGATACTTCACATGAAATTTCAAATCTTTATTGACTCAAAATATACTTATATTTTCCAAAATATACTAATGAACTTATTCTGCATAGACTTCTTCCTTTCTAATGCAACAACTATTACTTTTTTGCTTTCTTCATTAAAATTTTTGTGTCATGTTGTAAATGAAAGATTCTAATGGTTTTCTTCATTTTCCATAATACTACTTGTTCAAACTTTGTCAATTTGAAGATCAGGTGTAGAGCTTAAAAGGAGCTATCAATATTAGTACATGTGGTACATGCAATAATTGAAAACAAAGGACGCATTTATAGGTATCAATGCATTGTATGTTTCATAAAAAAATACATTGAATTTGCAATTTTCCCTCACACTATTTTCAAGTTTTCTTATGATGCATAATATAATTACCTACTTTATCAATAATAATTATTTTATTTATACTTGCACAGCTTAAGCAACATTGTTGTAGTCTACAATCTTCTTTGAAAAAAATACTAAAATCAATACTTTGCAATAGGTACGCAAAACTATCTCATATTTCCTTGCAACACTGTAATATACTGTATTTTATAGAAAAGGTCTGAATCACTCATTTTCACAACAACTTTTGGAAACATAGTTACAATATCCACCAATTTGTTTTATGTATGGATAAAATGACAAATTGCAAACGTCTTACAAACTATGACCAAAGAAGCCAACCAAAACAAAACATTTCAAAAATTGTCAATGTAGAAAACTACAAAACTCAAGAACAACTTCCACGGTTTAACATCGACATTGTACTAGAGAAAGAAGGATTGTATAGATTAAATTCATTTAGATACACAATTGGAGATTGTTTATTTGACACCTTCCAATACTTTCTTAACAACAAGTATACATCAATTCAATTATGTAAAGGAACCATTGAGTACTTTATGGGTTGTCTCCAAAGAGGTGAGAGAGATGCTATTGAACCATACAACCTTGAATTGAACTCCCAAACATTATATGAGCTGCATAAAATTACAAATGTTGCATCGTACTTGCATAGAATGCAATTGTCTACGAACCCAACCATAGGCAATATTAAAATTAGATTATGGGGAGATGTATTCTGCATTCATTGGTTATCAAAGTGGTTGAACATATAAGTGTGTGTTTGGTCACTAACAAGAGGCAAGCAGTACTTGTACTTCAATAGTACGTCACATGCAGAATCATACTCACTACTTTTCCATGATGCTTATCCACTTTGTGGACACTTTGAGCCTCTTGTGCACTAGAAATTTGATTATACCAATGACCAAGCAAAAGAACAGCTCAACAAAACATCAAGACATAAACAACACACAAAACTTTGCCAAATACAATTATCACTTATCAAAAAGAAAAATAATAGTGAAAGAATATCGCTTCGTACTATCAAAAAATTAATTAGAGAGAATAATCAAACTGACAAAAAAAAATTCTTCAATTCCTTCCAAAATCCAACAAAAACTACCAGAAAATGTAGAAAAAGGAAAAGACCACCCCAAAAAAGGAAAAAAACACTATCACCAATACAAGTGTTTGAAACAAAAATCCAAGATACACCAAAATACTCATGTACTATTTGTCAAATGTTGTGTTTCAAAAAAGACATTAGAGCATTTTAGAATCAACAAAAACTAGCCTATCACAAACTATTTGAACCACCTATCAATCCATTAATAAATTACATTTGTGGAAAATGCAATATTACATTGAAACACTCAACTCTTCCTAGGTATTTAATGTTGCACAATATCAGAATAAAAAATGCAGTGCAATGTGTCAAAAT
This sequence comes from Cupressus sempervirens, assembly GCA_028749045.1. Taxonomy (NCBI): domain Eukaryota; kingdom Viridiplantae; phylum Streptophyta; class Pinopsida; order Cupressales; family Cupressaceae; genus Cupressus; species Cupressus sempervirens. The sequence continues at coordinate 459,849,015 of CM053791.1, read as the reverse complement.
GTTAACACAATTGGAAGAGCATCTCATTTCATTGTGAATTGCTTTTGCACAAATAGGGATCTAGGATACAAAAGATCTCAATTGGGCCTAATTGATTCAATCATTAATGTCCTTGATGACACAAACATTGTTTAAAGAGTTTTATCTTTATCAACTACTAATAAAACAACAATTGTGGTTTCCCTTAAAAGACGTTTAGAATATAGAAATGCTTTCCAAAAACGCATGGTATGTCCAATAGTTATCATGCAAGCTCTTCAAGAATTGACCAAAACAACATTATACAAAATGCACAATGTAAAACTCGATGACAATTGGAAATAAGTTATCCAAATAAATATTGACATGACCAACTAAAATGAAGTATCCATAATTGACTTCAAGTAAGATAGTGGCAATGAACAAGGACCATGTGAAAATCTAGTGCATGGGTTCACTGAATCCATTAACATACAAAAAATACAAGACAAGTTGATTGAAATTGCACCTGCCCAAGACTAATACCCTATTGGAATATTCCAAGAAAAACATGCAGAAGAAATGAATTTTCCAACTTTATTCTTTGGTAACCCGTGTGATAATGATATCACTAAAAATTTCACCTACCAAAAAATAGTACTATGGGAATTGTCACATTCATAAGGGTGATTTGCATACCATACAACTAACCTCTTCTTTAAAACAATTAAGATACACATACATCAAGTAGTGTCCACAATGTGGATAAGAATCTAAAAGGGCCAACTAAAAGGAAGAAAGCTATTGGCAAAAGAAGTCAAGCATAAACCAAATCTAGAGAAAATACTAAAGTTAGATATAGGTTATGTTGACTTAAAAAAAATATGAATATCTCTTGACTACACACAACATCTAAAAAAAATGTGTTTGTAATGATACAACAACTAGGACCACGTACTTTCTTCCTCACATTTATTAGTGTTGAACAAAACTGGTCAGCATTGCAAACAACATTGAAAGAACTACATACCTCCCACTATTCAACAAATAAACAAGACTTTTCTACAAAAAAATGAAATGAATGTATATGAACTAATCAAAATAGATCCAATAACTTGTGCACGATACTATAGGCACATGATAAATGCACTTAAAACATTGATTTTGACAGACCAATCTTTCTTTGGAAGCGTATCAAACTATTTCTTGGTAACCAAATTTCAAAATCATGGAAATGAACATGACCATTTCCTCATATGGGTTTGCAATGCTCCCATGTATCGAAGACATAGCAATACAAGCATTACAGAATTTATAGACAAATACATTACATGTGACACAAAAGATTTAGAACCAAATATAGCAATAGTACATGTACACCACCATATAAAATGATGTAGGAAATCCAAAAAATGCACATTGTAGATATAATTTTCCATTTCCACCAATTAGGAACACAACAATACTTGAACCATTAGCAGACAAGCAAAAAATTACATTCAATTGCTACACACATTCATACCAAGATTGAAAAAGAAAGTTACAACACATTTAAATTCATAATTTTTTTAGAAGAAATAGGTGTCAATGAGAATGACTACATAATGGCCTTAAGATTTACAATCAATAGACCTACCCTTTATCTCTAGAGGACACCTTCACAGATATGGAACAATAGCTTCTCCAAAAAAATACTAGAGCTTTGGAGAGCAAATACAAATGCATAATATGTCCTTAATGCATATGCTGCAACAATGTATTGTAGCTCCTATATGGAAAAAGTGGATAGGTCGATGACAAATGCATTTAAGATAATTTGTAAAGACCACCAACAAAAAAATGTAGATGCCCTAAAACTGATATCAAAACTAGTAAATGCTTTACTAAACCTTCACCAAATGTCATCTCAACAAGCAGCACATCTTGCTCTTTCACTGCCACTAAGTCATAGTTCTAGAAAATGCATCTTCATTGAAACAAGAGCTAAAAATGATCAAACATTCATACTAAAATTGGTGAAAGAATTAAACAAAGAGGATGGTGAATCAAAAAATGTAATGTACAAATCAATGATAGACTACTATTTACAACATCCTCAGACTATTTCAAACATTTTCCTTGCAAAATTTGTCTCTAAACATAAAAAAGATGGTAGTAAGCTTGACCATAAAACCAAGCCAAAAGTAATTCATTTTACAAACTTCAACAAGCACATTGATATAGAGATCCACGATAGAGAGCAACTAATATTAAATAATCCATTCATAATAAGTGAAGATACCCTTAAAGAAAACTCTGATATTTGGGAAAATGCATACTTGCATAATGAAACAATTATCCAAATAAATCATGCAAAATTCTACTACACCACAAACTTTGCATGGGGTGATATTGAAAAAGCTATCTCTGAAGTCAATGACAATGATGTCAACATCAAAAACACAAGATTTATAGAAAATAATTCTATAAAAGAAGAAAAATATGACATACAACAAGATATTCAAGCCACATTTAATAAGAGTGCCAATAATCTATCCCCAAGACCATTTGAAATTGCAAGACATCCATAGATCATGGACAACAAAAAATACTATAGATTAAGAAGATCCCTAAATAGAGAGCAACAAATGATCATTAAAGACATTGTCATGAAAAAGTTAAAGGATCCTAGCACTCCAATACATTTGTTCCTAATAGGAGGAGTAGGATCTGGAAAGACATTTACTACAACAACTATTTACCAAGTTGTCATCTGGTTATACAACAATACAACTGATAGTGATCCTGATAAACCAAAAGGCCTAATGACTGCATATACAAGAAAAGCAACATACAACATTGGAGGATCAACATTGCATTCAACCTTCCACATACCTTTCAACAAATTAGAATTTGTCCCACTCAACACAAAGACATTAGATACAATGTCAAAGACCTATAGTCAATTACATGTGCTTCTCATGGATGAGATCTCTTTGGGCGGGTCCACATTTTTACGGTACCTTGATAAATGATTACACAATATTATGCAACTACCTACTAAATACTTTGGCAACATTGACACAATTTTTTGTGGTGACCTCTACTAAGCTCTCCCAGTGCTAGACTTAGATGTATTTAACAATAAACCATCTCCAATAGAATTAATGCCCTACAATTTTTGGAGAGACAAAGTAAAGTGCTATTCTCTAACCACAACAATGCAGAAAAATGATACTCAATTCATTGCTACTATTAATAGGATACGTTTGGGAAAACATACAAATGACGATATACAATGCCTCAATCATGCTTGCTTATGCCCAATGTTAAGAATATTAACCAAGATAATCTATAGGTCTGACAGAATAGACCATACTTCCTCTTAATGGTAATATATCTCTAACGTTGGCATTAAATAATATATATCTCTTCTATAGGTGCCGATGATTTCTAATGATGCAACTGTTTGGTGCTTGACTAATCTAACATGTAGTAAGTTAGTGATTATTAATTTGTGTCTTCCAAATCGCCAACTTAGGAAGAGATTAGTTAGTGCCAATTTAGGAAGGGTTATGTCCCTTGAGGTACATACCCTTTAGGAAGGATATATAGGTAGGTTGTAAATACAGATTAAAGGACACATAGTTACAAAAGTTTGCTCCTCTAAGTATTTATATCTTGTGATGTATATCTGAGATACTCCCTCACAATAAAAAGTTAAATATTAAGTATTGGATCTACATAAAAATAAGCTCTAACTTCATCAATATTCAAAGAACTTAGAAGACCATTCTCAACATTTAAGACTGGATTAAAAGTCTGATTCAGATATAAGGAATTAGCAAAAACTTTACACGGTATCAGAGCCAAGTTATCAAACCTAGGGCTCTGCAAAATTCAATTATCAGACTTCATATATATTTAGTAGCTTTCTCCTATCTTCAATGGCATACACAATCAAACCCAAGGATAGGTTTGATGGGAAAGAACACTTTGAAGCCTAGAAATTTAGAATCATGATGATTCTTGAAGAGAACAATGTAAAACAATTCGTTGATGGAGCATCCAAACAACCCCTAGTTGGACCTCACAAATCTATATGGAGTAGAGGAAATAGAAAAGCTATTCAAATCATCTTGGATGGAGTTAAAAATGATATCATACTTATGCTTACAAAACATCAAACTGCCTTTGATATGATGAATGCATCATGAAATGCATATGAAGTAAATAATGCAACTAGGGTTCTTGCACTAAAAAGGCAACTGAATCACATTCGGACAAAGAAAGGAGAATCGATAAATTCTTATTTCCTAAGAGTTGCCGACATTAGAGATGAACTATCGAGCATAGGAACCATCATTAGTGACATAGAATTAACACTTGTGGCTATAGATGGATTGCCAGATTCATGGGAGACATTCACATATGGAATAAGTGCCAGAGATCAGCTTCTGGACTTTAACAAACTCAAGAATGATTGTCTTTAAGAGGAATCTAGAAAACTAAAGAAAGGAGGGAAACCAAAAGTAGAAGATGAAGATCTTCACATTCTTAATACAAACTCCTATAAGGGCAAGAAGAAGAATTTCAAAAAGAAAAAGGGAAATCAAATGAATGGAAAGCCCAAGAAAGATCTATCTAAAATAAAGTGTTTCAAATGTGAAAAATTTGGACACTATAGATCTAATTGTCCAGAAAATTCCAAACAACAAACAAATTTTACAAATGTCATTAGAGAAGAACATACTTATGATCTTGAGAATGATGTTTTGTATTCCTCTCTATCAAATGAAATTTCAAATAAAGTATGGGTAATTGATAGTGGATCTTCTAGACATATAACAAGATAGAAAGAAACTTTAGATTCTTTATGAGAAAAGGTTAATGATGAAGTTACCATTGGTGATAACTTAGCACACTTGGTTGAAGGAATTGGAAATTGTACTTTGAAACTAAAATTAGGAAATACTCTTCTTCTTAAAGGTGTACTCTATGTACTAGGAATTAAAAGAAACCTAATCTCAATTACAACACTTGAAGATGATGGGCACAATGTTGCATTCATGGATGGCAAAGTATTAACTTGGGATAAGAAATCCTCCATCAAGAAAGAAAAATTAATTGGTCAAAGGAAAGGATATTTGTATGAATTGAATACAGAATCTTGTTATTCTATTCAAGCCCTAGTTTAGGAAGTTGCAAATACAAACGAGATATGGCATAGAAGATTAGGGCATCTAAATTTCAAAACTTTATCAACTATGGAGAAGATGGTTACTGGATTACCTAAACTAAATAAAGACCACCCAAGTATTTGCAAAGGGTGTGCTTAGGGTAAAAACACTAGAAGTCCTTTTCATGATAGTACTAGGAAAACAAATAATGTACTAGAATTAATTCATTCAGATTTATGTGGACCTATGTCTGTTCCTTCTCTTGGAGGATTCTGTTCTTATATCTTGTTCATAGATGACTATTCTAGGAAAACATGGATTTACTTTTTAAAATCCAAGGAATCAGAAGAAATCCTACAAAGATTTAAAGAATTCAAAGCATTAACTGAAATTTTTTCAGGACATAAAATTAAAATCCTTAGAACTAATAACTAAGGAGAATATACCTTAGACTTGTTTAAATTTTTTTCTAAAGAATCAGGGATTAATAGGGAGTACATTGTTTCTTATAATCCAAAAAAAATGGGGTAGCGAAAAGAAAGAATAAGACAATTATAGGAGCTACTAGAGCTATGATTTTTAACCAAAATCTAGAATATTATCTTTGGGTTGAAGCCTCTTGTACTGTTGTATATATTCAAAATAGAAGCCCTCACTCTCATCTTAAAGATAAAACCCTTGAAGAAGTATTTATTAAAGTAAAACCCAATATAAGTCATCTTAAAATTTTTGGATGTCCTGTATATATCCATGTTCCAAAAGAAAAGAGAACCAAGTTAGAACCCTCTGGGAGGAAAGGTATTTTTGTAGGTTATAGTGAAACTTTTGAGCCATATAGGATTTTCATACCTGGACAGAAAACTATTGAACTTAGCAGAGATGTAATCTTTGAAGAAGATCTTGCATTCAAAAGAGCCATAAGTTCTGATGAACCTTCCCTTTATCTAGTTCTGAAAGAAATAGTGAATCGCGATCCCAGAGGGAAAACTTAAAAGAGATCGAAGATGAAATTCAAAATATGAAACTTGAAGAAAATTCAAAGAAAAGACCACTTTGGGCCATAAAAAATAGTTGAAGTAGCTCAAGACTTTGTTGCACCTTCTGGAGTAGTCAAAGAAAGCAAAAGACCTAAAAGATTCTTTGGTTATACAAAAAACATGAGTGATTTATCCAAAACAGAGCCAACCAATCCTTCTGATGCTATTAAAAATTCAGCCTAGAAAGAAGCTATGACAGAAGAATACCAATCTATTATGAAAAATGATGTTTGGGAAATTGTTCCAAGGCCTAAAGGAAAAACTGTTGTTTCTTCCAAATGGATATTTAAAATAAAGCATGTTGTTAACAGTAATATTAAGAAGTATTAAGCCAGATTTGTAGACAAAGGATTTTCTCAAAAGGAAGGGACCGATTATGAAGAAACCTTTACTACTATTGCCAGATATACCTCTATAAGAGCAGTCTTAGCAATTGTCGCATCAAAGGGATGGAATATGCATCAGATGGATGTAAAAACAACATTCCTAAATGGAAAGATTTTAGAAGAAGCATATCTGGAGCAACTAGAAGGATTTGAAACTCATGATCCTAACATGTTTGTTTGTAGGCTTAAGAAAGCTCTCTATGGGCTTAAACAGGCTCCCAAGGCCTGGTATGAAAGAATTGATAAGTATCTCACTAGCTTAGGATTCTCCAAGAATGAAGCTAATCCAAATTTATATTATAAAAGAGATAAAGATGATATGGTAATTCTGATATTGTATGGCGATGATTTACTAATAACAGGTGATGATCATCTCATAGATTAGTGCAAGAAAGATCTAACTAGAGAAATCAAAATGAAAGATTTGGGACTCCTTCATTATTTCCTAGGATTGGAAGTACAAAAGAATTTTGACAATATCATACTTAATCAAGGAAAGTATACATCAGACATTTTGAAGAGATTTGGAATGTGGAATTGCAAACCTATGTCTTTTCCAATGGAAACTACTTTAAATAAACTTAAGGAAGTAGTAGCAGAATCACCTTCCATAGATTCTACTCTCTACAAATAGATGATTGGGTCTCTTATTTACTTAGGAAATACAAGGCCAGATATTTTCTATGCAGTTAATGCCTTAAGTTAGTTTATGTGTGAACCAAAGGAGATTCACCTAGTTGTGGTTAAACACATTTTGAGATACTTACAAGGCACTCTTAATTTTGGACTCAAATATAAGAAAGTTGATTTAGACTTGCATGGATTCACCAACTTAGATTGGGGTGGAAGTGTTAAAAATAGAAAAAGCACTTCATGATTTTGTTTTTGTTTAGGATCAACTATGATATCTTGGATATGCAAAAAGTAGTCTTCGGTAGCTCAGAGCTCTACAGAATCCGAATGCATTGCAGCAACGATGGCCTCTCGAGAAGTAGTCTGGCTAAGGAAGTTAATTGTAGGATTATTTTGGAAAGCCATGAATCCTATGATTATTCATTGTGATAATCAGAGTTCCATCAAGCTCTCAGTGAATCCAATTTTCCATGATAGGTCCAAGCATATTGAAATTCCTTACCATTATGTAAGAGATATGGTAGATAAGAATTCTATAAAATTTGAATACATTTGCATTGTAGATCTGACAACAAGCATACTCACCAAAGCTCTATCTAGAGTGAAGATAAAACATTTCAAGAGGAGACTTCGTATGGTTGAGTTGTAATCCATTTGTATTCTTTTGATTATTAATAAAATAATTTTTTTTTTTGTCAGGCTATTGACTGTTATGGGCTCCACGATGTGTAATCATTATTTAAAGAGGTGACGATCTCTGAAATAATGAGCACTTGTATAAAAGGCATTATGAGAGATGATGATCTCTTAGATAATGTACTAAACAATAGATTTTACTGTAAGATCTAGATGAGTTTTAGATCATATTGTGATGTTGACATTGCTATGTTCATGGGTCACAAATTGGATAAAGGAAGAATCTTAGTATTCTCCAGGTTTATCCTGTATTCTGGTAGATCTTAAAACTCAGGATCGTGTTGTGATATGGAAATACCAGTTTCTATGAAATCATAACTTGGATAAATGAAGATATTACTCTTCAGATTTATCCTATATAATATCACTAGTAGCAGTGATTTGTCATATCATAGGTTTAGTAATATGACTTTGTATCATGTGTTTTATGATACCACATACTAAGAAGAGACAAATAGATATAGAGTACTAATTCTTTCTTATTCATCTGTATTGGTGTTGCTAGAATTATCAAGTTAAGAATATTAACCAAGATAATCTACAGGTCTGATAGTATAGACTGTACTTCCTCTTAATGGTAATATATCTCTAACGTTGGCTTTAAATAATATATATCTCTTCTATAGGTGTCAACAATTTCTAATGATGCAACTGTTTGATGCTTGACTAATCTAACACATAGTCAGTTAGTCATCATTAATTTGTATCTTTCAGATTGCCAACTTAGGAAGAGATTAGTTATTGCCAATTTAGGAAGGGTTATGTCCCTTGAGGGACATACCCTTTAGGAAGGATATATAGGTAGGTTGTAAATGCAGATTAAAGGACATAGTTACAAAAGTTTTCTCCTCTAATTATTTATATCTTGTGATTTATATCTGAGATACTCCCTCACAATAAAAGGTTAGATATTAAGTATTAGATCTGCATCAAAATAAGCTCTAACTTCATCAATATTCAGAGAACTTAGAAGACCATTCTCAACATTTAAGACTAGATTAAAAGTCTAATTCAAATATAAGGAATTAGCAGAAACTTTACACCCAATGCCACTTGACCCAACATTTCCATACCTCTTCTCCAGAAGACAAGATATTGACACACATAACAAGAATATGCTATGCATAGTTTGCGGTAACGACATCATATTAGATGAGATTGACCTTGTAGACCAAAAACACACTACAACATGAATCTACAACCATGCAAAAACTCTACCAAGTCAAATAATCTTAAAACCAAACATCCTTGTTGAGATTATTGGAGGAAACTATAACATAGATAATGGCCTTTTCAATGAATCAGATGGAATATTCAAAACATACACAAGACAACAAGACATTGACATAATTTGGATCCAATTTAATGACCCCAAAATAGGCCATCACCAAAGAAATAAATTAGCTCAGTACTATACAACAAAGGTTCAAAGAGATTGGGTTCCAATACATTGAATAACAAGGCCAATTCCAAAAATGCTCACTAGTGGACAAATAAAAATTAGAAAACAATTCCCAATACAACTTGCATGTGCTCGAGCAATACACCAATCTCAAGGGCTGACATTGGAAGGCCTCACTTTTGACCCAACTGGTATTACACAACATGGCTTAACATACACAACATTTTTAAGAACAAAAACAATTCAATCACTATTTTTACTTAAACCTTTATAGTCAAAACATTTAAAGGTCAAAAAAAAATTCATTTTGAAATGCATCACCTCCAAATAGATGCACAATGGAAACTTGAAAATTAGCTAACTTGCTCGATGTAAGATTCACATATGCTTCTATGTGCACTAAATACTCGCAGCTTGAGAGCACACACAAATGATATTATTAATGATTATGACATCATGGCCTTTGATATTTTGTGCCTTTAAGAGGTTCACTTGCCTCCATCCCATACAAATATAATCCACAAGTACAATAGCCATACACTATATCATATAAATGACATAACAACTTTTATAACAAACAATCTACTAGAGTTGAATATAAGAGAGCATAAAACAAAAAATAGTGAAGCCATAACATTGACACTGTGTCACCATGCCACTGAATTCAATGTTTCTAATGTTTACATATGGCCCAATACTCCCATAGATGAGATCTTGGCCATAATGACTAACATCATTACCTATCCAATCCAACAAATAACTCTTTTCATTATAGGAGATTTCAACTTAGACATGTCTAAGGACAACAAAATGACAAGAAAACTCATACAACATATGAAGCAACACAGCACAAAATTTATTCTCAACAAAACACATACTGCAAATAGACCACTAATTGACCATATATGGACTAATTCAATCGAAAATATATGTTCTTCCCATAAAACATAAGCATATTGGATAGATCACCTCTTGACTTTCATAAACATTCATTCTATAAGACAATACCATAGAAAACCAACAATTATAATCTTCCAACATGGCTTAATGTTATCATTCTAGATACGTTCAATTTAATTGTGTTTTCACTAGTAATGATGGATATAATAAAAGCAACAGATGAAGCATATACAAATGAATAAAACAAATCAAAAAGCTAATAACATCAATTGCTTCAATCTGTTACATTATCTACTAATGAAGAAACTTAACATCGTGTTCTTTTCTTTATAATAGACCAATAGCAATGGAGACAACAATACCAACAATTAAAGCAGATACAAAGAAGCAAAAACAAACAAAAATATAATAAAATCAATTTAAAAAAAAATCTTTTATAGTCTTTCAAATTATGCAACTTAACATCATATGCCTTGTTTTGTAATAGGCCAAAATTAACTTGTGAAAGACTAGTAATAATTGAAGATCTAAATGCTAGAAAAGTTGGCACAACTTTTGAAGGAAATGTGTTGGTCACCTACAAAGTTCTCCTTGACAAAGGCGTAGGAATGTGCGAAGTCTTATGAGTTGATCTGACAGACTTTAAGTGTGAAATGACAATAACATTAACTGTTGGTAGCAATCTCCTGCACAAGCTCGACGATAAGATAATACCAGGAACTGCAATAATGATAAAATAATTCCAAGTTGCACCAAAAATAGATTTCAACCATGGAGATTCTGACTACATCTTACTTTTAAGAAGATTCTAGCAAAATTGAAACAATTCCACCACTTCCAAATGAATATATCTTCATTCCAAGGATAACTATAAATCAACTTCTCTCTAGTGCACAAGAATATGCTTATGGGACAATAGGTGCACTAGCTGTGGGAGCAAACATAAAAGGAACATAGTACATACTTGATATCAAAGATGGGCATATAGATGCCAATAAAGCACGAGTGAGCTTCTTGACTCTACTTTCATTCTCTATTATCCTTTTCTTTACATTTTTGATTCATCTCCTAAAATAATCATTATTACTCTTCCAAAATAGCTCTACATGCATCCAAATTTCTCTCCAATATACTATCAAATCAAACAAAAATTATAGAAAGGTAAAATTCCAATCTTCCTTTTTAGAAACATTGCAAAAACATAAGATCAAAAACATGCTCTTTGTAGAAATCCATCAACATATATTTGCAGTCTTAATGACAAAAGAACATTGGAAAGACTCCATGCACTGCTACACACCACATTTGAGGTGACCATTTCAAATATCTCACACTTTTCATTTCATACAATCAGATTCAACATTCTACTAATATTCTTTAACCTTCTTACAAGTTGTTGGGCTCTTAAGGCCGACAAATGCATATTCAAATCCATTTTATGCATTCTGTCCTAAAGGCAACTACAGATTTGACAACTATGCCACTTTAAATGACAAAAAAGCACATTGTACCAAATGTAATGAAGAAGTCAACTACATATATTCTCTTCATGTTAAAGCAGTCATTACTAACAACAATAATCAAACTATCCACTGCTTTGCAGAAAAGAATATTACTGAGAAAATCTGGCCTTCCTTAAAAAACATGACATATGACGCATATGTCAATGAAAAACTAGTAGTTATATTTATGTTTCGAGACTTCCAACTAAGAGGAAAGTCCACTCTTAATCAAAGCAGTCAGATTGCTCATGTTTTTACACTTGAAGATTAGCCCGCATACTATCTTCATTAAGGTATACACATTCAAAATACTCCTCTTTTCTTCTCATTTCATATTCAATAATTGTTTCCATGTTATACTAACTTTCTCATACAATGATATCACTGTACATGACCCCAACTGCATCAAATGCTTTTTTCATATTGCAGCTCTTATTAAGTTTTGTCTCAAATACCACTCGATGATTAAACATCAAATGCAACAATATATTGTATATGCACTAGATAGTTGCTTGTTTACTAATTGCATTCAAAAATAACTCTCATAATTCAAACACATATACAATCAAGTCTACTATAAAACATACATGCTATCTATGCTAATTTTGAACATTCACTAGTAACATTTAAGCACAAACATTTCAGCATATATTGAATGTTTTTCATGCCATGTTTAAAATTAAGAGTTCTATGCTACTTGTACCATTTTACTTAATGTTTTTCCATGTCATGTTTAAAATTATGAATTGTATGATACTTGTACCATTTTACTAATCCTACTTTGGCTATTAAAATGAAGTCGTTGTAATACATCTTTCCTTCAACATATTATGTCTATAATGCTCTTTCACCATATAAATTTATCTATAAGTTTTACTGTCTACTTCAAGTATTTCAATTCACTATGTATCACCTATTCCATTCTTCAACTTCTCAAATGTGTCAACTCCAACTGATGCAACTGCTTCAACTACAACAATAGGAAGCAAAATCAGGTACTCTATTACACACCTCTATTTTCAAATTTAACTTGCATATATAATAATGGCTTCATAACTACTTGTGCACTAACCTGCTTACACTATCTATATCGTGTACAACAAAATCAACTTTCCAGCAACAGATGGAGACTCCATTCATCAAACCAAATTGCCCAAAACCACATTTGGGTACCATTTGCTTATTCGTGCCTTTTACACATACTATATTATATAGCTCCATTGTAAAATTTACTTTGCACATATAATACTAACTCCATAATTCCCTACACTCTAATCTACAAGAAAATTGACCTTCCAGTAGCAGATGACTAGCAATTACATTTTCAAGCAAGGTACCCTGATGATGCATACTGATTATAGTGAAACTCAAGCTCAATTGCAAAACTCTATTTTATTTACATCTGGCTCTTTTTCTCTTAACAATGTGACAAACATATATAATTCTCATTGCACAATTATGTCATACATTTTTAAAATTCTTTTACTTATCTTTGTGCTTGCTAATTCAAGTAAATGCATTTGTCAGGTGTAAAACTGAATTCTCCAGCCTCTTCCAAACATTGTTTGTACAATACATGCTAATTACAGCCAAAGTCACCCTCACATTGCATCTTCTTCAACTTTGAAATTAAACACAATTATAGCGTCTTCTTCACAATCAAGATGCCAATATCAAAACTACAAATTAGTAATTGAAGACATAATTTCTCCTTCTTCATTTTATACTTCCTATACATGTTGAAACAAAACAAACAACCTTTTTTTCTAGATTCTACTTAACAATTCTAAATTTGATCTGCATCATGTGCAAGTTCCTCCATAGAAGCAAAAAAAAACTACAAAAGCTTTGCAAGAAATGTTATTCCACTTATTTTAGACACATCCAACTACCATGAATTCAAATTCCGTTCTTTGCTCATATGAGTTGATGACAGAAAGCTTCTCTCAGTTCAAACATGCATCCATCTTATAGGAGATTGTTTCACTGTACAATTCAACCTATTCCATACTTTACTCTTGGTTCAGTTCTATGTTTCAAGTACTAATTACATAGCAAGCCACACATACACCTCTCTGTTTCAAGATTGACTACCTTTAACCTGTAGTGTATTATGTAAGCATTCTACTATTAAATCTATATTTAATCTCAATTGCATATTTCTTCTACATGATTCTTCCACTCTTGTGCATTTCATTCCATTGTACTAAAAATTGTAACTAATTTAATTTCCCCTTCATGCGATACTACTTTAGTTAACCATCAAAACATAAAGGCGGGAACTTTGGTGCATGCGCCCCTTGTTATCATGGGTACTTGAATTAGCAATTGCATTCAATCTAGTGTAATAGTTATGTTAGGAAGATATATTTGGTTAATATATTGAAGGGTAAATAATTTTTCTAAATTTATTTTGGCTAATAGGTTGATACTGATGTGATTAATTATTTATATTTATAAAATTTGAGTAGGCTTGAATTTAAGATCTTCCAAATAAGAGGCTCACAAGTTACAACTGTATTGTAGGCTCTTACTTCTTTTAAATGAAATGTTCAAATAAATATTTGTTGCAAATTAAGTTTTAGAAGAGAAAATTTAGACCCAAAAAAATGAAAATTTATGGTAAAGATATCTTAATTTTTCCAATTAATTTCAGCCCTTCCTTTTTTTGAAAGCTTATTTTGAGGCTTTTTTTTTGTATTAACATAGTGAAAATATCTAGGTTACGTTGTTAAAATAGAAGGTATTTGAGTCACCATACAATTTAACAGTCTCAAAAAACTCAAAAAATACTTGGGTAGCACCTAAGTAGCTACTTATTAATTGCACTTAATTACATCTTGAAGTAACCTATAGTTTATAATGTCTATTAATACCAAAAGATTCAAAATTAGCTTGAGAGAGGTGTCCTTCCAAACATCTAGTAATTGCTCTCATTTTTGAGGTTTTTAGCAACTGTAGCTCCATTATAATAAGAAAAGATTCCAAACTATCATTTTCTCTTAACTTAAAAGTGTCATGGGAATACTCTAGCTACATGGAATAGTCCATAAGCAATCACATGGGGATGTATATGAGCAATGTTAGTATGCTAATAGAAACCAAATTTAAATAAAGCTTCTACAAACTAAAGAAAATTCATAAACTTCAAGATAGACTAAGATGAGCTCTCAATTGAGAATATGAGCCATTAATGGACTCTCTCAATGAGAAGCTCTCTTGTTGAGTGGCTTTGTCTAAATAGATAGGATGTATGCTCAAACTTATGCTTCAAAAAGGGCTTCAAATGGAGTTGGAACTGGGTGTGAGTGTATGGTTTTGATGTAAAATGGCTTCTCAAAATGGCATTATGACTTTACTTCATGGATTGTGTTAAAATGGCTTGGGAGAGGATTCCTTAAATAGGCAAAGGGCTTGAGGGATCAAGGGCTAGGATGCAAGGATAGGAAAAAGCTCATGGAGGGCTTAGATTGCATGAGAGGAGAGCACATGGATTGTGCTTCCTTACAACCAATCAGGGAGTGACACATGTCACATGGTGAGAGGATGGAGGAAAGGGGAAGGATGAGTCAACAAAGGAGGCTCAAGGGATAAAATCTTCATAAAGACCCTTCATAAGTGCTTTGTAAGAACATTTATGACCTAGTGGACTTCATAAAGTTTTATGGTTGAGATATTTTGAGGGTGATGAGAGCAATTTCGACTTGGACTTGATTAGGAAGGTTTTAAGCTTGTTTAGGCTTGTAAAAATGATTAGAGGAAGGGTTAGAGATGGCTTAGGACTAGGCAAGTGGATGGCATTCAATGAGGGTGGGTGAAGGAGGAGATATTTGTTAACTTTGGCTTGGGTTAGTAAGTTTTAACCCATGTTTAGGGAATGTGACAAGGTTAGGAGGGGATTAGGATTAGGGTTAAAGACATCTTCTAGAAGAGTCTAGGCTTTGGATGAGGATGAAGACTTTCTAGAAGAGTCTAGAACTTCCTAGGATAAGATTTTATGAAATAAATAAAGTTTTATTTATTTCAAGGGTTTGGGTTGAGGAGATATTTATTAAAATATTTTTAATAAACATGAGGATTAATATTTAATCTTGATTAAATATTTTGAGTTGGGATTAGGGGTAGGAAATGATGAGATTAGCCTTTAATCGAAATTAAAGAAGGATTAGAAGATTTTGGAAGAGTTTATTGGTCTTAAGGAAATTGACCAACTTTTGGGAAAAAAATAAATTAATTATTTATTTTGGGATTTTTGGTCAATTTATTAATTAAATAATTAATAAATAAGGAAATAATGTTTAAATAAGATTTAAACATTTTTGGGAGGGATTTCTTAATTAAATATTTTTAATTAAGATAAAGGGATTTAATGGCATAAAAATAAATAAATTAATAAATTAATAAATGATGATGTCATCAGGAATTTTTTAGAAAATAAAAATACTTTATTTTCTAAAGGTTTTTTAGGTGTCTACAGGGGACATGGAGTTATAATGCTTGTAAGTTTTTAACCTCATACACTTGTCGTATATAAATACATTTGTTGGTGGAAATAGTTCAAAAAATTGTAGTGGTTAAATATTTTATGAATTTAAAATGATCAAAAAGGGCACATGGAATGATATAACCATTTTGTCTTCAATGATTCCTTTAATATAGTATAATGGATGCTTCTATGTTCTTCATATCTACCTGTGTGTGGTTTTCACATCATCATCCCCATTGCAAATGGGGACCCCCTCTTTTATTCTAAGTTTTTTGGGTAGAACAATCTTGACAATGATTGAAATTTTTGCAAGCCTTCCAAGGGTCAAGTTTGAAAAAGAATTTTTTTTTGGAAATTTATGGCTAAGTGTCAAAAAATGGGAAAGGGGGCAAAATCTAGTCATGTGTGGATGATTTTGAAATTTTGGTGAAATGGACAAGACAAGATCTCCAAGGAATACAGTGCCCCCAGTTAGAAGATGACATTCAGAAGGAGGTCTTACGATGGATGTGATAGGATTGAAGCTAGGATGGAAAAGATGAAGGCGCTTGGGAGATGGATGATAACTAGGATGATGGGGTGAGGTTGCAGAAGATAAGTGGATAGTGATAGATAAAAGCTGGAGGATGAAAGATAGGTGGATAGTGATAGATAAAAGCTGGAGGATGAAAGATAGGTGGATAAATTGGAAGATGGAGCTGGATGGCAAGATGTGACCAAAAGCATGAGGATGATAGGCTAAGCTGGGGATGGCTAGATTACACATGATGCTTGTTTGGCGAGTTTTCATCATGGTACTTGTCCAAGGCGCTTGAATTGCCAAGTTTTCACTAGTGGACGCTTTTTTTTTTCTTTTTTCTTTTTTTTTTTGACTTTTTGACTTTTGGACTTAGCTGGAATGATTTTGACTTTCTTCAGCTATTTTGGCTTTTTTGGGATTTTTCACTGGCTGTTGGAATGTTCAATTTTGTTGCTAGTTGTTGGTACACCGGATGTGTGATTTATGCAATAGATTGGATTAGATGGGATTGATGGTAGGAGATGGAGGGATAAAAAGGTTGGAAAGGAGCATGATATGGGGATTCTTGCAAGAGCAACATTGGCACATGTTGGGATGGGTGTGAAAAAAGCATATGGGGGATAGATGGTAGATGTGGGCGTGATGGAGGATTTGTGGAAGCGTGCTTGGGGATATAGGCACCCAAGATGGAGTTAGGAGATGGGGGACATGAGTCACTAGATGGGGGATTAGCAATGGTGGATGCCATTATGCATTGGGTTTCAACTTTTTTCTTGGGGATCCACATGGTTTTGGATTTTCTTTTCATAGGCTTTTGCATTGTTTTGCATTCTTTGAGTGGATTTTTCCTTTTTGGAGTATGTCTTTTAGAATAGACATATGATTGCCTAGGATGTGAATTTTTAGCTTTATGCATTTTGAAGTTGGCATTCACATTGCTGTGGTAAGCTTTGGGAAGATGGTTAGGAGAAGCTTTGTGAGATGGAGAGGATATGAAAGAGCATGTATGGGGATGATGATGGATGATGTGCCCTGATATGTGCCTTTGTTGATCTTGCATAGTAATGGATGGAATAGGATTTTTATGATGGCTGATAGGAGGATGGTAGATTTTGGGACATAGGGACCCAAAATGGATTTAGCGGATGAAGGGGGGATATGGTAGGTTGTTTTGGATTGCAAAGATGGTGGAGGGGGTATGATATAAGATTTCTTGAAGGAGTGATGGGAGGCTGGCATGGTGGGCTTGGAGATAGGCTTGGTTTGGGGGTGTGGTGTACCAACACCTTTAGATGGTGAGCCTTTGGATACATATCCAAGACCATGAAATCCTAGATTTTTTTGTGCAATAATAGGCTCTCTGATTCCTTGCTCTTGTGGTCCTAAACCTTGACCTTGATAATGCCATCGATTGAGCATTTGAACAAGCTGAGGAAACTGTTTGCTTGCAGAAAATGGTAGAAGTGATTTATTAGGTGTATTGCAATGGGGAGATACTGTTCTTAATTCTTCTATTGAGAGAGGGCCATCGTGGATGAATGTAAGTGAACCAAGAGGGTAGATTATAGATGGTGGAATAGCTTGGATAGGTGGTAAGATGGAAGCATGGAGCGGGGGAGATGGAAGGATAGGATCTTGATGTAGCTGGTGGGATGACAAGATATCTTGTAGTGGAGGAGATATGGCTCGAGGTTTTGGAGATGGAGGAGATGGTGACTGCACTATGGATGGAAGACATGGTACGATGATATCTTCATTTATGCTTTGGGGGATGTCAACATGCTTTTGGGTAGGATCTTGATAGGATTGGTTTGGAGTGGATGGTGCGATAGGAGGTGAAGGGATGGATTCTTCAAAGGCAGCAAATGGATAGATGGGAGATTCAGTAGTGGAGATGGGTGAGTAGAAGATGGATGCATAAGGGTCATTACGAGAGATTTGGGAAATGCTTGGAGGCGATGTGGATAGGATTTGGAGGGATTTGATAGGTGGTGGGATTTTGATGCTTGCGGGAAGTGGAAGGATTTTAAGCAATTTGATGGATGGTATGGGGATGATAGCTATGGGAGATGGAGGTGATATTATAGATGGGGAAGCTTCATCACTGACTACTTCACATGGTTGGATTAGATGACATGGCTTATCGACTGTTGGAGGCGACTTTTCTTGTATTTCCTCTAGGAGATACCTTGGAGACTCGTGTGTCGAAGGTGGAGGTGGATTGACAGGAATATCTAGTGTGATGGGGGTGGAAGATTGGAAGCTTGGTTGATGGGGTGATGGAGGGGAAGTTGGAATATCAGATGGCATGACTAAATAGTTTGGAATAACTCTTGTATTTTGGGGGATGCTTGGGGGAATGTTTCTAAGGCTTTCAATATACCCGTCATAGTCAACAAGATTTTCATCATCATTGGAATAGGAGGTGGCAGGAGCAAGGACAATGCGACCGAACACATCATGATAGGTTTGGGATTTCATGTTTTGATGATGAGTTGGATGAGGATGGGGTCTTGCATATGGATGAACACGGAAGCTCATGGTTGGATTTGGGTTAAGCACAGATTTTGGATTGGCTGATGAAAGATTTCCTAGGGAGAGTCAAAGTTGCATGACAGACCTAAGGAGGATTGGCTTGAGATTTTTGGCTTTCCTGTGGATGGAAGACTTCAAGGGCATGCTGTCAAAAAGTGAGAGTTTTTCTTTCCTATGCGCTGGATTGGTGGAGATTGTGTCAACCTAAGAATAGACTAATGATCCTATGGGCATGAAACGAGATTGATCACTTGTGGATCCCAACCTTTAGCTCAAGGTGATGAGGGATAACAGGTGACAAAGCTAGATTACCCTAGACAAAGCTCTGTCAAAAGGATAACCGTGGTGAGGCTAGTGGATTGGTTGGATTGATTGGATAACAAATTCTAGCAGAATGACAACAACTCTCTAAAGGCTTGGGTGTGATTTTGGATTGGGTTTCTAGCTGGCTAGGGGGGGATGATTTGGAGAGACTTTGGATTTGGGATTGTTCTAAAGCAAGGAACTAGATAGATTTGGTTGCAGCGGGGGAGCTTGGATGATTTTTTGATGAGGCAGTGACTACGCTAAGTATGCCTTGAGCTGGGAGATTTTTGCTTTTTTTTTGGGATTTTGACCAAAGTTGGCAAACATTCATTCAAAAGCTATGAACAAATAAGCAGACAAAAGTTTTGAGCAAGCACGTCAAACACACCAACATCCTAGGAAGCTTTCTACAAGGATGAAATTTGTTATAGCTAGGGAGTCCTCGATATACGCAAGGTACGTGAGGCCCAAATCCGTAGATGAAACCAAAAAGATGTCACACAGCCGAGAGGAGCGGTAACCCACTTCTCCTCTTTCACTTCTCAAGGGTATAAAGTTCCTTGAGGCTTAGCCCGAGTGACAAAATTTTGATCCCAAGAGAGGTGTCTTTGGATTCACCTCCCGATCTTTATACTCCGCCGGAACGCTGGAGTTGAGGTCGTCCCAAGGGGTGATGAAATCCCCAAGAAGGCCTCCTAAAAAGTGTAAAACAAGACCACATACATGATCTTGGGCTTTAAAAGACACGCGTTCATTCCAATTGATGATTTAAATTTTGTAAGCTATGATTGAAGACACTTGTGATTATGGCATACAATGTTCATTCCAATTTGATAGCGTCATTAGCATAATGAAAGTCGAGAGATCGTCAACATAAGAAATGCGAGCGCCATTGAAAATGCGTCAAAACCATGCGATGTTCATTGATTTTTAAGCATTCAAGATTGAGTGTGAGTTTATTTTAAGCCCAAAACAAAGATGTGTGAAACTCGATTGCCAAGCGCGCGCCCGGAGGCCCTCCACGTCAATAGTTGTTCAATTTTAGTGCCCAAACTTGAAGTGTGATTGATTTAATCTAGAGTTTTGGTCATTTAAAATTTTTGATAAAGTTAAAGCAAACGTTCAAAGACCAAGTGAGTGAGTTAGATTGTGGAACATTTAACACCTTTTTCAAGTAGACCCATCCCCATAAATGGTGCTGAGATTGCAACCAATGGTTGAATTGATGGGTGATTAGAAAAGAGGTGAGTCCAAGGAACTACTCAAATTGATTTTTTCAAATTTGTATTTAACTTAACAAAGTCTCTTAAATATCCAAAAATCAAACTTTACCTAAATTGCATGTGGAAAAGAGATTTGTTTTGTTCAATTTTAGAAGCTCCAAATGAAGTGTTTGATATTGCAATGGTTAATTGATCCTTGGCATTCAAGATTGGATTTGTTGTTTTAATCATGGATTCAAGGAAAATTTGATTTTAATCCATGGCATTCAAGAGTGTGTTTAGCAACATGCATTCAAAGACAAGTGATTAAACATTCAAGTTTTTTCCTTTGAGCATTCAAGATTGAGATTTTGTGTGTTGTTTTAAGAACTTTGAAGTGCTTTGTTTTAACCTTAGATCATTCAAGATTGTTTTGGACTCAAAAGTGAAAATGAATCTTTGGACTTTTCTTTTCATTCAAGATTTAGTGTTCTAGTTTGCATGTTTTAAGCCCAAAAATGATATTCCTAGATTGTTTTGATGCATGAAAAACCTAAGAAACATTCAAGATTTTGCAACAAGACATTTGTTTGGAACAAATAACAAAAGTTTTAGGACTCTTAGTTTTCATGAGATTTTTAAAAGAACTTTAAAATATTTTCAAATGAGGTTCATTTTATCCTTGATTGATGCTTTGAGTTTGATTTAGATTTTAGTGTGCACTTAGTGTTGATTTTGGACCTTTTGAAATGGAAACTTGAAGTTCTTTTTAAATTCCCAAAAATGAAGTGTTCCTAACTTTGCATGAATGCATCTAAAACCTTGATGTTGCAAGGATGCAAATGATTGGATTGGTTTAGTTTCACTTGTTAAAAGATTTTTTCTTTTTTGCAAATTTTTAATTTTTTAATGGATTTAAGTATGATTTGGGGGTTCATTTTAAGCACTAAAAAGAAGTGTGTATGATTTTGCTTCCTTAAAAAAAAAAAGGCCAAGATCTCCCACAAGAAGAAGAAGAAGAAGTAGATGGAATAAGAAGAATATAGACAAGAAGAGGAAGAAGAATTCCAAGTGCTTTGTCCACCTATAAGCTTGAAAAATCTGCAAATACTATGAGATAGACTATGAGTTCCTTTGTCTTCTTCATGCTCATGTGGACCTACAAAACCAATTTATACAATCCTACCAATCACAAAAACAAACAAAATTAGCCAAAATCAGCAAATGACATACAAAACTTGACTAAAAAAGCTAATGAAGATGACCCATGCCGGGTCCCACCGGGCGTGCCAAAATGTATATGAGCAATGTTAGTATGCTAATAGAAACCAAATTTAAATAAAGCTTCTACAAACTAAACAAAATTCATAAACTTCAAGATAGACTAAGATGAGCTCTCAATTGAGAATATGAGTCATTAATGGACTCTCTCAATGAGAAGCTCTCTTGTTGAGTGGCTTTGTCTAAATAGATAGGATGTATGCTCAAACTTATGCTTCAAAAAGGGCTTCAAATGGAGTTGGAATTTGGGTGTGAGTGTATGGTTTTGATGTAAAATGGCTTCTCAAAATGGCATTATGACTTTACTTCATGGATTGTGTTAAAATGGCTTGGGAGAGGATTCCTTAAATAGGCAAAGGGCTTGAGGGATCAAGGGCTAGGATGCAAGGATGGGAAAAAGCTCATGGAGGGCTTAGATTGCATGAGAGGAGAGCACATGGATTGTGCTTCCTTACAACCAATCAGGGAGTGACACATGTCACATGGTGAGAGGATGGAGGAAAGGGGAAGGATGAGTCAACAAAGGAGGCTCAAGGGATAAAATCTTCATAAAGACCCTTCATAAGTGCTTTGTAAGAACATTTATGACCTAGTGGACTTCATAAAGTTTTATGGTTGAGATATTTTGAGGGTGATGAGAGAAATTTCGACTTGAACTTGATTAGGAAGGTTTTAAGCTTGTTTAGGCTTGTAAAAATGATTAGAGGAAGGGTTAGAGATGGCTTAGGACTAGGCAAGTGGATGGCATTTAATGAGGGTGGGTGAAGGAAGAGATATTTGTTAACTTTGGCTTGGGTTAGTAAGTTTTAACCCATGTTTAGGGAATGTGACAAGGTTAGGAGGGGATTAGGATTAGGGTTAAAGACATCTTCTAGAAGAGTCTAGGCTTTGGATGAGGATGAAGACTTTCTAGAAGAGTCTAGAACTTCCTAGGATAAGATTTTATGAAATAAATAAAGTTTTATTTATTTCAAGGGTTTGGGTTGAGGAGATATTTATTAAAATATTTTTAATAAACATGAGGATTAATATTTAATCTTGATTAAATATTTTGAGTTGGGATTAGGGGTAGGAAATGATGAGATTAGCCTTTAATCGAAATTAAAGAAGGATTAGAAGATTTTGGAAGAGGTTATTGGTCTTAAGGAAATTGGCCAACTTTTGGGAAAAAAATAATTAATTATTTATTTTGGGATTTTTGGTCAATTTATTAATTAAATAATTAATAAATAAGGAAATAATGTTTAAATAAGATTTAAACATTTTTGGATAAAGGGATTTAATGGCATAAAAATAAATAAATTAATTAAATAATTAATTAATTAATAAATGATGATGTCATCAGGATTTTTTTAGAAAATAAAAATACTTTATTTTCTAAAGGTTTTTTAGGTGTCTACAGGGGACATGGAGTTATAATGCTTGTAAGTTTTTAACCTCATACACTTGTCGTATATAAATACATTTGTTGGTGGAAATAGTTCAAAAAATTGTAGTGGTTAAATATTTTATGAATTTAAAATGATCAAAAAGGGCACATGGAATGATATAACCATTTTGTCTTCAATGATTCCTTTAATATAGTATAATGGATGCTTCTATGTTCTTCATATCTACCTGTGTGTGGTTTTCACATCATCATCCTCATTGCAAATGGGGACCCCCTCTTTTATTCTAAGTTTTTTGGGTAGAACAATCTTGACAATGATTGAAATTTTTGCAAGCCTTCCAAGGGTCAAGTTTGAAAAAGAATTTTTTTTTGGAAATTTATGGCTAAGTGTCAAAAAATGGGAAAGGGGGCAAAATCTAGTCATGTGTGGATGATTTTGAAATTTTGGTGAAATTTAGAAAAAAGGTGGTAAATTTTGGCAGAGTAAAAAAACTGAGAAACAAAATTAAAATTGAGCCAAAAATAGATATGTTTGCCTAAGTGCATGGTGATCTTCACTATACATTTGCTTGTCAAGGTACATGGTGACTACCGCACATTACATGTACTTGCCCAACTCACCCTTGATTTCCATCATGCACTTGCCTAAGTCACCCTTGATTTCCACCATGGTTTTGCCTAAGTCCCTAGTGGTTTCCAATTTTTGTTTGTCATTTTGCCTAAGTCCCTACTAGTTTCCATGTTTTGTTTCCAAATTTCAAAGATATGAATAACACACGCACGCGCACGCGCACACACACATGCACACACACACACGCACACACGCACCCACATGCACACACACGCACACACGCACCCACACACATGCACACACACGCACAAGCGCATGCGCGCACGCGCGCGCACACACACACACACACACACACACACACACACACACACACATATATATATATATATATATATATAGAGAGAGAGAGAGAGAGAGAGAGAGAGAGAGAGAGAGAGAGAGAGAGAGAGAGAGAGTAGAAAATTAAAATAAATGGGTTGCAATTGAGATGAGAGTTAAATTTACCTCAAATTTACAAAATGGTGAGTTTTAAATTAGGTGGAGATTTAGCTTGAGTTTATAACATATGGATTGATTTTAAAAATGGATTAATTAATCCATCCATTGTTCATTGAAAGTATCCAAATGACATAGGTTTAAACAAATGAAAAATTAAAATAGTGGAAAATTGATTATAAATGCTAATAAAATAAAAAAATTCTAATCAAATTTGCGTTACCCCCTAAATTTATTTTTAGTGGAAATGAAAATGACAAGTTTCTGATGATTTTCTAAGTCTTGTTGCAGTTACTATTTAAAATTTTATAATTATTTACAAGTGGTGGTTTTCCTTGCAAGTTAAGGTGATGAGGTGACATAATGGCCTTTTTTATTGGTCAATGGTTTCTTTTGAATTTTCCTATTGGTGAGACACAAGGTGTTGGCTTATTCTACAAATGTCTTCTCATTGGTCCAAGTGTCATTGATCCTTATCCAGTTGTTGTGGATTTACAAATTTTAATTGGTCAAATGAGTCATTGCAATTTTTTTATTGGCCCACATGATGGTACTTTATTGTAATTGGGGGAGAATTTAATGCTTGTAGCAAGTGGATATGAAACCCTAAATAGGGCTTATGTGGATTAATCTTGTCTCTTGATTTCAAATCAATCTTGGTCGTTTGTTGTATTTGAGCTCCCTATATCAACCCCACCTCTCTCATTTGTAAAAAGGGGGACTTTTTGGAGAACTATTGCTATTGTAATACAAAATTTTTTCTACTTTTATTATTGTGTCTTGCATGGTGAATTGATGTGATCATGTTTGCATTATTACATGGTGATCCATATTTCCTCTCTTGGTTTAGGATTTCATTGATCATGTTGTTTAGAAGTAGTTTAGTTGAATGGAAGTTTTTGTGGATTTGTAATACCCCTCCTTTGCTACCATTGTAGACTTAGTTGTTAAAGTTCTATATAACTCTTCTATAGACACTAGCCCTTATTTAATATTTTTAATGCAATACTTTGATATGTTGAGTAATTGATTATGTCCAATTGTAACAATTTCTTACTTGTAGTGGTGATTCTTTAATTGCTCTTATTTAGTTAGTGAAATTACTTTTATGATGATGTTATATGGTGTGTTTTAGAGAAATTTTTATTATGTCCTCATGATGATGAGATATTCATGTTAGAATATGATGTTATTTATGTTTGGGATTTACTATTATACTTACCCCATACTTGCATGTGTATGGTGTGTCTATTTTACATTTATGTTTGATGTGCCTGATATGGTTGAGGGAGGGAGTCGTAGTCACCTACTAGTCAGGATCTACATGATGTACCACTCCCTGCCATTGTCTGTTTAGCTTAGATATATATGCACATGTACATACTTGTATTTTATACAGATTTGTAGGTACCAGACATCAACTTCCCAGAATTGCCAAGATGAGCATGCCTTATCACAATAACTCAATGGTAAGAATGGGGGGATAATGTTCAAGTCCAATCTCAGTCATAGCCTAATTACTTGTCTTGAGAAGGAGGACATGTATTTAACTTTCCACCCCTTTTAAACCCATGAGTTTATCCTTGTCTTTGTTGTTTAATTTTGAGTTTTGGTAATGTTGCTTTTGTGTGGATTTGACTATATGATTTATTTGGTAAATGATTTAATTATAATAATGTGTTAATTATATAATATTAAGAATTAATAAATATTATTTGGTTAAAAAAAAAAATGGGAATATGAGAATATTTAATTATTTAAAAACTAATTAAATATGTGCTTTAATTTAAAAGACTTAATTTGAAAGTCTAAATTGGAAAATCAGTTAAAGAGAAATTAAACTATGATGATATTTAATTAATTAAATATGTGTTTCAGTTTAAAAGATTTAACTTAAAACTCTAATTTAAGAAGTTGGATAAAATAAAATTAAAATACTAAAAGATTAAAGATTAAAGATTATTTTATAATAATAATTAAATTAATAATAATTAAATTAAAGTTGCATTTAAATAATGAAATTTAATTATTATTATTGATTTAAATAATAAACTAGACTTTAAATAGTGTTTCCACTAATTAATAAAGTGGAGGAAAAGAAAGTATAAGAATATTTTAATTAAAAAGTTATTTAAGTGTGCATAAAAGGATTAAATAATTTAGTAGTTATTTTTTATAAAGTTAGTGGCTTTTGAAATATTGGAAGAAAGAAACTCTAGTTAGGGTCATGGTTCTTTATTAGGGGGTTGGTAGTTCATTTGAGGGACACACAGATTTTGGGGAGCAAAAAAATCAGAATTGGATCAAAAGAATTATTGAAAGTTTTAGACGGTTTGGATTTACATGCATTCACAAATTGTCTCAGATTTTAGCTATGATTTTTAGGTAGGGTTTGTAGAATTTTATTGAAAGAACTATATACTCTGTGTCTTCATGTGTGCTTGCATAATTCTTATTAATTTATTGTATTGATTCTAGATAATGAATTATGTTGTAGATTTTGAAAAAAAAAACTTATTGATCAAGAAAACTTGTTTGAGAAAAATTATAAAAAAATCTAAAAAATTATTATGTTTGTATTATTTTAAAACCTTTTCTAAAATAGGGAAAATTTGATTAAAGAAAATTGATAGAAAAATAACAAATTGAAAAGCTAGGGTTTCAACTTTAAATTTGTCATTAGAACCATGTGATTATCATGAATTTTCTAAATAAAGATAAATATTATTTTTATATTTAAAATAATTTGATTACAAAATTATTGGAAAACACAAAGGATTAATTGAGAGGAAAACATGTTATAACTAAATTTATACATGCATGTTGTAGCGCCCCACCAAGGGATCTGAAAGAATTAACCTAAAGTTTTACTAAGTTTGCCAAACTTTTTTTTAAAGAATAACATACACATTAAACATAAAGTAGTGGAAGCAATTACATACAACCATACAAAAGCAAACATAACAGATTACATTCCTTAAGGATCCTAAGATGTTGAGTCACATTTAAATTTAAATAATACTAAGTCTAATAAATACCACATCCATATGAAAGAAAAATTTAAAGTCCAAGTCCATTTAAATAATATACATTTGTTTTGAATGCCAATTGGCGATAAAATTCAGAATGCACAATCATCCACTACACATGTGACAAAGTATGAAAGGCTAAAATAATATACATTTAAAATAGGTTACATCATCCCTTTCAGATCCATGAAACAAAGTACAATACAACAAGTAAAGATCATCCACCATAAAGATATAACCATTCATCATAATACACAAAGATAGAATGAAAGGAAAAGCAAACAAAGAACTCCAACCATAGCAACAACAGATGGATCTCAATGGTAAGAGTAAAAAGCACTACCAGCCAAACCGCATGGTAACCCAAAAAGGCCCACTCCCACCGCACTGAGGAGATAGTCTCAAGTCTCAAACAAGATATCAATTCAAAAATTAAAAGTAATATCTAAGTCAAGGAAACCCTAACAGTAATCTAACTCAAAGATTCCAAGATAAATCGACATCTAGACCTAGAGGCACACAAAGACATGTAGGAAATCTATACTACTAGTGGGCAAGTGTCATTGCATGAACCAACTCTAGGGTTAACCCAGCTAGTCTTTTAATCCTCATGCCCCCTAGTGACTCTATGTGGCACCAGTATCCTTTCGTACTAGCAAGGCATACTAACGAGTCAACTCTATGGTTACCCGACTAGTCTTTTAATCCTCCAGCCCCTTAGTGACTTTTTGTGGTACCAATATCTTATTAATTAATTTTAAACCCATTTAATGAAATGCAATCACTTATTAAATAACCTATAATGGGTTACCCTGGTAGCCACTTTGGGCCCCGACCTCCAGTGCAAGCCATTTCCCAACTTAACATACAGATTACCTACCCTAGGCTCATAAAAGTACAAATCAAAGAATCCCAATTTTCACCTCCACCCTATACAAGTGATTGGAAAGCATCAAAAGATAATTCACAATAACACATCAGTTCTCTATGAGCATCTGGAAAGCATCCCAAAAATACTGATCAAAGACTCAAAAAATTTAATTCAAATATGCCATAACATCTCTCTCATTATCTCATAAGGACACTGAAAGCAATAACCAACAATATAATCAAACTCATCATAGAGCATACCAACATGTTACCATGGTTGAGTTTAAAAGATCAAGATCAAATTATCATAACACCACCATCATAGAACTCCCAAGCCTCTGGTAGACATCATAAAACTACTCAACACTCTAGTCAACCCAAACCCAAAACATAGACAACATACAGATAACATAGTAGTTTCATAGTTTGGTTGATTTTGAAAACACAAAGTTGAGTTAATAGTAAGGTTTCAGTTTTTGTTTTTAATGTATGTTTCAACTAGATAAAACTCATAGTTTACCCTTACAAATTAACCCATTCTTATATTCAAATAAATTGCACAGTTACCCCTATTTGATGTTAAGTCAATTTTTCAATATAATTTAAGGGTAATTATTTATTTAAATTATTAAAATAGTAATTATTGATCTTCCAATAAAATAATTTTAGTTTTATTAAAGTCAATATCATTATTAAGAAAATAAATCTAAAATTCCATTAAATAACTTCCATTTATTAATTAAACTTAATTAAATTAATTAATAATCTTATAAAATAACTATATTAATCTTTCATTAATTATTTATTAAATCAATAAATATTAATAAAATTTATTAAATAATATTAATAATAAATAATAATATTAAATTTTAATAAAATTAACATTTAATAGAAACAACTTTTTAAAAAAAAGAAAAGAAAAGAAAATGTTTAATTGAAAAGGCTTGCCGACCTTTTTAAAGTTGTGTGACCTTTTAAGGAAGCTGTCGATCGTAGTGGGCCTACAACTGCATCAACAATACTATGTACTATTGTTGTTGCCATAGTCTTGACTGTGGTCAACACAACAATGAAGCCACCAAACAAGGGAGAGAGGGAGAGAGGTGGGGTAAAACCCCCTCCCCTTTATTTTATTAAATTTTTAAACTAATTTTTTTTAATAAAAAATGTTCTCAAGAAAGCCCCTCTCCCATAATAAATCCACACACACACACACACACACACACACACACACACACATAATTTCTATCCATACTCTGATAGGAAAATTACAGTGAACCAATCAAATTTTCTATTTAAAATTTCCATTCCATTCAAAACCCTTTCCAGTTTAAAACTAATTTCTTTCAATTACAAAATGAGGTTTTCTAATTGATCTTTCAATCTAGATATAGAGATGGAATCCGATACGAATATCAATAAATTCATAACAAAAGATTGAAGGATTCATACAACAAACTTTGGAAGACAAATTTCAACAATCATGAAGAAGACAAGAATAATAAATAATATAATTAATTGGGTGAATCAAAACACAAGAATCTACCTGGTTCTGATGCTAAAATTGACAACACCTCAAAGATTGTGAGAGAAATTTCTTCTCTCAAAACCTTCTCTCTGAAAATTCCTTCTCCAAAATTCCTAGTCCCTTGAAAATGAACCCTCAATTGTTGATAAGGAGTTCTCTCTTAAATTCAGGGCACTAATTGTGTGATCACCTGAAAGGACTCCTTGCTCACAACTTTTTAACTCTCTATTATCTTTTTCAAAACTTTCATGCACACTTTATGCAATTTTAAATATCTTTATTTAAATTCACTTGCCTTCTCTTTTTTAATTAATTTATTATATTTTAATCTCATGCATACTTTATGCAATTTTAAAACTCTTTAATAAATTATTATCTTTTCCATTCTTTAATTTATTTTTGAAGCATTAATTGATAAAATATTTATTAACTTAAGTAATAATAATATTTAACATTTATTTACAAATGATCCCTAAATATATTATTATTAAATTAAATAAATATTATTACACTCTAAAATTAAACTTATATTTTTATCTTTAAATTTAATTCTTTTTATTTACTTAAATTTCCAATTAATTAAATATAATTAAATATTAAAAATATCATAATAATTTTCTATTAAATTAAATCATTAATTTAATCCTCTCATTAGACTTAATTAATAGAAAAATTAGCAAAGGCTTATAGGACGAAATACGAAAACCCATCATAAAATACCACACATGTACAAACACAATATTCTAAACTAAACATACAATGGCAGGAAGTGATGCACCATGTAGATCATGACTAGCAGCTGAGTACGACTCGCTTCCTTAACCACATCAGAAACATCATACATAAAGAAAACATACACACACATCATACGCATACAGTATGGGGTAAGTATCCATAAGAAAACACATATAATAATCTATCTAACTAACATCATCATATAACTGAAATCATTGTAATAATCATCATCAAGGTATAGTCACACATACATGAAATAACTAGTACCAAGTAGTCTCATTATAGAATCAACCAAGTGTGAAACAATAACTGATAATTTGAAAGATAATGCTACTAATCATCAAGCATAAACTGGTCTAAAAGAGTTCGAAAATAATAACAAAATGTAAACTAGGGGCAGGCACTACACATGTGAAAAATACTAAAAATAGAAAACTAAGTATATTATGGTTGCATGATTTGAGAGATCAAAGGAATGGGAAAATACTAATTGCATGCTTATTTTTATTTTATAGAAATATTATTTAATTTTTAGATTTATTTCTTAAAAAAAAAAACTTTTTTATGATTATTATTATTATTATTTGATCGATAAACGACCAAGGCCTTGATCATTTTTATTGCTTATTAAAAGAAAACATTACAATAGCATAGCTCTGTTCAAACGGGCACTGGTAGGAAAGAACAAAGAAGAAAACCTCCAGTCTTGCCTGGGACCAAAGTCCTATATTATTACAGATATTAAAAGGGGCATACCCCAGTGTCCTAATAATTTTAATAGAGTTATAATTACATTACATTTGATAAAGGGGCATACCCCTAAAGTTACAATATCCTCGATTCCTTGGATGCTATAGCCAAAAATTATAAACCTGCTTAGAATGTTTCATCTTGCTACAAGGCATCTCTTCCTTGTAAAATTTGTCTAGCTATCTGATCACATAAGTTGGTTAGCTCTCAACCAATAATTATTCAAGGAAAATGTTGCCGCACCTTCAATAAAATTGCCTCCTTTATTGATCTATATAGATAAGACCAAGGGACACCAATAAAACTATAGAGTGCCATATGGTTATATACACCCTAAATTACCATAATAGATAATTGAATCCTTAAAGGAATTAACCCTACCTTTATAACCTAATCACTAAGAATCCACTATCTTATGCCTATAGAGATTATCTTCTAAAGAAAACTTTCATATACTAATAGATTGTGGTTGAATACAGTCAAATCCCAATTAGCACCTATCATATTGAAACAAGGATCAACTCAACCTATACTCTGGTCTTAGACTAGACCCATGACTGTAAACCTACAGAATATGAATGCAAAAATAAACGGACAGGACCAATACTAAAAAAATAGGGTGAAGCCAAAAACTAGTCATACTACATTAATTTGAATCCAAAGCTTGCTGTTTGTGCCTACCAAGACAAGTCAAAATAAATTGATATCAATATTACTTGTTACTAAAACTAAACCAGAGGGGTACAGATTGGATACTATCTAACATTTTGTAAATATATCATCAAATTGATTTTTATGATTAATTATTAATTTTGAAAAAAAATTAAACATATTTTAAAGTAATATTTCTGATTTTTTAAAAAAATTTATTAATTTCAAAAATTAATTAAATATTATTCATTTAGTTATAAAGTGAATGTTAGTATTAGTAACTCTTTAAGTCTAGTTAAACTCTTAGTTGCATATAAATGATTTTATATTTATTAATGCAAGAGGGAAATTAATAA
The DNA here is from genome assembly GCA_028749045.1 of Cupressus sempervirens. Lineage (NCBI taxonomy): Eukaryota > Viridiplantae > Streptophyta > Pinopsida > Cupressales > Cupressaceae > Cupressus > Cupressus sempervirens. Next base: position 459,816,637 of record CM053791.1, on the reverse strand, counting down.
ATAAATATTTATAATTTTATTATATTTTAAGAGAAGTTGTGGTGGAGTTCACTTTGTAATCATCTAGTTAATAACTATTTGACTTTATGAGAGAAATTATAAATAATTGAAATAAATTTATAATTTTATCTCTAGTTGCATTGTGGATTTATTGGAAAAGTAAATATTAATATTAGACTTAACTAGAAGTCAAATTAATATTTTAGAAATGAAATTGATATTAACATTTAATCTAATAATATACATTTATGTTATTAATTAAATCATTTATGATTTAAAATTATTTAAATTAATAACATGATAATATTGTATGATATTTTATATGCACAAAGATATTTGACATTTAAATACTTATTAATTTAAATAAGTATATTAGCATAACAATTTATAGCAAGTCATAGAAATTTTTTTTAAAATGGCGAACGCTCTGCATGCGAAAAAAACAAATTGTGAAACTCAGATTTGGTTTAAGCCAAAGCCAAAAAAGCGAAAACCCAAATTCGAGAGAAATCAAGGTTTCCTAGAATACATGCCAAATCCAACAGAAAACTTCAATCAGCACAAGAAGGGGAAAAAATACCCTCGAAATCATCATGCCGGGAGAAAGAAGGATTCTGCACTAAAAATCTCAAATTCGTTTCAACCATTAGAAAAATTTGGGGCAAAGGTTAAAAGAGACAGACAAAATGACAATAAAGCATGCTCATATTCACATCAAACTGCTTCAACTTGGGCTCTAAAGGTATTTAATTTACGATCGATCATATTTTCCATTGAAATTCTGGATCAACAGTTGAATTTTTTTAGCTTAACTAATATGTGAAACAAGGGTTTGATCCAAAGTCCAACATTGGCTTAGCGAATTTTGCAATTCAAAACCCTTATTTGACTGTTGTTAGCCCTAAATGTTCACCAACTTAAATATTCCGCCTCATCGAAGGAGAAACAATTCCAAGATAGCCAGCGATCCTGGTAAACCTAAAGAGGGTTTTGCACAAAAAGATGCTAAATCAGAGGGGAATGTGATTATTATTAGCAATCAATTTAGTGAAAAAGGATGGAACAAATGCCAAGAATTAGGCATCTTTGCCTATTGGAATGACCCAACAATAGAATTTAACAATCTTACTGACTGGCTGGAAGACTCCTTGGAATAGGTAAGTATTTCACACTTCATAAATAGAATAGCTTACATACATTGTTCAAATGAAATGATTAAGAAATAATTTTTACATCTTTCAAAATGTTTTTTTAAAGGCTATGCAATAAAATTTCTTGAGTGGTTCCCAAACTATAAGGAGGAAAGTCTGAATTTCCATATCCCCACTTGGATAACCCTTCAGTCAGTCCCTCCTAAATTAATGCATCTGGAAATTTTTAAGAAATTAGGTTCCTTGATAGGGAAACTAATAGGAAATAATGTATCATGTGAATTTTGCAATAGCATCAGATTACTGATTAAATGTAAAGTCAATTCCTTTTCTTTTGATCCTATCAAAATTATCACAAATTCGTCTATATATAACATCTATTGCCTCAGAAAAGACTTAGAGATTTTTGAAATCTTTAGATTAGACACAGAATGCAATACCAGTTTTGAGAATATTCAGCTTACCACTGATCTTGAGGATGCCTTCCCCTCAATTAAAAATAAAAATATGAAAGAACAAAAAGACTACGACTCAAATCTCCTAAGGCCCCAGTTGAAATCTATTTCATAAAAAATGTAGCAAAGGAAAGTATCCCAAAGAAGGGAGAAAGTCCTTAACAACCCAATATACCCAGCAGAAAGTCAGATAGCATTGGTTGGGAAGAAGATAAAATGCAGATAACATCTCAGGAAAGATCAAAATACCAAAAAGAACAATCCAAAAGTAGAAGAAAGAGTAGGAGGAACACCAAAAAGTAAAATAAATTAAAAAGTAAAAAATCCCATGGTTTCAGCCAGGATAAAAGAGAAAAGGAGATAAAACTATAGAATCCAATAAATAATGATAAGGAAGACATTGACACATTCATAATGAAATCCAATCAAGAGCCAGCAGCTGAAGGATCTCCTCCGAATAGGGCCAACAAAAAGCTTTCTAAGTTTTGGCAAATGCCTAAAAATCACAAAATTATGGAAAATAGAGGAAAGGATAGGAAAAACATTCAAGATATTGGGACTATATCACGAGACTTCAACAATTTTTTGAATAATAATATTAGTGATTCAAAAGACACAGACAGAGAAGAAGAAGAGGATGAATACCTGGAATGATTAACGAAAGACCTTATTCAAGTCTTCAGCTTGGAAAACATAGATAGAAGTAGCTATGGCCAAAAAGAGAACTTTTTAAAAAGAGTTCTCAAACTTGGTGGACAAAACTACTCTTTTGAAGATCTAAAGCATGATATTATAAGTATAGAGGAAGAAGATAGAGAACAAAGGAAAATTACATACAATCTTAATGCAAATGATAATATGGAAATCATTAATAAAGTAGAAGAACAGGTAAGTATGGCTAAACAAAATTTAATAGAAATTAAAGAAGAAGATAGAAATATTGTTGAAGAAAGATAGATTGAGACTATCAACAATACCAAGGAGAATCTCAAATAGCTAGGTATTCTAATGAACCAAGAAGGTATTAAGGCCCCTAGATGTGGGAAAATGAAACTCAAAAGAGGAAGAAAATCATTGAAAGAGCTTAAAGAAGCTAATAATTAGGCCAAAGAACAACAGAAAATTAGTAAAATCTTTAATTTCGGGAAGGGAAAGACCCTTCCCCAGGAAGTATGAAGATCACGACATGGAATGCTAGAGGCTTAAATGCCTCTAGCAAGTAAAGGTTTTTATTCCAAAATTTAAAAGCCTTTGAATCAGATATAATACTGCTACAAGAAACCAAACTTAACTTAGAGGAAGGACACAAATTAGAAAAGAGATTGAGAAGATGGAAGCTTTACCTGCAAGAATCCAAAGTGGCTTCAAGAGGTTTGGGTCTTATTTGGAATCCAAGGAAGGTAATCCTCAAGGTCAGTGGATCAAGTCACTCTTAGATCAATAGCGACATCAAAGGTATCAACTCTAACTTAAAATTTATTCTGATTAATGTATATGGTTCAATTCAAAATATAGATAAAAAAGCTCTGTGGATAGAAATTAGTTCTTTTATTAAGAATCACAATAATGAACTTATAATCATTGGTGGAGACTTTAACACCATTCTTAGTTTAGATGAAAAAGTTGGAGGCACTCAACAGGCCCACCCAACATCTATAGATTTTAAAAATTGGGTAGATAACAATTATTTAATTGATATTCCATCCAGCAATGGAAAATATACATGGAACAATAGAAGGAAATATTTCAATTACATAGATGAGAAATTAGATAGATTTTTTTATCAAAGGTGATTTTGGTAATTTTGATTTTGATTTTCGATCCTCAGTCCTCCCCATATTAGGATCAGATCACTTCCTTGTTCAAATGATTATATCTGAACCAAAAAATCCATTTATAAATCCTTTTAAATGTGAAAAGATGTGGTTCCTAGGTAATAATTTTATGAACCTCATTAAAACCTGGTGGAATGAAGAAACCTTCAAAGGATCTAAAATGTTTGTCTTTGTGTCTAAATTGAAATACATAAAAAAAAAGATCCTTGAATGGAATAAGGAACACTTCAAAAATATATTTAAAGAAAAACTAGACATTGAAGAAGAACTTAACAAACTAAATGAAGATATAATTAAAAATGGTATGAATAATAGCTCATATCTGCGAGAGAAAGAAATTCTTGTCAAACAAGAAGATATATTAGAAAAAGAAGAAATCTTCTGGAGACAGAAGTCCAGAGAAAAATGGTTAAGCAAAGGAGACCGAAACACAATTTTTTTTCATAATAGTATGTTATCAAATAGAGCCTTCAAAAGCATTTCTAAAATTAAAGATGCATTAGGAAATCCAACAGAAAATCCTAACATGATCGTTGAAACAATAGTCAGGCATTTTCATAATGCTCTCAACAACTTTGAAAGTTCAAATAAGTTTGCTCAAGACAAAATGCTGAAATCCATCCATGCATTATTATCAACAAAAGATAACAAATATTTAAACAAGCCTATTACTATGGAAGAAGTTAAGTCTGCCCTCTTTAGTATGAAACCAGACAAATCTCCAGGCCTAGGTGGTTTCCAAGCCTTTTTTCTTCAAAAATGTTGAGATATTATTGGTTTAGACTTATGGAAGGCTATCAAAGCAACTAGAAATGGCGGATTACTTCTATCTAAAATAAAGTTTACATTTCTAACTTTAATTCCCAAAACTAAAAACCCTAAAAATCCAAGTGAATTCAGACCAATAGCTCTTTGTAATACCATATAGAATGTTTTTACCAAAATTTTGTCCAACCGTTTAAAACCATTCCTATCAAAATTGATCTCTGAAGAAGAAACTGGCTTTGTTCCAGGAAGATCAATATTAGATGGAATTTTAATTATACAAGAAGCTATACATTCAACTATATAAAAAAAAACTCCTAGTATGTTTATCAAACTAGATATTCAAAAAGCATATGATATGGTCGATTGGATATTTCTTTGTAAAACACTAGAAGCATTTGGTTTCTCCTGTCAATGGATCAATTTAATACATCAATGTATTTCTACTACAAAAATCTCCATCCTTATAAATGGAACCCTTGAAGGTTTTTTTGAAACTTCTAGAGGCCTTAGACAAGGAGACCCTCTATCCCCCTTCCTTTTTATCGTCATGGCAGAGGCCTTTGGGAGAGCTTTTTCTAAAGCCCAAACTGAAAGTAAAATTAAGGGTATTTCTGTTATAGACAATGTCCCTAACATCACCCACCAACAATATGCAGATGATACGATTCTTCCTAGTGAGAGTTCTTATTCCGAAGCTATTAATATTAGAGCTATTATACAATCTTATTCGGAGACCTCAGGCCAAAGAATTAATGCAGACAAATCTGAAATTTTCTTCATCAATACTAATCTAGAAGTGGAAAAAAAAATCTGTAATATTATGGGTTTCAAAAGGGGCAATTTCCCCTACAAGTACCTAGGTATTGAATTAGAAGATGGTAATAAATACTATCAAGTTTGGAACCAAATCCTAAAAAAATTAGATTCAAAAATTGGTGGATGGAAAGACAAGTGGTTAACTAAGGCCAAAAAAATCACCAAAATTAAAGTTGTTCAGTCAGCTCTTCCCATCTATCCTTTATCCTTCCTCCCCTTGCCTAAGCATATTAATAATAAACTAGAAGCAAAACTGAGGAACTTCCTTTGGAAAGATTGTGAAGAGGAAAAAAAAAGTAGCTCTTATCAAATGGAATAAGATTAGTAAACCAAAAGAGTTGGGTGGTTTAGGCATCAAAAAGCTCAATTGGCAAAATGAAGCTCTTGGCACGAAGCTTACTTGGAGACTTTTTAAGGAAAATAATAAAAAATGGGCTAAGATCTTGTACAACACGTATCTTAATGCTGAAAATCCTCTCTCTATCTTTAAAATGAAATCTCTTCCCAAAGGTTCAGTTAGTTGGAACTTCATAGCTAAAAGTAAACAACTTATAACAAGATACCTCTCATGGGACATTGGCAGTGGACAAGAAGCCCTATTTTTGGAAGATTCCTGGGATAGATCTCCTCCCATTGGTTTTCTAGGACTTCCAAGTGATTGCAAAGATCTTCTCACCAACTTATGGGGCATCAGAGTCAAGGATTATATGACTCTTAATGAAGAAAAGGAATGGATCTAGAAATCAGTAGATGATTTAAATCTGGATCTAGCAGTTAAAGAGTTTTTTTAGGAAAATAACTACTAACAGGAAAATCAAACAGATAAATAGGGAAGACAAATTAATTTGGGCAGCTTCAAAAACTAGTTTATATAGTGCTAAAGAAGGATACAAGGCAATAATCAAATCTCAGAAATGGGAAGAAGTCAACATCCCATTCAATCTTTGTTGGGATGCCTCCTGCTTGCCCAAAGCAGGTTTTTTTTCTTTGTTTAGCATTTCAAGGCAAGATCCTAACTGCTAACAAATTACATAAAAGAGGTGTTCATGGACCTTTGAGATGTGTTCTCTATAAATAAGCTAATGAAGAAGCAGACCATTTATTATATAACTACGCATATGCCAAACTTTGTTGGAAATGGATCAGACAAAGGTTAAGCTGGTCTTCTCCCCTTCTTAAAACTTTTAAGGATCTTCTCATAGGATTTCCTAAAGGACAAAAATCTAGCATATATAGCAAATTATGGAACATATGCCCATCTATTATCATCTAGGATATATGGAAGGAGAGAAATAGAAGAATTTTTAAGAACCAAGAAATGCAGGTTACCAAACTTATCAAAAAGGCAGAAGTTAGCATCATTGAAACCCTCAACTCATACATTAGAAAATCTTGTTTTGAAGAAGGGTCCTTCTCCTCATGGGATAGTATGATCAAAGACAAGTGGGTAAATTTAATCAATTCTCCACAACTTTACTTAGCTAGGAACCCAACAACTAGGCAAAAGTGTAGATGGACCCCCCCCCGGGATGGTATAAATTTAATTTTGATGGCACTTCTCGTGGAAACCTAGGCCAAGCAGGCATTGGTTGTATTATTAATAATGAAGCAGAGAGATGGATTATTAAAAGAGCTAAACATATCAATCCAACTTCAAATAATCTAGCTGAACTTGAAGCCCTTCATGAAGGCATTAGATTATGCCTAAAATTAGGATTATCCAAGGTAATTATAGAAGGAGATTCTCAGATAGTTCTTAATGCACTTTGAAAAAGATCAACTCCTAACTAGGTTTTGAATTCTAAACTTGAAGAAATTATGAAGCTTCTATACAATATTAAGGTTTATCTATTAAATCACATCTACAAAGAAGGAAATCTTAAAGCAGACAAACTAGAAAATCTAGGTGTTGATGGAACCGGTATCCTTAAAATTAACAAATGACTTAGTCTAATTTTCTACCTATTATATAAATATCATATTCTCCTAGTTTAACCCATTAATGTTGATCCTCAAATTAATGATTTGTCAAGTTTTTGCCTTTATTTCTATTCTCATATATCCCTAGGCTAATCATCTAATTTTGATTATAGTATATTAGGCCCAGTCAACAATTTGTACCCAGAGGTTATCTAGTCTTTATGTATTTCTAAGTTTAAGATATAATATCTTCACATATTTTAGATTAGGTTCCTTCCTTTTTTTGATCATTACATAATTAGCCTTTTTCTTCGATCCATTATAAAATTTATATAGTGTGGTTTTCATCATGTCCTTCTAGAATCTTCCTTTCTTCTAGAAGCTCGTAGATTTTCTTTTTTTATACCTTCCTCGCCCCTGTCGCTTTCATTCTAAGTATGGAAGCCAACATCTGTATATATCATGAATATGAAGAGAGAACGATGGCTTTCAGGAGAAACATCAAGTCAAAAAGGTGGAATATGATATTAAATATGGTCGACAATATGACAAGGGTTGCCTTAAACAGATCTCTGGGTGAAGGTACATTTAATTACGATTATTCATGGAGGAAAAACAATGATATAATTGGTGCTTTTATAGGATGTAAAATGTGAGAGTGGGAAATGGTAAGATTATGCACCGATTTGTTTAGTTCTGTCTGGTGCTCAAGGATAGAAGAAGCTATATGGAGCTTAAATGATAAAAACAAAGTTCCTCTCCTAGAAACATATATGGCCTTTCCCCCATGAAGTTTCAATATTGCTATAGTGCTAAGATGCCCAGCTCTAGTAATTAGGGATGTTCATGAATTCTCTCGTGCTTAGCCTAAGATCGAATCTAGTATAAATTTTCTTTTAAGCTTGAGAGGCATTAGGGTTGACTCTGATACTAAATGACTATCCAACTACCTCAATATGTTCAATTCCTACATTGAACCAAGTACAGATTTGTCCAACTAGGTAAGTCTAAAATATTGTCTACCCAATTTTGAAAAATCCAGTAAGGAACATACCTCTCTTGTGTTCCTACCAAACTTTTAGTCTGTAGACTCCAAAGAAATCTCTAAATTTATTATGGTTTTTGAAAATACTGAATAATTTTCTTTCCAAGCTTTAAGTTTTGATTTTATAATTGACCTTAGACTTTCAGCTATTTTTGTATAGGATTTCAGATCAGGACAATGGTTATTTTGGTTTTCTTTTCTCAACTAGTTGACCTTCTAGAACTTATAAACTTATCAGTAGGTTTCTATCATATTATAAGTTTTTAAACATACATATATACATTTAGGTTTCAAATTTTAATACAGATTTGGCTCCAGCTTCAATTTTTCTTCCATTGATTGAAGCTCATTTTCTCTGGGTTGTAGAGGATCATCTAGACACATATATATAAATAAATATACTTGTATAGATATATTTTCAAACATTTATTCATTAGTGTATGCTTATGTATATAGGTTAATGTGATCTCGAGCACTTATTGATCTCATTGATACATGTATGTAAGTGTAGGCTAATGGATCAAGTGCTAAAATATACAGATACATTTATAGTTATGTATATATCTCTAGGAGATCTCTTGGGTTATATCTGTGGTTATAGTTTATTTGTAGCATGTCCCTAATCTAGTGGCATCTCTATTTCTTATTTATCTCTTGTTAATGGTTATCAATCTCATATTTTCTTATTAACCTATTCAAATTTTATCTTATTAGCTTATTTAATTTAAAGATATTTGTGGACTAGTAGTATATCCTCCTTGTTGCTTCTTATAACATTCTTCAGACATTGCCTAGTTGCATGTATATGATATAAGTAATCTTTGAGGCTTTTCCATTTGGCCTTCTCTCTTAGGAGGAATGGCTCTTTGGGTTTACAACACGATGAGTAAGCTTTACATGCATATCCTTTGGTTTTGACCTGGATCTTTGATACTATTTTTATAGAGCATTCGTCCTGAGGCTTAACTTAGTAAGATTTTGATTCTTATGTATGCTGGATAATATAAGTTTAAATTCAATTAATATGAATTGCTTACTTACTATTTGATTTAGGAATTTAAAATTGTACTCTGGCCTTATTTGAGGTATTTCAGGCCTCTTGATATCTAGTCTCTTTTAAGTGGTTTATTTATTCGATCAAGTTTCAAAGGTTGATTTAAGCTTTACCTAGAGAATTTTTTCTCCTTTTAAATAATTCTATCAATTTGATCTCCAAGGTTTTTAAAATAATTCACTACTAACCCTTCTAACAATCCTTCTCTTTCTAGTATGTCTTGTGGCCTTGTTGTGGTGTTTTTAGGACAAAGCAAGAAAGGGCTCTTAGTTGGCATCGTCCCTCTGCAATAAATCCTGATCATGTTGTATATTTAATCTTGTATTCATCCTTTTAAAGGAATAATTGTACTCATATTACTCATTTGTAATCAAGGAATTTTTGAGATTTCAAAATAGGGGTATGCCCCTAAGACATTTTGTAATTTTAGGATTTATGTCCCGGGCAAGACTGGAGGTTTTCTTCCCCGTTCTTTCCTACCAGTGCTCGTTTGAATGGAGGACATGTAAAATAATTTTATTAATAAAATATATTACAAAGGCTTCGACTGTTTATTGATCAAAAAAAAATATTAGCATAACAATTTATATTAACATGTATATTCTTACTTTATTTCTAAACACATCTTTATGACCCAAACTAAACAATAGAAAATGATGAAATTAAATCATATGGCTGAAAACTATGTGTTTTCTTATGTTCTATTTATAGTCTTGTGATGTTTGATTTTGTGATGGTTTTCTTTGTGGCTTGTTTAGTTGACCAAGTTAAGTGTGCACAAGAGGCATTTTTGAGATTTTTTAATGATTATTTGACTTAATGTCATGGTGTACTTTATGATTTAAATTGAGATTTTTAATTTATGAACTTTGTGCTATTGAGCATTTATTAGAATTTGGGTTTTGAGAACCAATGTTATTTTGGGTTGCCTCTCCAAGGAGCCAAATTTGATTAGTATTACTTTTGTGGTATGTGAAACAATTGTGAGTTGTGAGTTTTGGGAAGGTAGTCTATGTGCGTGTCTATAGGAGTGGCTTGTAATGGGGACCGGGGCCCAAAGTGGTTGCCAAGGTAACTCATTATAAGTTGTGTAATAAGTGATAAAATAGTCATTAAAATATTTAGAAAACATTAAAAAGATAAGTTAGAGATATTATCTCACCCATGTCTTGAGTGCTTGTATAAGCTAAGAATGGGAATGGGATGATACCTAATGATAGGTATAATTAGTTTTCCTCAACTTCATGAGAGGGTATTTCAGTTTTTCATGTGTCATATTGAAGGTATGGGGTCCAAAGTGACAAGTCTAGGGTAGCTCGACGCTTGAGGGTTCAGGGTCTAGCGAGAGACTAGTCCAAGGTAACTCAAGTAGTTTGACAATGTAATGGCACTCCCTAGTATGTAGCTTGAGTCCCCTTCATGATTTTTTATATTTTCCTCTAGTGGTGTACTTGTTGGATATTAGTTTTGATGATGTATTTATTGTGAGTTGTTGCTCATTGATTAGATGTCATTTATTGTTGACAGTTGACTTTTATTGACGAGTTTTAGCTATATATTGGTGGTTTACTTATTGTTGGTGTTTACTTTTATTGATGACGGTTGTTATCTATTGATTATTGTTCTTGGACATGTGGCCTTTGATTTAAAGTGGATATCTTTCATTGACTTTATCTTTATTTGATATTGTATTGCACTTGGTATTTGTATGTTGACTTGGTGTGTGATGTTGGTATTGGATGAGTCTCATTTTGATTTTGATTATATCTCTTCTTCTTGAGTAATTTGTGTTACCCTTGAGGCAGATTTGGCTATCAAGATTCCTTGCCTAGGATTTTATTATTATTTGATTATGTGTGTGGATCATACATTATCTCTCCTGCATGGTGGGAGTGGGAGCCTAATTAGATGACCACACGGTTGAGAGGTAGTGCCTTCTTACCATTTGGGTCCCCCTACAATTTGTGGATGTTGGATACTTGTTGGTACAATTGTATCCGTTATAATTCTTATTCTTATCTTGGAGACTTCTATTAAGCTAATGTATGTACATTATCATGTATCTTGTATTATGATGTGCTTGTAACTATTCTTGCGTACCCTATGACATGTGTAGTGGATGATATTCATTTGATGTGTTCTCATTGTATTAGTTGTATTCATGCATTTTCTTATGAGATGATTTATGATTCATGAACATGTACTAAAGACTTCAACTAATTAATATAAACTTCTTAAATGTGACTCAATGTGAAGGAACCCTTGAAGAATGGAAAACTATATTTGTAATTTCTCATGTGTACTTGATGTATATGTGTATATTGCTTCCACATTGTTATCTTGTGTTGTTTAAACTTAAAAAAAACTAGTTTAGTAATCATTGTAACATGTTAGGTTTGTTTCTCTTGGGTTCCCAAGCAAGGCATTACAGGATGTTCACTTGAATGACTCAACAAATTTGAGCCACTAGCCTCTTGTCGATCATAAGGGTGTCATGCATGGCAACCCAATGATTGAAAACACTTAACTTCAATTAATGTTCAATATTCAATTTGCATCTAGATGATGGGATTAGAGAGAGGATATTGATGTGAAAATCATTTGTATAATCCTTAGAAGCTTGCACTAGGTGGGTGGAGCCATTGATGAGCTTACACCTAGTAGAGTCCAAGACATCCATGATTCCTTGCATTCATAGTTAGAAGTAGAGGTAGTAGATGTTAAGTTCAATTTGAAGAGAATGTTTGAAGATCATATTTTATTTTCATGGAACACTATAAAGCCAAACCTTTAAGAGTGCAAGAGTTGATGTCCATTGAATGAACAACATAAGTCTTGTTGTGATAACTAGCATATTACATCACAAAACTAAGTGAAGTCCACAATTAAGAAGGAACCATGAAGTCATTTCATGATCTTTCTTTGCAAGCTTAGCATGAGAAATGACCTTATATCAAGAGAGGATTGTGTGTTTAGTATTTCTCCTTGAAAATTTAAGTATTTGATTTTGCATGTTTTAGTAGAACATTTAAAACCACATCAACACTACCATAAAGAGACCAAAAACATCATCAACTGATACATGGGAAAACCTATAATAAGTGTGATATGCCAAATAGATAATCTAGAAGTTTTCTCAATATATTTTTCCATTGAAACAAGTCAACATTGCTTTAATTTTTAGTAATTTTCAAATGGATTTGATATTGCTACCTTCCAAAACCAAAATAAGAGGTTATTTTGTTGCACATGAATATAAGATATTTTAATTTAAGGCATTCCATTCACAATACAACAAACCATAAACTTTTAATCCATAATGTGTCATCAACATATAAAATTAATTGTCTTCTTACATAAGATTAAAATTATTAAAATTGTTGTCTGTACCCTTCAATACATTACTTGAGTATATCTTCCTATCAGCATAACCATTGCACCCTATTAAAGTGCCATTCATAGTAAATAAGAAAATGTCAAATACTTTTACCTATTTTTTTCTTGAAGTTCAAATTATTCTCACACGTGCTCACTATCCACCTTGAAAGCATTATCACAAGACATCAAGTAGTTGGTGATTCCCACTTGATGACTTTGAATTTGTACTTTCTCTATTTTTTCTCGTTTTGAAAGCATTATCACAAGACATCAAGTAGTCGATGATTCCCAATTGGTGACTTTGAATTTGTACTCTCTTTTTGTATTCATAGGCTAATAATAGTGCAATCACTTCTACTTAACTAGTGATTAATCATTTTTATTCCAACTAATTAGATTTAAGGTTTTTTTTTTTTATTTTTAAATTTTTAAATTTTAATTTATTTTTTCGAAAGATTATATGTGAGGCATTTAGTTTCTAAAATAAATAAAATTATTTTTACTTTCTATTGATTAACAGAATTATTTGGCGTCTTATAGAAGTGAATTTACATGAAACTGCCCCTGTTCTAAGGCCATGTTTATAGATGCACAAATATATAAATATATGAAGATAAAACTTTAAAAATAAATAAATAAAAAATTAAACAAAATATTAATACACTAACATACACCTATGTTATAGATAGTTGGCAAGAGCCTACAACACAATGATAAATTTTGAGCCTCTCATCAGAGAGGTCTTGAGTTCGAATCTACTCAATATTAACACATAATGATAATTAATATTAACAATAATAATATTAATCTAGGCTTTGACCAATTACCTTAAAAAAGACTATTCTATAAATAGTAGCATTGCAAATAAATTAGAAATTGGTTTTAATGATAAATATTTTTATATTAAAATATATATTATTTTTATATTAAAAAATATATTATTTTTAAACGATTTAAATATGAAATACTTGTAAACAAAATACAATTAAATTTCTTTTAATGATACATATTTTTATATTAAAAGTATATTATTTAAAAAATATTTAACTATGATGTATTTTTAAACAAAATATAATTAAATTACTTTTAATGATAAATATTTTATATTAAAAAAAATTATTTAAAAAAATATGACATACTTAAAAAAATACAATGATACTTTTTCTATTTTTTATTTTTTTATTTTTAATTTTAATTGGGTATTGTTCTACTTAATTAAACTATTATGCAAATATAAGATGAAGGATTTGAGCAATACAAATCCACAAAGCTCGAAGAAAACCTGCATGTCAAAACTTGTCACAGAGAAGAAAAAGACAAGAGAAGACAAGGGCTTTGCTATGAAAATATACAAATTGTATTCTCAAAAATGAAAAAGATGAGAGATAATTACAAATGATATATCCTTATAGAAGGAGATCGAAACCCAAAAAGGGCAACCTAAAAGGTAAATGCTATTTAATAATTGCTAATTAATTATTAAATAAGAATGCAAAATGTACATAAAGTGAAATCTTAAGAAGGGAGAAAAGGTAATTTAATAAATCAAATTAAATTAACTTTTTTCTCTAACACCCCCCTTAAGATAAGCAACAATGCAAGAAAACCACAATGTTGAAAGAAAACTTCATTCTCAGCAACAGGGATTGATGAGGTACCCAATCACAATCAAATCTCTATAAAACAAAGATTTAGAGAAAATCCACTAAGAAAAACTCTACTCCAAAAAGAGAGAAAAGGAATGCACAAATGAAACATCTCAAGAGAATCTCAATAATAATATTAATCTAGGCTTTGACCAATTACCTTAAAAAAAACTATGCTATAAATAGTAACATTGTAAATAAATTAGAAATTGGTTTTAATGATAAATATTTTTATATTAAAAGTATATTATTTTAAAAATATTTAACAATGATGTATTTTCAAACAAAATATAATGAAATCACTTTTAATGATAAATATTTTAAATTAAAAAAATATTATTTAAAAAAAATGACATACTTAAAAAAATACAATGATACTTTTTCTATTTTCTATTTTTTAAAAAAATTTTTTAATTGGGTATTGCTCTACTTAATTAAACTATTATGCAAATATAAGGTGAAGGATTTGAGCAATACAAATCCACAAAGCCCGAAGAAAACTTGCATATAAAAACATGTCACAGAGAAGAAAAAGACAAGAGAAGACAAGGGTTTTGCTCTAAAAATATACAAATTGTATTCTCAAAAATGAAAAAGATGAGAGATAATTACAAATGATCCATCCTTATAGAAGGAGATCGAAACCCGAAAAGGGAAACCTAAAAGGTAAATGCTATTTAATAATTACTAATTAATTATTAAATAAGAATGCAAAATGTAAATAAAGTGAAATCTTAAGAAGGGAAAAAAGGTAATTTAATAAATCAAATTATATATATTTTTTCTCTAACACTCCCCTTAAGATGAGCAACAATGCAAGGAAACTACAATGTTGAAAGAAAACTTTGGTCTCAACAACAAGAACTGATGCGGTACCCAATCACAATCAAATCTCTATAAAACAAAGATTTAGGAAATACTCACTGGGAAAAACTCTACTCCAAAAAGAGAGAAAAAAGATGCACAAATGAAACATCTCAAGAGAATCTCTCAAGACCATAAGTACAATGAAAGCCTCCATGATAGAAGCTTGAAACTCCAAAGCCCCCTAGAATGGTAGAACTCCTGTATCGATGAACATACCAATGTGACTCTAATCTAAAGTAAACAAAGGTAGTGGACAAGGATGATAAAACTCAAGTGTGTAAGATGCAGCTAGAAGTCCTAGCTAGTGCTCAAAAGAGAAAGCATGAGAATCCTGAAATGAAGCTTCAATGGAGGTGAGATAACAGGTGTGTTGAATCTATCATTTGAGAGGAGATGTGTGTCATCTGATATATCCTCAACAACTACAATAGGTGGCTTGATAATTAGAGCTATAATAGTAGGCAATGCGGAAGAGTAATCCTTTGCAAGAGATGGAATTTGAATGGGAGGTGGAGGTGTAGAAGTCACAACACTGGTCTCAGGAACAACACATAAGTTCAAGCAACCTGAATTCACCTTAGTAGACTCTCGTGAAAAAGGAGAGTGAGTCTCTGATAGTGGACATGGTGGACCAAAATGTGAGAAGGAATATAGGTGGGAAGCATGATCAACAGTCCTTGTAGCAATAATATTGTCCATCTCGCTATCTTTGATGTGTACTTAATCCTATGCAAATTCAAATGTCTTCCTTGTCCCACTATGTGTGATCTAATAAATAGAGAGAAGGTTAGAGGAAAAAGATGGAAAAAAAAGCACATCATGAAATGTACCATCGTCAATGTCAATAGAACATTTCACACATATAGTCATAAAAGTGTTGTTCCCCATCAAAATTTGTGGAGTAGGAGAAGCCTCAAAATAAGAGAACAAATCCTAAGAAGATGTCATATGGTGTGAAGCACCTAAATCCAGTAACCATCTAGAAGAATGAGGAATAGTAGTTGCACATAGTGCATGACCCTTTCCTATATCTTTACCATCTGATTGAAATGATGATGATGATGAAGTTTTGTGTAGAAGGACTATCAATGTTTCTCTTCTAAAGGAGAGCTATCAAATCTAAAACCTATTTGGCTAGCCATCTAACTTCTTCTCATAGTAATGTGACTCATCATGATTAGGCTTATTACAATAAGCACACTTCGATCTTTCTGGCTTTGATTCACCCCCTTTAGGAGGAGGTGGCCCTAATGAATTGTGAGTGCTAGAATCAATCTAAGACTCTATAGAATGAGATTTCTGAGTCTTCTCCTTTGTCCCTGAAGATGTTCAAGCTACCAATGCATGAGTTTGTGAGCCTATGAGAGAATCCAACTAAGAGAGCTTATCTTGATCTCAAGTCAAATGATCACAAAAAACCTCAAAGGATGACATGGTAAATCTATTAACAAAATCATCTCTAGTGGAATAGAAAGGTAGAAGAAAAAATCTAAAAGTTTCCATGAAGCTTAGAAAGAATCAAGTAGATACACTCAGTGTCATTCTTTCTCTTTCCACAACCCTCCAATAAAGATCTCTGTTGATCAAACTTCATCAAGAAGTCAACAATGGAAGGAAAAGAATTTGGTACAGCAGAGGTAAGCTCTACCTCTATCTAAAGTACCTTGAAACCATTCACAGTACCAAACAAGCCATGAAGCTTGGTCCACATAGCTAGAGGAGTATTGCACCCATCTGATGAAACTGTAGACTATCTGATACCTAAAATGCAATCAATCTATTTTTCTCATCCATCTTGTTTTGGTGCTACATGATCTCATAAGGCCTTTAAAAAATAGGCTATACAACATCTAAACATGACCACAACCCTTTTGATTGGAGAAACCAAGTCATCAAGGTCTTCCAAGTGTGGTAGTTGTGAGGGGTCAGAAGTTCTAGATAAGAAGAGGTCTCAGCCATTATTTTAGAAGGGGTTTTTGATTTTTTTTGATATGTTGGTATAATAATAGAAAGTAATATAAAACAACCCCCACAATGCAAATAACTAAACCCCAACTTACAGAAAGAATGTGTAAATGAGTGAAGAGAAAAAAAGCTTCAGAATTGAATGTAACTAAACCCCAACTTATAGAAAGAATGTGTAAATGAGTGAAGAGCAAAAAAGCTTCAGAATTGAATCCCAAATATCTGGTACAAAATAATGGAATCTAGAAAGTTCTCAAGAAGAGCTTTTCGATGCTTTTTTGGATTAGAAAACAAAGCTATAATGAAGAAGTTATGACCCTTAGAAGATAGAAGTCATCAACAAACTTCAAGCACAATAATAGATACCAAACTAGAAAAAAATCCCAAAAATAGTTGATCCATCATTTCCATCTTGAAACCAGCTTTTTGGCACTTCATTTAGATTACTGGGGTGGGGATGACACCACAAATTATCACTACGAAAATATGTAACTATTTAAGGTTAAAAAGTTTGACCACTTCTAATGGTCTACCCTGTGAAAGGTCTGCCATGTTAAAGGCTTTACACTCTGTTAAAAACAACTTGGTTAAAGGATTTAGAAACACTCACTTGGAACGTTACCCTATTAAAGAATTTAGCACCTTGTTGAAAGTCTTATAACATGGCTATTAGACCAACCTATCTCCATAGGATTTTCATTCCTAATACAATGGCAAGAAAGTATTAGAATGTGTTGACCTGTTAACTTACAATCCTTAGTTGCTGATTCTAGATCCTTGTTCTACTCAATTTGATCTGATCCTTCTTTGATCTGATATGTCTCTGCTCGAGGTGCTGATGCTCTATTCTAATAAACTAATTTTTGCAATTTTTCTCTTCCTTCTAAGTTCTTATACCCCTCTAAACTTCACTAGCATTCTCCCATATATCTTTCTTACACACGAATTATGTGGTATTGTCCTCCTTTTAAAGGATTCGAATACTTAGGGTTAGGTATGAATCTACAATCAATATTCATTCTTCTTTTCTTGTTCAATTATTTCACTTTTCCTATTGGTTGCATGCCTTCTCCATTTTTCTCATTGGTTGCACGCTGATTACATAGGGAATGTAAAAAAATCAATCTTATCTTTAAGATCCTTTGAGATTCATCCCGAGTCAGCTCTAAAAATGGTTTACATCTAAGTTTGTGAAGGCACAAACTCATATATTGATTCTATGTTACTCGACACTTGCTAATTGCTGATGCTTGACACATATAGGAATTCTATCTTGCTCGACATCTATACCCTACTCGACACCTATAGTGACTCGACATCTATAGTGACTCAACATCTATAGTGACTTGACATCACTTATCACTTGGCATCTAAATCTTGCTTGACACCTAAAGTTTACTTGGCACTTGAAGAATCTATAGCTCAGCACATACTATAGCTTGGCATCTGAATTATACTCAACATCATCTTAAAAATTGGTTAAGTGTGTTGACACTCAATTGTCAAAACCAATCTGAGACCAACAATCTTCCTCTTTGACATGAGTGGCAAAAATAGTTAACTGAGCATTATGAATCTGGTCTCTATGAGTATAATACACACTTTGTTCAGCATATGTACAAAACTTCAAAAAAACTTGTTCAAAATTTTGTATACCTCAAAAACTGGTAACTCCCCCTGAGCTGATGTGCCATTTCTATATCCAAAATCTCTTATGCTTAATTTGTCTCATGTTGTTTCCATTATCTGCCTTATCATTCCTTTGCCTCTATTTTTGTTTGTACTCCCCCTTTGGGTATATCTCCTTTAGGTTTCGTATTATCTCCATCTCAAAAATGTATTTCTCCCCCATATCTACATAATGTATTATCTCCCCCATTCTTATTATCTCCTATCTTTATTATATCTCCCCATGTTTGACACTTATGTCAAAGGGTCCTAAGAATGAATGGAATATTTAGCCAAAAATGTTTTATTTACCTCCATTATTATCTTCAGAGAAGCATCCCAATTGTCTAAGGCAATTTCCAATGCTTTGAGCTGGATGGTTGTCTCTACTTCAAGATGCACTAGGCCTTCTATGGTAGAAAGATTTGGATATTTCTTCAAAACATTCTCTACATAGGCCACTTCTTTATGCAATACTTCTAGGTGTGTGATGATGGCAGATTGTATTTGTATCAATTTGGTTTTAGTATTAGCCTCTTCTATTGTAAGTACAACTAATTCTCTTTGAGTGTGAAGCATTGTGGGAAAATGCTTCTGACTTTGAGTTGGATCCTTAGGTAGCTATGTGCTTGATATTTTAAGGTTTCTTTCCAAGCTCAATATTCTCTGGCTAGTCTCTTGTGTGAAATATGAGGAATCACACAACTTGAAGTACAATGAGAATATGTTCTCAAGTACTATTTTCACTTTCTCAACCTTCTTAGCTAGTTCAACTTGTGATAGTGCTATCTCACCAGATATCTTTTCATTAACCTTCATTTGAAACTTCTTCTTAAACCATTCCAATAATTTAACATTGGTATCAAGGTCTTCATTTTGTACCTGGTCCACTATGTTGGATAGTTGCTCCATAATGGGCTTTGTTTCATCAGGTATTGGCAAGCTAAATGCATCAAGAAAGATGTCTTTTATTTCTATCAATGCTTGCTTCTTTCTATACTCATTTTTGAGTATCTCTTTCTTTTTTTTCCTTTTTAGTACCTCTTGCACTTCATTGATCTATGCTAGGTTCATTGTCTTGTAGTCATAACTTGGTATGACTCTCTTCATCAAGTGTAGGGTCTCCATAGTGAAGTACCCTTGCTACCTTGGTGGAGCTCAAGCCTGGTGCTGAAATTTGCAGAGGTACTACATCAGTGCTCAACTACTTGGTAGGAGTTCCTGTAGTAGGTAAATTAACCAATGTCTATATTACCTCTTGCTCTCTTTCCTTTGGGATTTTCTCCTCTTCCTTTTCTTCTTCTCTTCTATCTTGATCAATTATGGTGATTAGAGGAGGTGCACCTTGAATTTGTGTTGTAGGGTCCTTTTGTCCTATTTGCTCCTTTGCTGACTCCTCAACAGTTATTGTGACTGTAGTGTCAACCTTAGCAAATGTGTCTTGTGTTGCTTGCTCTTTTGGTTGATTACTTGTAGCTGTAGGAGGTTGTGAAGGTGGTTCTTGTGTATTCACCTTCTCCTTAGTAATTTTAGCTACAACCTTTTGTAACTTTTCTACACTAACCAAAATTGGATTTGGGCACAACTATGATTGCAAAGTTGTTTGGTGAAGGATCTTTTTGAGATCCTCTATAGTTAGTGGATTAATGTTCTGACCTGAGGTGTCAGGAACATCTTTTACAATTACAATTTCTACATATGTAGGTGTTGCATGTGGAGGAATTGGTGGTGGCAATTATGTGTGTTGGACACTTTGTTCTTATTGCTACTCCTCAGCTATTGCCTCATCACCTTTCTATGTCTCCATTGTTACTTCTTCCTTCTCTTTCTTTCCTTCTTCATCCTTTTCATTTTCCTCTTCTTCTTCATCATTTCTTCCCTCAAAGGGATCTTCTTGTCCTTCTTTGACTATTGTCAACCCATAAATCAATTTCCACATTTGTGTGGACTTTTTCAAAACATCCTCAATGTTATTCTATAGAATGTTGAAGGCTCTGTATTTGGGTGCAAATTTTCTCCCATGTTTCTTGCTAGCCTTGCTTATTTGACCTTTTGTAAGGTTAGGCATCACATGAGCCGATGTTGACTCTCTTATTTCTTTCTCCATTTTTAGGCAGTAGTGCCATTTATTTTCTACTATTGATCTTAACTCCTTAGACATAGAATTATCAAGTTCAAGTGGAGTAGCCTTGAACTTGGCCATCATAGTGTAGATAGATTCTTCCACTATCTTCTACTCTTCCCTACTCAACTTATTAAAATCAATGCCTTTTAATCTAATTAAATCTACATTATTAATAATGTTATCACAAACATTTTCAAGATCAAATTTGGTGGTGTGACTTACCACTCTGAATTGATCATTGTTAGATTCTATTCTCTCTTCATTTGACTCTGGGGGTGCCACATATTTTCTTCTTTTCTTTTCTATAGGCCCTCCTTGTTCTGTGACTTTTTTCTTCTCCTATTCCTTGGCCACTTTTTTTGTAGCCCTTGTGTCTACCCTTGTGGTAGGCTTGGTTGGGCTTGGCTTAGCTACTTTCTTCTTCCCTTTGGGCTATGCAGCAGGTTGTTTCTGTGCCTTTCTCTTCTAAGGTTTAGCCTTTGGTGCTTCCTTCTCGACACATTCTTCTTCCTCTGCATCCTTACCCATGCCTTGGGTCAATGCTAATGGCTCTTGTCCTTGTTCTTCTTTATCAACCTCTTCATCTTCTTCTTCTTTAGCAGTACCCTCACCAAATTTTTCTTTTAACTTCTTTATGAGTTTTTTCTTTTTCTTCAATGTGGATGAAGTCTTCAACTCCATATCTACTTTTGATCTTACCACATCATAAGTCCCAAAATGTGGTGCACTTTTATCCACTTCTTTTGCTAATAATGCAGTTATAGTTGCAGATGCATCATCTATGTTTATCTCATATCCAAGAGGTCTTAGCCATCTAACCCTTGGTATGGTTTCTTGAATATAGGTATAATCAATATCTACAAGAAAACATACATAATTTACATGTTGTACTACTAGTGAAATACGTATCCTCAATCTTTGTTTCATGGATTTCTTGAAATCCTCAAAATAACTTGTCATAAGGGTTTCAAAATTAGCTCCCATTTGTTCAATGTATTCATTCACTTGAGCTACTATGGACCTATTGGTTTTCTAGCTAACTTTACCAAAGGGTGGAAATTTATTTTGTACATATACAAATATACAAATCAAAATTGCACCAAATTTGCACTATGCTCCCTTAGTTCTCCTTATTTCTCCTAGGTTCTCATTTATTTGTTGCAATTGCAATTCTACAAGATCATAAGTATGATCCTTCTTCACTAATTTGTAGCCAACATCTACTGCAATACAAGGTACACTGTTAAGTCTGTTGGATTGATAAAACTTGTGAGAAATAAACCTAATAGAAAAGTCAACAAGAGGGTCTTGGATAGTATCTATAGTCATTCCTCTCTTGTTCCATTTGGCTCATGTGTTCTTCTCAATTGCTTCCTTAGAGTCACTTCTGAGGGTCTTTGGCTGATCTAGGGTTGGATACCTCTTTGATATCTTTATTGGTCCATCCTCTAACCATAAAATTCTATCATGAATCTTGCTGAACACTATTCTAATGCATTGTTTTAAAGACAATGGGGAATTCTAGGGCACGAGTCAAACCCTTCCTTTCAACAATTTGATACTCTTCCTTTAAGACTCTATTTTCACACAACTTGTCATAAGCTTCCCTCATTTCCATGTCTCCTATGGCTCCAATCTTACAATCATAATACCTTCTAACATCTTGGACCATAACAACCTTAGGAGGAATAATAGACAGGGCTCTGGCTGGGTCATTTTTGTATGCCACTTCTTGGATTAGCCAAAAATCTAGTTGTTTAACTTCATTTGACACTAATTGGACCTCAAACAACTCTTTCTCCTAAGGTTTCCTAGAACTAGAGGCCATTTGTGTGATCTAGGGTTTAAACATGAAGAAAATGTGAAATTGCATAGCTTGGCATAGTATAAATACCTTGGAATAGATAAAATTGTGCTGAATCACTATTAAAATCAGCTTGAATGCTAGATTCTCTACTTTGAAGTCATTCTGCACTCTCCTTCATCATTGCTCTTTGTTTGTGATGAAGAAAAAATATTTCAAAATGTGATCATATACCCTTATTTCACAACATTAAGTGCATTTACAACTGTCCACTCATATTCTTAAGCATTTATGCATTACTTGGCTTCCATTGGTTTTCAAACACTTGGCATCCACTGAAGGTACCCTTACTCAGCTTCAATTTAAATTTCACTTTGCTCGGCTTCTACTACCAACTTGACTTCAACTAATCATTCAACTTCTACTATTTTTGACAATCAACTTGGCTTGTATTGGAATTTTACTTGGCATCTAAAGGAAACTTTTCTCACTCGACAACACTGATGAAAACTTGAAGTTTTAACTTTGCATCTCTATTCATGCTGATCTATTCTTTTCAATACTTGCTTGTTTTGGAACTGATGTATGATAAAGCTTTGTATATCAATCCCACACACCTTCTTTTGCTTAGATGGATGAAGTGTGACCATTTGACCTTTTAGGTGAAGTGATCCCTTCATTAGATGTGCTACTTCCATCTTTCTTCTTCCAAATCTTTTTCATTTCTCCTCTAATGTGTTCAACATCTACCTTCTCTTTTCTTTTGTTGAACTTTTAGTTGGGTGCCTTTGACCTTGTTGGGCAATTCTTGCTGATATGACCAGTCTTTAAACAATTGAAGCATGTAGTTTGGCCGAGCCATCTACTGTAGTTTCCATTGAAATGTGTTCTTATGCAATTCTTAGGGATGTGTCCATATTCCTAATAGTAATGGCAGCTATACCTGGTGTTTTAGTCCCAATTATAGTGATGTCCATGATTATTTACCCTTATTGGCTGATTAGGTGTCCACATAGGCTTTGATCTGCACTCAAAAGATCTATGTCCATACTTCTTGCAATTGTAGTAGTGACCTTCAAATCTTGGTGTCGTGCTAGTCCTAGTCCTGTAGTCATGTGCTTGATGTCCTTGCTTTTTGCACTTGTGATAGTGACCCACATTATTAGGTTTGTCATGTTGATGGGCATTCTTTCCCCTGCACACATTAGAGGTATGTACCTTTTACCACAAAAATGACAAGTAGGTTTAGTGTTCTTACCTTTATTACTTTTTCCTTTGGCAGTCTTGGATGACTCTCCTTGTTCAACACTAGTGTATCCTAGTCCTGAAGTATCATTACTGGCTCTTGGTGATTTTAGTAGCTGTTAAAAGTAATTTATGGCCTCATTGGGTTTATTGAAGCTTTCTAAAATTTCCTTGTCTCTTTTCAGGTCATTTTGCAGTTGTTTATTTTGCATCTTCAGTGTGGAGATCTCAATATCCTTGAGATTCAGTTCATGATGTGCATTCATCATTTAGCTTAGGGTGTCCAGCTGTATGTTGGAAAATCTTGCAAGTTCAATTGACTTTTCTTCCAATCTATTGGCAAGGTTTCTCTTGTCTTCTTCTAGTAGAGCCTTATCTTTAATGGCTCTTTTCTTCTGTTCAGTTACTTCACAAAGCATCATGGCTTGTGATTCTTATTCAATCTTGAGAGTTCTGATTTCTTCTGCTTGAGCTCTATTCTTCTCCATTAGGTTTGTTATTGCAGCATCAAACTCTTTGGAATCTCTATTTGCAAACACTTTTGAGGTGTCAATCTCCTTGTACTGTGTATCATTCTCAGTTATGGCAATCTCTCTTCTTCTCTTTAAAGATTTTCTCAGTTCTTCCCTAGCTTCTTCCAAAGTATGTAGGGTGAGTTGTATATCAATCACCTAGTTTTCTATGAACTTCCCAAGTTTTTAGACTTCCATTTCCACATCTTTTCTCCAAGCTATAAGGCTTCTCCTTATGAGAACTTGGCTCTAATACTAATTGTTCAAATTTACAAGTGGGAAGATTTACTTCTAAGAGTGGGGGTGGGGGTGAATCAGAAGTAACAATATTTAACCTCTAAAACTTTTAACTGAGGTCATTCACATGCATCTACCATATCTAATTAACATAAAAGTAAAGATATGCATGAAAATAGATAACACAAGAGTTTGGTCACCCAGAAACCCTCCAAAATGAGAAGGTAAAACTGGGTTGGAGATGACACCCACAAATTATCACTGTAGCAATATGTAACTATTTAAGGTTACAAAGTTTGACCACTTCTAATGGTTTGCCCTGCAAAAGGCCTGCCTTGTTAAAGGCTTTACACTTTTTTAAAAGTGACCTGGTTAAAGGATTTACAAACACTCACTTGAAATGTTACCATGTTAAAAGATTTAGCACCTCGTTGAAAGGCTTACAACATGGCTATTAGACCAACCTATCTCCATAGGATTTTCATTCCTAATACAATGGAAAGAAAGTATTAGAATGCATTGACTTGCTAATTTACAATCCTCAATTGCTGATTCTAGATCCTTGTTCTGCTCAATCTAATCTAATCCTTCCTTGATCTGATATGGCTCTACTTGAGGTGTTGATGCTCTGTTCTAACAAACTAAATTCTACAATGCTACTCTTCCTTCTAAGTCCTTATACCCCTTTGAACTTCACTAGCATTCTCCCATATATCTCTCTTACACACGAATTATGGGGTATTGTCCTCCTTTTAAAGGCTTCAAAGACTTAGAGTTGGATATGAATCTACGATTAATATTCATTCTTCTTTTCCCGCTCAATTCTTTCACTTTTCCTATTGGTTGCATGCCTTCTCCATTTTTCTAATTGGTTGCATGTTGATTACATAGGGAATGCAAAAGATTCAATCTCATCTTTAAGATCCTTTGAGATTCATCCTGAGTCGGCTCCAAAAATGGTTTACATCTAAGTTTGTGAAGGCACAAACTCATAAGCTAATTATGTGTTACTCAACACTTGCTAATTGCTGATGCTCGACACATATAGGAATTTTTTCTTGCTTTACATCTATACTCTGCTCGACACCTATAGTGACTCGACATCTATAGTGACTTGGCATCACTTATCACTCAACATCTGAATCTTGCTTGGCACCTAAAGTTTACTTGACACCTAAAGAATCTCTGGCTTGACACATACTATAGCTTGACATCTAAATTATACTCAACATCATCTTAGAAATTGGTTAAGTGTGTTGACACTCAATTGTCAAAACCAATCTGAGACCAACATGCTTGAGATATCGCAAAAAAACCTACAGGGCCCCTAGAAATGCTTGAAAAAGAATTTTTTAAATAAATAAATAAATAAAATCCACCCTTGGTGGAGCGAAGGTGGATTAGAGATGATGGTCAGGTGACTGAGCAGAGCGAAGGTGGTGGTGGGTGGGTTGGTCCACTTGCAGAGGAGGTTGGCAATTGTCGGAGCTGTAGTGATCTATGGGACTGCTGGCAATTTTGGTGATCGCTAGTAGAATTTTGAAACTACATCAGCCAAAAAATGTGATTTTAAAATTTTTTTAATAAAAAACTTGCCTTGTATTATGTGCAGAGGCCGTACAACCTTGCTGTACAATTTTTTAGCCTCCCGAGTTAACGTTGTCCAAAATTGACAAACTTTATAAGAAAATGGAGGTTTTGATGCCTTATGAATCCATTTGTGACGTCTGTTTGGCCTCAAAGTGGTCTAAAAATTAGAGACCCCCCTGTTTTCACAAAATAATACCCGAAAAACTTTGAGATCTATTAAGTCAAACCCTCGTTCTCCTTTTTCTCCAAATACTAAACAAACTACAACAGATCTGGCTCTAATGAAGGATTTGAGCAATACAAATCCACAAAACCTAAAGAATACCTACATATAAAATCTTGTCAGAAAGAAGAAAAAGACAAGAGAAGGCAAGGGTTTTGCTCTAAAAAAATGCAAATTGTATTCTCAAAAATGAAAAAGATGAGAGATAGTTACAAACAATCTATCCTTATAGAAGGAGATCTAAACTCGAAAAGGGTAACCTTAAACGTAAATGCTATTTAGTAATTACTAATTAATTATTAAATGAGAATGCAAAAGGTGCATAGAGTGAAATCTTAAGAAAGAGAGAAAAGGTAATTTAATAAATGAAAATTTTCTCTAACATAAGGTATTGTGTGATAGTTGTTTTTAATTACAAAAGAACTTTTTATTTTTTCAACAATGCATAAGATGATTAAGTTGCTCAATAGATTCTCTTGTTTATTAGGATTTGATAATTTTCTATATTAATAGTGGTGGATAATCATTCTTTAATAGTTTATTGCTGATTATTCATAATTGATGCTACTTTCTTGGGCATTTTTCCAATGAGTAAGAATTTAAATCTATTTCCCTCATGCCAAAATTGATATTGGAGGCCTTATTTTTTTGGATTTAATTAGTGGGCCATAGGGAGCTCATGATTTTCCCATGGACAAAGAATTGTTTTCTACATAATTAATCTTCTAAAAAGTAAACTATTCACCACAATATCCTTGTAAATTTATTTGATTCCTTGCATAGTTGATAATTCATTAATTTTACTAACATTATGTGAGTTAATGGCAGCAAGGTAGAAGTAAAATTCAATCATGACTCTCTAACAATAAACTACAAAAAAAAAAAAGTAGGGCAAATCAGGTATCTAAAAAGTTAGGTAAGAATTAGGGTTAGGATCTTGTAAAAGATAGAACACTTTGTCATATACAATCTAAAGAGAAAAGGGATTCTACCAATCAAGAAATAAAATTTAGAGGGATCGTCATTGACCTTCTACATATATTCATGAAATTTTATTTCTACATTTGTGAAAACAGTAGAGCAAATCATGTACTTGAAAAGTTAGGTTCAATTAGGGTTAGTACATTGTAAAGGATTGAATAGTTTACCACATTCATAATCTAAAGAAGAAAGTGATATATTGTTAATCATAACTTGGAATTTCATTGACCTTATACATATTGCCAATATCCTTAAAAATTTCTTTGGTTCGAACATAGTTGGTAGTTTGTTAGTTTTAATAACATTCTAGGTTAATTAGCGAAGTGCACTCTAGGGTATTTGGATGCTCCTAATCCAAAACTTAGTCCTGAATCGAGAGAGGGATTTTCATGAGTCAACAACATAATAGTGGGAGGTCAAATATTAATTCATACTTCTCAAATAATCAACTACTAAAACAAATAGTGGGAAAAACTTAATACATGAAAAGGTGGGCCAGTTAAGGTCAAGCCTTGTAAAAGATAGAACAATATTAGTCCCACCTAAAAATATTGTTATTTTATGTGAAAGTGGCATATGAGTTGTTATGCTAATTCAGTAGATTACCATATCATTTGATTGATGAAGAGGATTCGAAGAAAGTATGATGATGAAAGAGATGATAAGTATGTTATTCAATGGGTACTTGAATGGGTTGGACTATGACATTATCATGTTAATTTGATTGTTTTACAGTCATGTAATATTGTGACTAAGTGATGAAGATCATGTATATGCAAGACAAGTTTCATTGACCAAACTGCAAGGTGAAAGAAGGAATACAATATTAACCAAGCTGCTACAATTGTCATTGAATGCCTGGTAAGAAGAGTCAAAGTTTAGTGTTAACCAAGTAATTTCAATGTTGGGTGATGTATTTCCCAAGTAAAGTTGTACTGTTAATGGAGTACAAACAAAAACAACAAGTTAAGTAAAGATTAAGTTGAGGCTAACTTTTGATGAAAATTAAGAATGTTCCAGAAGTTCAAAGGATAAAGTCAAAGTTAGTTATGAGATCTACAACTAGAGAAAATGTAATGAAGATTTGATGAAGGAGATTTAATAGAATGGAGATGAGCATAAATTTCAATATGTAACTATTTTTTGAGTGACTAAATTTATTGAATCTAAGATCTACGTCCATGATTAAGCAACAAATTCTGGAAGAAACTAAAACAAAAAAGTTACCTATTTAAGGAGATGAATGAGATTGTTTTTGGTTGCTTATTAGTTGTTGATGATGTATTGATTGGTGTTTATTATGTAAAGTGAAGAAGGAAGAAGAAGATAGAAGGTGAACTGAGCATAACAAAAGTGCAAAGTTTAAGCAAGAGGAAGTATGAAGTGACACTATGAGTTTGTGAATTGGCTAGTAAAAGGTCAGAAGGAAGAGATGGAGTGAAGAAAAGACCCAAACAAGAAATGTAGTTCTAAACCTATTATATCAATTGATTAGTACTTTCTTATGATTGTAGAAGGTAAAATATCTTAACCAAGTGCACCTAACAAGTCTTTGACATCCTATATGGTAGCATCAATCAGTGATGTTTGTAAATCCTTTAGAGCAGGTCGCTCTTTAGAAATGTCAAAGAGTGATAAGGTCAAGATGATCTTTGGTTAAAATCCTCTAAATAAGTCACCCTAAAAAATGTGCATGTAACCTTTAACAAGGTTGGCTCCTAACATAGCTCACTTTAGAAGAGTGTAATATTTGGATTGTTGGTTCCCAAGTGGTTTTTCCCTTTACAAGGTTTCCATGTTTCTGTGTCAAATATGTGAATGCTTATGTGCTGGAATTTTTATTTTAATGTTATTTGTTTAATGTTGAAACTCAGTATAAGCTAAGTAATTACTTTGATACTCAGTGCAAGTAAGAACAATGATATAACAGTTTGAAGTGAAGTTGTTTCTGATTTGAGAAGTTGAATGTAGTTATAGAGTTATTGATATGAAAGTTTATGAAGTTTGACTTAGTACTAAAGTATTTTAAAGGCCTATAGGATAATTGGGTATAACTGACACCCCCCCCCCCCCCCTCAATTTATCTAACAATTGGTATCAGAGGCGAGTGCTTGAAGGAGGAAGTTTGAAGGGACTTGAGCTAAAGATCTGAAAATGCATAAGAGAGTGGTGCCAAAACAAAACAATGAAAAATCCTCATGGAAAAATAGGATGAGGTTACATCTATCTAGAATTGGAGATAATGCTACACAATGGTTAGACATTGCATATGTTTCTCCTACCCCTCCTATGATTATGGGAGAGATGGCACAAAATAAAGAGCATAATAGTCTAATGATTGACATTGCATCTACCCTGAATGATGCCAAGTTTGATAATATCAATAACTATACTAATGCTAAATAAATATGGGAGAAGTTGGCAATTGTACATGGTGAAAATGTTGTGCATTATGTGAACCAAATCAAGGAATTGCAATCAAAATGTTGGTGGAGTCATCAACGATACTAACATTGTAAGGTCCTTAGAACTCTCTTACCTATATATGTTATAAAAGTATCTTTAATTTAGGAAGTTAGAGCTATGCTTGGTAATTCTCCTACTCTTAATGGTTTGGTTGGACATTTAAGTAAATTTGAATTAGGTAATTTTGATAATATAGTTCAAAGAAAGAAAAGAAAAGTAAAGATGAAAGTGAATCAAAATCAGAAGATCATATGGATGATATTGAAGCATTTCTTGCAAGGAGGTTACCGAGAGGTAAAGATAAATTACCTCTTATATGTTTTAAATTCAATGAAGTAGGTCATATTGCTGCAAGATGTCCTAACAAGAGCATATGTGACAAAAATGATAAGAAATATCACAAATACAGGAAGGACAAAGGGAACAAATCATGCAATCCTGGAGTGGCCTACACTTGAGAATGTTGATTAGGTAAGATCATTTCATGGTTTGGCTAGTTTCTATAGGAAGTTTATAAAGAATTTCAGTGATGTTTGTAATGCTATGACTAAGACAATGAGAGGAGACAAAAAGGAATTCAAGTGGACACATGGAGCTAATAAGAGTTTTAAGTCTTTAAAAAAAAAAGGTTGTGGAGTTTCCTATATTAGCTTTTCCTAACTTCAATAAGTTATTTCAAGTTGAATGTGATTCAAGTGGTAGTGCAATAGGAGCTATATTAAGTCAAGAAGGTAAACATGTTGCTTTCTTTAGTGAGAAGTTGAATGATGCTAAAAGGAATTATTCTCTGTATGATCAAGAGTTTTATGCTATTGTTCAAGCTTTGAAGAAGTGGAGACATTATTTGATTCCTAAGAAGTTTGTGTTATATATTGATCATAAAGCTTTACAGTACTTAGAAAGTCAACATAAATTGAATCAAAGACATATGGAGTGGGTTGAGTATTTTTAGAGTTTTACATTTGTGATTAAGCATAAAAGTGGAGTCACTAACCGAGTTGTGGATGCATTGAGTAGAAGACATTATTTGTTGATTGAAATAAAGGTTGAAGTTCTGGGTTTTGATGACATGAAAGAGTTGTATGAAATCGATCTTGATTTTTATAAGGTGTAGAGAGTGTGCAGAGCACCAAATCTAATAGATCACATGAGTAAGTATAATGAATATTTTATTTAAGAAGGTATATTATTTGAAGGTATTCAATTGTGTAAGCCTAGAAGTTCTATGTGAGTTTAAGGAAAATCATATTGGTGGATTGGCTAGACATTTAGAATTGATACGACATTGAGTTTGCTAAAGGAGAAGTATTATTGGCCACAAATGTATAAGGATGCTTAAAAGTTTGTGAAGAGTTGTGGAGTTTGTTAAGTTTCAAAATGAGTAAGTTAGAATATTGAATTGTATACACATTTTTATTCTTGAGAAACCTTGGAGTGACATCAGTATGGATTTGGTTCTTGGATTGCCAAGAACAACAAAGGGGTATGATTTTATATTTTTTTGTTGTGGATTGATTTTCTAAAATGGCTCATTTTATACCATGTAAGAAGACATCAGATGCTGAGCATGTTGTGAAAATTTTCTTCAAAGAGATTGGTAGATTGAATGCATTACCAAGAAGTATTATTTCTGACAGAGATAGTTAGTTTTTTGGTTATTTTTGGAAGACTTTGTGGAAGAAGATGGGTACTGAGTGGAAGTTTAGTTCTACATTCCATCCACAAACTGATGCAAAGACAAAGGTTGTTAATAGAAGCTTGGGTAATTTGCTGAGATGCTTAGTAAGAGATAAACCACATAATTGGGAGATGGTATTGGCACAAGCTGGGTTTTCATATAATAATTCTATGAATGGAAGTATAGGAAACACACCTTTTGAGATTGTTACTGGAATGAAGCCTAGAGGAGTATCGAATTTAAGGGATATTGCTAGTGAAGAGAAGAGAAGTGCTATAGGAGATTTTTTTTATGATTTTATGGAGTCATTGTATAAGGAAGTGAACCTGAAGTTGGGGAAAAATAATCAAAAGTACAAGAAGAATGGTGATAATTCTAGAAGACATCATATTTTTGAAGTTGGTGATGAGATGTTGGTTCATTTGAAGAAAAGTAGATTTCTTGTTGGAATATACAGTAAGATGAAGATGAAGAAGATTGGACCTTGTAAGATCTTGAAGAAGTTTGACATTGGTAATGCTTATAAAGTTGAGTTACCTAATGACATAGATATATCTTCTATATTTAGTGTTATTAATCTGTATAAGTATCACGAGTCAGATGAAGAAGTTGTTGTACCTAATGATTATCCTAAGAAGCACATTGAAGAGGTTGAACATATATTGGATTAGAGAGTTGGTAAAAGCACAAGAGGAAAAGAATACTATGAATATTTAGTGAAGTGGAAGAATATATGAGTTGATGCTACATGGATTTCTCAATTGACTTGGGTTCAGCTCAGGTTGTGACACTTGCATGATTAAGGAGAATCATTTCTTTCTAGCTTTGTTGTCTAATGCAGGAGCATCCTAGGTTGACATGTTATCCTATTCATTTGTGTTTATTTTGCCAGTTGTTGCCAAGTTGCAGTCATTGCCGAGATGCAACAATTGCTAAGTGCCAGTAATTTTGTAGTATCTGCTGAGTTGAAGTTATCCCATGTTATGTTAACATTCAAATTAGCATGTTATTCCATCTCACTCTGCAGTGTGTGCCAAGCTATCTAGTGGGTGCTGAGTTACCTAGAATTTGTCGAGTGTTCCTTCATGTGCTGAGCGAACCTGTTGATGCTGAGTGTCAACATTTTGGATGAGTTTTTTGTGTTTTGGTTTTTAATGGGAGCCAACTTGTGTGATTAATTTTGATTGCGAATTTTTATGATAAGATCTTATCTTGGGATGTGTGTAAACCATTTTAGGGTTGACCTTTCTATTTTTTAAATGTTATAGAATCTTCTGTAAGCCATTTTGATAAGTATAAATAGGGTGTTTAGGCTTAGAGTTAGAGCAGATTTTGGGAGTAGAACTTATAGATTTTGGGAAGACTAAGAAAGTCTATTGTACATGTGTCTGGAAGTGTGAATTTGAAGCTAGATCTTGGATCTTGAATGTATTTTTGTATCTGGTCATAACCCAGAAGGCCTTACAATTGGGCATGTATGCTGATCATTTGATGAATCAATAAAACTTTTTTGTTCTCTCTCTCTTGGTGTTGTTCTCTTTGTGAGTTTGCTTCTGTTATGTTAACTCTGCAAGGTGGTTTGGATTGTTGGGTGTGCCATTGGCCATAGTTATTATTTCCCTCCTTGTATCACGCATGCATATAAATTAAGATTGCATATTGAACTATGAAATCCTTTTGCATTGCCTAAAATCAAGAGATTCATACAGTTAATTGTAATGCAATCATAGGTTAATGTTGAGCTTCACTTGGTTTCAAGAATAGTTTAATATTCTATACTAATCAGGGCCAACCACGTAAAGGTGGAAGCTCATTTGGCCAAACCACCCCCCTGCCCTGCAATATCTAAATTCCCCATTAACATCTAAAATATTTAAGAAATGATCAATCTTTAAAGTACTTGTAATGTCCTCATTGCCTCCTACTACTCTCAAGGGAAGTCCATCTTCATTGCTTACAAGCAATTCATCACATGGGTACATCCAAGAATGTACTCATTGTGTCCTGCATAAAATGTATCCAATATTATAAAATCCACAATCTACAAGATCTCTCTATACATACACACACACACACACACACACACACACATACATACACACATACACACATACACACATACATAGACACACACACACATGTGTGTGTGTGTATGTATGTATACAGATATATACATATACATATGTGTGTATATATATACATACATGCATACATACATGCATACATATATACATACATACATACATATACATACATATACATACATATACATACATATACATACATACATAAATACATACATATACACATACATATAGGCATACATACTGTAAGGATCCCCCTCGTATGTAATTATTAAATATGAATGTTCTTGTTAAATCTGTTCTAGGAGATTTGAATGGATTTGAAGTAATGTTTTATGTTGTGAAGGTCCTAATGAAATTAAGAGTAGTTGATACATCGATATCTTAAATACTCAGTGATTTGAGAACTTCTACATTAACTCAACTATTTAAATATTGAAATTTCACTAATGATGCTATGAGGCATTTTCACCTAATGATAAAGGTGTTGATTTCAGTATCTGGATGATTAAGTTTTATGCTTCAGATAGTTCAGTATTCTTTAATTGGTGTTGTTATGATGATTAGGTGTATGTATGCCTAATGATGATTATTCTAGTACTTTAATATGAATTAACAAATAAGTTATGTTATATTGATTATGTGATTCAGATGATTAAATATGGGTAGAAATGAATTAAATAGTTGATTTTATGAAAGATTTATGTAACTATCTAGATAGGTTTTTAATATATATGCATATGATTTTTTTGAGCTACTGATGTGTGCAGGATATTTTAGCCAAAAAATTTAACGGAGAAACAAAACTAAACCCTATGTATCAATTGTGGAAACCAGGGTTAAATCTAATGAAAGATGAAAACTCTGTTGTTCATATTTTATTTGTATCATGAGATATATGAATGTATCATTCTGTAATCTTTTAGTGTTAATGTTTTGTAATAGTGATTTTACAGTGTTGCTTGACACTCATGAATTTTGTATGCATTCCAGCATGAAGTCAAAATCAACTGATTAACCTAAAGATTTAACTCAGCTTAGGTTAGTTACCATGTTGCTATTCTATGGGTAATCTTGGTTCATTTCCCCTAATCCAGATTAGTGCTTAAATTTTCTTTTTAAGGGTTGTTAAATAATCCTAAAATATTCCTAGCTTTAGATAGGTCTTTATTTAATTCTAGAAGCCTAATATCATTAAATATAAGTACTTAAGGGGTATGGGTATGGATTGGGGACATTTTTCACCCCCTTAGCCCCTTTGGTTGACTTTTATGGTCACTCAAAAAGTCCATTTTTTATTTAGTGCGAAAATTGATTGCTTCCTTCTTGAGTTGGTAACCTTGACTCCACCTTGAGGTTCACCTAATGTCTAGTTGAGTTAGGGTGATATTTAGAGGCATCTTTGAGAAGTTTTGGGGTTGTTACCCAATCTCTAGTTTGAGAGAGAAGTTTTCAAGATTGAAGAAAAGGAAGGAAAAGCTCTTCTCAACTTGTCCATTTTACCATAACATTATTGTGAAGGTAGGAGTTCTTCACTCTTTTGTTCATGTTCTTTATATTGTTCATGCTTTGATTTATGCATAAGGCATTGTGTTGTTCATTGTATTGCTTGTATGTGTGTTGAGTTTTCTTGGGAGGGATCTAAACTTGTTATTGGATGTCCTTCTTATGTTTTGCTCTAGATTTTGAGGGGATTGTATGGGGTTTTTTTGGCATTACTCACCCTTGGATAGGAAAGAAGTGTCCATGTACGGGGGAAGGGCCTTAGTTGGACCCCAATAGTGTAGAGTCTCTTCTCATGAGGAGAAGAGGGAAAGAGGGTAGGGTGTTATGGGCCCCTGCTTGTCATCACATACCACATTTTGAAATTTTGAATTCTTGAAGAAGAGAAGGAATGAAAATCCTTATTGTATTGGCCTCAAGAGGGCATTTGTGGAAGAACGAAAGTTCTTGAGCTTTAGCCTCGAAAGGGCTATATTATGATATGGTGATCAATGTCTCCTATTGGAAAAATCCACCTCCTCCCTAGTGTGGTTCAATGTTGAACCTGTTGTGAAAAATCGGGATGGGGATGCATGCTTGAATTGTCCTTCATATTATGTTGTTTTACCTCCGGGTCAGTTCTCATCTTCTCCATGATTCCCTTGATGCATTGAAGATTTTGGAAAGGATCTCTTGTGAAGGAACTAGAAGAGAATTCATTTGAATTGTAACAAATTATGTAAAAATGTATTTAAATTTTGATATATTGGCAAGGATGTCGGGTTTTTTTACTGGTTCTTTCTCGATGGAGCTTTGAACCAGGTTGATTAATAGAGGAGAAAATATTGAGAAACCTTCTTGCATTGTATCTTATGTTATTTCAATTCATGCATATGTGTGTGGAAAAATAGATTAAATGGGGATGATCAATTATGGAAGTTTCTAGGTTCAAATATGTGGTGGAAGAATGTATGTTATGTTGGAAATTCAATTCCTATTTTGGTAATTGGGAACAAATAATTTTACCTTGTTGATAGATACAAATAATTCAATTCTCCTTGTGCCAACTATGTGATTTTAAAATCCAATTTGGGGAGAAAACATACACCCTTGTTTTAAGATTAATTGCAAAAAAAAAATTGAATATAAACATCCCCCTTGTGTTAAAATGTTTGACTCAAAAAAAAAAAAACCCTAGGAGCAAAAACACTCTCTGGACTTTGTATGGAGATAATTTAATCTCCTCTTTGGAAACAAAGAATCTTAAAAAGATTCTCTCAAATATCCTTTTTAACTTATTAAATATTCTATTTTTAAATATATAAATAAAAGAGGAAAAAAAAGGGGGAGACATATATGTTAGACAAATATCCTAAGTTCCTATCTACCTAATAAACTTTTAAAAGTTATTGCACCCCCCCCCGCCCTCCCCAACCTATCCTAGCCCTTCAAACTACACCCCTCTCATAAATCTACCTAGGCGTTGGATGTGTAAGGGCCATCACGATGTTGACATCACCTATTCTTTTCTTTCCCCAAATCAGGCATAGCATACCAAGTTATTAAGTGGAGGTTGAGTTAAATAAGTTTTTATAAAGGTTCTGACTTAGTAGCCCTCTTTAATGTCATTGGTTGGAGCATCTACCTCTCCTATGCTACCTAGGGTCACGTGGGAAGGAAAGTATTGGGGCTGGCCAGCCTATGGGAAGCATGTATGTAGATTTTGGGAGTGTAGGCAGAGTCATATCTCCTTGGTAGGTGTGAGGGCAGGTGAGAGTGTAGTTGTTTATACAAAAACTTTAATGTAACTCAATGTTTTTTTTAAACTCACCCTTTTAAAATCAGAACAAACTGTCAGCACCTCCCTTGTTGGGATCTCCATTGTACCCTGCACTTGGGTAGGCGTGTTTGGGCATGGAGGATGGAGAAAGTGGATGGGACAACCACTTGTCCCTTTTGCCAAGTGTAAGATGGGTAGGTTTTGTGTTAGTTAGTAGGTAGTTAGGTTAGATGTTAGTGTAGAGTTAGGATTCTTTTTGTAAATTAAAGCTAAATTACATTTAGTGTTAGATAGTAAAGTTAGAGGCTAGTTGTTAAAGATTGATGTAGGTCAGTTTTTAAATCATTTTGCTAATATAGTTAAACTTAGTGGATTGGTGTTAAAAATTTAAGATCTAGGGTATGACAAATTTGTGATGTTCAAATTGAGTTTTAATTAGTTTAAATTTTAAGTTACATAATTAACATGTTTTTTTTGTATTAGTAAAGTAGCATGTAGATGTTATATTAGATAATGATTTCTTGTTAGAAAGTGTAAGTTTATGTAGTTTCACATTCATTATTAGATAATTTTAGTAATTAGAGTTAGAGGTTAACTTAAGTTGTTAATGAGTAGTATTGGATTAATAGATAGTTTCTTTGTTGTTATGTTAAAGTTATTTTATTAAGTATCTGTTAGTGTTTAAATTATATTTGACCTTGAGATAGTAACGTTAATAAAGTGAAGCTAGAATTAGTTTTGTTAGCTAATATTTGAATTAAGTATGAGTTTTTCTTAACATTTAGTATTAGCATTATGGTATGTTAGTTGTTAGAAAATTGAAAAAGTTGTGGATAAGATTGAATTTTCCAGAATTCAGTAATAAATAAAGTTTAAAATTTGATAGATGTTATGTTAAGTCATTTAATCTATATATTTTTTAAATATTAATTAGTTGGTGTATTTTGTTTTAGAGTTAGAAAAGTTTAGTCTTATAAAATTAATTATAATCTATGTGAGACTGGTTAGTACGTTGACTTGTTCAAATGTTTAACTTTGAATTTGTTCATGTAATGATAAGTTAGTATCAATAAAGTAGTAGTTAATATCTGTTAATTAGGATTAGTTTTAATAAAGTTTCTAAAGTAAGTTAATTATAGTATAGGTTAACTTTTGGTGTTATTTCATTTTAGTATATTTCAGTTAGAATGTCCTTACGATAGATTATATTTAGAAAAGATAATATCATCATTGATTTAATATGCCATTTTAAATTAAGTTAGATGATTAGATCAATTTGTTTTTAAGTGTTGAATATACATGTAGATAGTTGTGTAGTATTGTGAGTTTAAGATAATTTGAATTATTTATTTTAATTATAATAGATTACTTTAAAATTAAAGTAATAACGAAACAATTGTCGAAATCAATGTAATAACGAATGCTAAGATTTTAGCGGTCTTTCCTTCTCATTGATTATAATCTTAAATGGAGATGATAAGACATCGTTAGGAGATCACATATCTATTCTCATTATGCCTATACTTTAACATGTGCATATAAGCATATCGAACTTAGTAGTGTGATTAACTTTAAAAAGCAGATTTAAATTTAAAAAAATAAAAAAAATAAATTTACGTGTGTTTTTGCCCTTATATTTTGGGCATGACACATACATACATACATACATTTGCATATGCAATTTTATCACCTTGGAAAATTATATTTGATCTTTCTAGCTAGGAACAACTGATTGTTCCTTCTATGATATGTTTTTGTAAAATTTCTTGTGAACTCTGCCCATTTTTCCTAGTCTACATTATTTTTCTGTAGGATCATGAGGTAAGTCACTTAGCATAGGTTGAGTGAGTTTTATTGTTTGGATTCTAGAATCTAATTGTAGCTGGATCAATTTTTATGTTGTGCCAAGATCTCTCTGTATATATAAGTACATAGGCACACACATGTGTGTATGTACGTATACACACACACACACATATATACATATACATTTATATATATTTATATGTGTGTGTGTGTGTGTGTGTGTATGTACATACATACATACATACATACATATACATAAATAATAGTAATATATGTATTGCATCCGCATTTACTTTGTCATTGGTTATAAGAGTGTTTCAAGGTTGGGAACCACTTCAACATCCTTTGCATTATTTAGAGGTAATGTCATTGTGGCAAAGGTTTCTACAAGGGAATGAGCCTTGTGATTATGGCATTTACACAGAAGTAGATTTTTCTTCTTCCAGTAGTGAGAATAGATGCTATAAATTCCTGGGAGCCAAGGGACCCTGAACCTATGCTACATTTTTTGGAGACATGGGAAAATTTATTACCAGATTTAGTACTTCATAACATTCTTGATCATATAGTGATGCCCAAATTAATACCAACAATAGATACTTGGGATCCTCACAGGGAGACTATGCCAAGACATGCATGGTTACATTCTTCACTTCCATTGTTTGGTCATTATATGGGTCCTTTATATCCAACCATTCATTATGAGTTGGGGAATGTGCTTCATGCTTGGCATGCAAGTGATGCATCTACATATACAATTTTATCACCTTGGAAAATTGTATTTAATTCTGCTAGCTAGGAACAATTGGTTGTTCATTATATCGTACCTAATCTGATGATAGTTCTACAAGAATTTGTAATCAATCTAGCTAATCACCAACTAGACCAATTTAACTAGGTTATGGCTTGTTTCTTTCTAAAAATGTCTGCTATGATATGTTTTTGTAAAATTTCTTACAAAACTCTACCTATTTTTCCTAGTTTGCATTATTTTTGTGCAGGATCTTGAGCTAAGTCACTTAGCACAGGTTGAGTGATTTTTATTGTTTTATTATTTGGATTCTAGAATATGTATGCAGTTGGATCAATTTTTTTGTTGTGCTAATATGTAATAAGAACCTTAAATACTATCTCTCTCTCTCTCTCTCTCTCTCTCTATATATATATATATATATATATATATATATATATATATATATATATATATATATATATATATATATGTATGTATGTACGTATGTACGTACGTATGTATGTATGTATGTATGTATGTATGTATGTATATAAAGACTAAAAATTGTGCAATTTGTCATGTATTGCATTTGCATTTGCTTTGTCATTGCTTATAAGAGTGTTTCAAGGTTGGGAACCACTTCAACATCCTTTGCATGGTTTAGAGGTAATGTCATTGTGGCAGTGAGAATAACTTCAATGAAGAGTTGAGTGTAAGGAGTTACTACCCTGAACCTATGCTACAAAGTCCTGGGAGCCAAGGGAACCTAAACCTATGCTACTTTTTATGGAGACATGGGAGAAGTTAGTACCAGATTCAATACTTCATAACATTTTGGATCATATAGTGATGCCCAAATTAACTTCAACACATGCATGGTTACATCCTTGGATTCCATTTTTGGGCCAATATATGGAGCCTTTATATCCAACCATTCATTATAAACTAGGGAATGTGTTTCATTCTTAGCATGCAAGTGATGCATCTGCATATGCAATTTTATCACCTTGGAAAATTGTATTTGATCCTACTAGGTGGGAACAACTGATTGTTCATTACCCAACTGATCAACAACTAGACCAATTTAACTGGGTTATGGCTTGGGCATGTGCTATTCCCATTTATCATATGGTTGCAATGTTGGAGGCAACATTTTTTTCCAAAGTGGTGGTAGGTTTTGTATCATTGGTTTTGTTCAAGTCCTAATTTTAATGAAGCAAAAAAGTAGTTTTTAGGGTGGAAAGGACTACTTCACCCTGAGCTTATTGCCAATGAGAGGATAAGAAGTCAACTAATGAAATGATAAATCAATCTCTAGAGGGTATGACTATGGAACAAACTGGGGCTAGAGAGAATGTAAGCTATCTTAGGGTGATGGAGCAATGCCAATTTGAGGCACTTCAATAGCAACAAGCAACAACAACATATGCTCAATAACAAGCCTCAACTTCCATGAATAGTGGAATTCACCTGAATAATTGTTAGAATTATTTAGAATAACTGAGAGGGGGGGGGGGGGGGGGGGTGAATCAGTTATCCAAGGTCTAAATGTCCTAATAGTACTTTTTCACAACTACAATAAATCAACATGCAGGAATAAAACATGCAAGATTAACACATGGCACAATGATTTACGTGGAAACCCAATTTGGAAAAAACCACCAGTAACATGCTACTCAATTCTCACTCTTCTAAAGTGATGCCCTGTTAAAGGCCTACCTTATTAAAGGCTTACAACACATTGTTAAATGTTAACTTGTTAGAGGATTTTACCATACTATTAGGAATGGGCCTGGTCAAAGGACTTTGGAACATTCACTTGGAATGTCACCCTATTAAAAGATTTATAACATGGCTATTAAACCAACCTAAGTCCATAGGATTTAGACTAATTATTTTTTATTAGGAAAAGATTTAGACTAACTGTTACAATTTCTAGAGAGTAACAATAATGACTTTTGATCTGATACAACTTACAACATATCTTGCAGATTACAGATCACACTTTAGTTCAATCCTTTGCTTGGCTTTAATCACTACGGCTCTTGACAGCTTGTCTTCCTTTCAAGCTTTGTCTCCTTGAGTCTTCTTGCTCATTATACCAATGCAATCATCCTTGTGGTCATCTATTGAAATAGAGTTTCTGTGCTTTCTTTCTCCTTAGCACCTTCTTCAGCACTTCATGCTTTCATGCTTGACCAACCACTTGTTTCGTGACCTTATGACTCATTAAATAGAAATCTAGAATACCTTTCCTGCTCGATTGTCCCTCTCCATCTTTAGGGTTTCAATAGATTAGATAGGATATAATGTATCTATCCCATATCTCATCTTCATCTAGAAAACATTTTACATAGAGTTCTGTGCCAGTAGCTCATCATTCTTATCTTCTATTTGATTCAAAAAATTCTATATAACAACCTTGTTAGCTCAGATCTAGCGAATCTTCGACTGTCAAAATAATGCAGCACCTTGACACTATTGGTTTACTGATGCTCGGCACCCTCTGTATTACTCGGCTCCTGTATTCTGCTCGGCATTTGATCTTCTCTCGGCACCTGATCTTCACTCGACACTTGATATTTACTCAGCACTTGAAGATTACTTGGCACTTGATATTTACTCGGCACTTGAAGATCACTCAGCACACTCTAAAGGTGAACTTTCTCGGCTTCAACTAAGAATCTGTTCGGCTCTAACTAGCTTGCTCGACACTCTCTTATGAACTTAGTTAGGCTTTACAAATGACTTCACTAAACCTTTATATCTTTGATGTGTTTAAGTGTGTCCATTCTCTGTGTCTTAGAATATGTCATCAATATACTATTTCATCAATGGCTTAGCTAATCTTTGTACTTCATTACAATATCATAACTTCAACCTTTCTCTAGGTGTTCTAGTTACATCTTATTGATTGCCACCTCCTTGTCAATCAACCAATTGATAGTATTTGGATCACTAAAGCGATTGTCATTCTTGCAAGTAGAAAGTTTGACATCAATGACAAAACAATGATTGAAAACATTCTTTACCAGTTCCATTATGATCTCTTCAATCATTTCCAACAATAATTCCATGGGTGCACCTCAATTGAGTTTGAAGGAAGTGATTGAAATGTATGCACAAGAACATGAC
Organism: Cupressus sempervirens; assembly: GCA_028749045.1. Classification (NCBI taxonomy): domain Eukaryota; kingdom Viridiplantae; phylum Streptophyta; class Pinopsida; order Cupressales; family Cupressaceae; genus Cupressus; species Cupressus sempervirens. The sequence goes on along the minus strand of CM053791.1, from coordinate 459,774,188 downwards.
ATCCAATTTTTCCCTAAATTGGGATGCACACATGATGGTCTTTAGGTTTATGGCTTTAGAACTCTTAAATCTATCTAGATTTTGTAAAGCAAAAAGTGCTTGCATAATCTAGAGATAGATGGGTGATTGAATCATTGGAGCAACTAGTTGAGATGCACTGTAATCAAACTAGAGAAAATCATTGATAAACCAAACATATAATGAAGAGAAAACTTGAAAAATTGAATGTTGAAATGTTGAAATGAAAGCTATTAAGGATCAAACACCTATGTCAGAGTTACAACACAATGTGAAGTTGATTTTAGATATAAAAAATAAAATAAAAAATAATATGACATATATCATTCCTCATTTATTTTGATTGTGGAGAGCTGCATGCGACAAAGGGTAGAGAGCCCTGAACAAGGGTGGATAGCTTTGAACATTGGTGGAGATTTCATTATCATACCCTTGTGATCACTACATTTCATTGCCGTACCCTTATGATCTATGCATTTCATTTCCACACCCTTGGTGGAGATTAGTGGAGATCTAGGATTTTGTTGTCATGCCCTTGTGATCACTACATTTCATTGTTGTGCCCTTGTGATCTCTGCATTTCATTATCATGCCCTTGTGATCTCTATGCCCTTGCTTTGCAATTTTATTCAAGGGGAGAAGAGGTACCTATGTAAATGTTCTTTTCTTTTCCTTCTAAACATGTATCTCTTTATATTTCCCCTAGTAGGTGATTAGAGAAGCTTCTCTTTATGTATATGTATGTGTATATATATACACACACACACATGTGTGTGTCTATGTATGTACGTATGTATGTATAGAGAAGTTTCTCGTTATGTATATGTATGTGTATACATACATACATACACACACATATGTGTGTGTCTAGTATGTATGCATGTATACATAGATCTCTCTTTTTATATACATACATACATAGACACACACATGTGTGTGTATGTATGTATATATGCACACACACACACACACACATATATACATACATGTATATATATACACACACACACACACACACACATACACACATAAATATACAAAAATCACAAGGGCACGACAATGAAATGAAGAGATGTAGAGATACATATACATAAATACATACATATATACATCTGCATATAAAATTTTATTACCTTGAAAAATTGTACTTGATCTTTACTTAATCACCAAGAGATAATAAAATCTGTAAGTACATATTTCTACATACTTAGTTTGGTATGAATAGTTTCGATTGAAATCGTCTGAGGAGAGTGAGTCTAATAATGATGATAATGGCTTTGTGTATTGGGTCTTTAGAGGAGAGAGAATTACAAAGGATTAGATGTTATTTATAGCTCAAATGTTCCCAATTTTATGTTCACAACTCAAATGCTCTCCCATGGTCTGAGCTAAAACCCTCATTACTGCATCCAAAATTAAGGAATAAAATACAATTATGTCCCCATGGAGAATTGAAATGCAATTTTTTTGGATTCCATGTAGCACTGTGTCAATAAATTCAAGAAATTCCACTACCATGCAAATTAACTTACATTGCTCCTGAAGCTTAGGTCCTAACAATAGTTGAAAGGTAAATTGTTGTCAAAGAATGTGCTAAAAAAAGAAAGAGTACACATTTAGAATGAAAATAGATATTGGCAATAATGAAGAAACATATGATCCTCTTATACATAATCAAAATTATGTCAGAGATGAACTCAAGAAATTGAGCAATTGAGAAATCCAAATCCAATCTTTCAATTACCACACTCTATCCATCATTATCATTTTATCCAAGTGCATTTCAATTCCAAAGATTTATCTAAATAATAAATTACATTCATACAAAAAGCTCATATAGTGAGAGATATTCAAACTTGTGGACTAATTGGAATTAATAATACTTTACTAGTAAGATGACACTATAATGGAGCCATAGAGATATACTTCTGGCTTGTGTCTCATTCTTGAAGACCAACTGATATCTCCACCATCAAAATTATAATATCCCTACTCACTCAGAATCCCTACTTGCTTAGAAGATAAAAGCTTGAGATGAGATATGAATAAAATTATTGTGACGTTGTTTTGTAGTAAACTTGTATGAATTCATATCTAATGATCATAGGCCAAAGGTATTTATGTACATCATACACTTTTCATTAAAAAACACCTAGTTACAAAAGTTACCACTGGAGCAAGTATTTTCCCTTGAGTGAGAAGTTGTACACCATCTGCAAAAGCTCTTTACTTTTTTGGGACATGCAACACATTCTATGTTAGTAAAATTTAGGTCTATAGTTATTTGCATTTTTTTTAAAGATATGAATAGTGATTGTTTAGAATTTCTTGCATTTGTTTCTAGATATTACCCTCTATCATTTCCTTCCTCTAGACATTATTGTCATCTTTAATTTCCCAAATATATCCATACACACCTTCCTTCTACCCCATTATAGGCAGGGACTAGAGCTACATGCAACCCTTGTTCTGCAACTTGCATATTGTCAAACATAGACATGAATTACATAGGCATTATTTGCTGACCTACATATGGTCTTTTGTTTTACGCAGTCCTCCATATGGCCTATTACAAATATACAGTCTAATTTTAAGAAAAATAATAGTCTTAAATGTATATGATTAAATAAAATAAATAAGAGTACTAGTTGTAGCTATATAATTCTAGTAATATTGATTATATTAAACAAAATGTTCAATAAAACAAGTATGAAGTAACATAAATGGATCCTCTACTTGATCCTATTATGACTTAATGAGAATGCATCCAATCATTACCTGGATGATATTACACGAGATATTTACTCAATCACCAAGAGACGATATAATCTATAAGTACAAATTTTTGCATACTTAGTTTGGTATGAATAGTTTTGATTGAATGCAAGGATAATTGCTTGTGTGAATTCAAGAAATGAATGATTAATTTAATTTAGTGCAAGTACTATGCAAGTGTTTATGTATTCATGTAAAATAGTTCACATAGTGGACTGATATACATACATACATGCACATATGTATACAATCATCATAATCAATTATCCTTGAATTTGACCAAAGCTATTATATATGAAAAAGAGATACATGTTTGGAAGGGAGAAAAATAACATTTACATAGGTACCTCTTCTTCCCTTGAATAAAATCATAGATCAAGGGAATGAAGATCACAAGGGCATGGCATTGCAATGAAATGCAGTGATCACAAGGGAATGGGAAAAAAATCCTAGATCTCCACTGATCTCCACCAACGTTTAGAGCTCTCCACCCTCGTTCATAGATTTCCACCCTCTTTCATGTGCAAATCTCCACAATCAATCAAAACAAATGGGAAATGATTAATGTTATGTTTTCCTTTCTTTTTTGTTTATAATTTATAATCCACAATCCACAATATCTCTCTGTATATACACACACACATACATACATACACACATACATAGACACACACATATGTGTGTGTATGTATGTATATATACACATATATATAGATATACATACATAATTACATACATACATACATACATACATACATACATACATATATATATATATCTACGTATATATACATATATAAATATATACATATATCTACGTATATATACATATATAAATATATACATATATATACATATATACATATATACATATATAAATATATACATATATATACATATATACATATATATACATATACATATATATAAATATATACATATATATACATATATATACATATACATACATACATACATATATACATACATACATGAAAATAGCAATGCACTTTCTAAGACTTTACAAATGCTCAACAAAATTAATATTTTACAAGAAAATGCACTTGAAAAACTATTAGCTTAGAAGCAAGAACATGGAATTGAAATAGTACAGAAAGTGCTTGACATGAGAGGTCCACAAGTGAGGGTGTTGAACAATCTAGAAAACTTTAGTGCTAGAATGAAAGCTATCAATGATCAAACACCTATGCTAGAGTTACAATACAATGTGAATTAGATTTTAGATAAGGTAGAGGTAGAAATTAAGAAGTTTGTTAATCAAAATTTAAGCCATGAGAGCAAAGGAGAAGGAGCGGCATTAGAAAGAGAAGGTGAAGGAGAAACTTTAGAAAGAGACTACATGACAGAAACAATAGCTAGACAACATAGAAGATATTATGGGAGCCATTGGATAGAATCTAGGAAAGTGTTGCGATAGGTAATATGACATTGGAATCACTTGCAAGTGTCTTTGAGAATTTATAGTTAAAATATCAGGAGGATTACAAGTTGTGCAATTTGTCATGTATTGCACTTGCATTTCCTTATAAGAGTGTTTCAAGTATTGGCACAGTCTCCCTGGGATGATCCCAAGTATTAAATTCTTATAAGAGTGTTTCAAGGTTGGGAACAACTTCAACATCCTTTACATGGTTTAGAGATAATGTCATTGTGGCAGAGGCTTTTGCAAGAGAATGAGCCTTTTGATTATGACACTTACATAGAAGTAGAGCTTGCTTCTTCAACTCCTTACACTCAACTCTTCACTAAAGTTATTCTTCAATTCCTTGCATTTATCACCTTAGAAAACTATATTTGATCTTGCTAGCTGGGAACAACCGATTGTTCATTTTATTGTACCTAATATGATGACAGCTCTATAGGAATTTGTAATCGACCTAGCTAATCAACAACTAGACCCATTTAACTAGGTTATGCCTAGTTTCTTTCTAAAAATATTTGCTATGATATATTTTTTGTAAAATTTCTTGCAAACTTTGCCCATTTTTTGTGGTCTACATTATTTTTGTGCAGGAACTTGAGGTAACTCACTTAGCACAGGTTAAGTGAGATTTATTGTTGTATTATTTAGATTCTAGAATATTTTTGCAGTTGGATCAATTTTATATTGTGCTAAGATGTAATAAGAACCTTTAAAAAGATCTCTAAGATATACATGTTTAGAAGGAAATATAAAGAGATACTTGTTTAAAAGGAAAAGAAATGAACATTTACATAGACCTTGAAGAAAATCGTAGAGCAAGGGTACATAAATGAAATTACAAAGCAAGGGAATGACACAAAAACAAAATCGTAGAGTAAGGACATAGAGATCACAAGGGCAAGACATGGCAACAAAATTGTAGAGCAAGGGCACAACAATGAAATCATAGAGCAAGGGCATGAAAACAAAATGCATAGATCACAAGGGAATTAAAATGATCATAGAGCAAGGGCATGACAATGAAATGTAGAGATCACAACAATGAAATTGTAGAGCAAGGGCATGACAAAAAAATGTAGAGATCATAGCAACAAAATGCACCGATCACAAGGGCACGAAAATGTTCAAAGCTATCCACTCTCATTTGAAGCTCTCCATCCTCTTTCATGCATATCTCTCCACAATCAAAACAAATGGAAAATGATTTATTTCATGTTTTCTTTCTTTTTTTTAATACTCATGCGAGCATCACAATTACGATGCCAATGTTGGTATTGTGATAGTGTTAGGAACAAATGCAAAAAATAATAATATGAAAATCACCACAAATTACACTACCACTACAAATTGTTATCACAATTTGACCCCAAATTTTGTAGTGCAAGCTTATTAAGTAAGACTCATAATTCCAATGATACTATGGAATCAGTACATACAATATTTATGTAGACCAATAAGAGTAGAAAGTTATTATGGTGAAAAACATATAATACTTTTTGTTGATGATTATTCTAGGATGATGGTTGTCATGTTTATGATGTTGAAGTCACATGATTTTGATATGTTCAAATGCTATAAAGTTAGAGTTGAAAAAGAAATAGGTAAAAAATTGAAATATTTGAGATCTAATAGAGGCGGTGAGTTTATGTCTGTGGAACTTACTAACTTTTGTGTTGAGCATGGAATTAAGAGACAATTTTAAACATCAAGGACACCACAACAAAATGAGATTGTTGAAAGAATGAATGGGTCAATTGTGGAATGTGTAAAAATGTTGCTAATTGAAAAAAGAATTGCTCAAATGTTTTGGAGAGAAGTCATTAACATTTTAGTTTATACTCTTAACCAAGTTCAACTGAAGAAAGGAACAAACAAGAGACCTTATGAACTTTGGTATGGTCATACACCTAATGTGAGTTATTTCAAGACATTTGGAATTAGGTGTTACATTCATAAAGATGTAAGAAATGAGAAATTTGATTCTAAAGGTGATGGAGATATCTTCCTTGGTTATTCTTCTAAGAGAAAAGCCAATAATTTTTTGAACAAGACTACTAACACAATGATTGAATGTGCAAATGTAAGGATTGATGAGTTTGCAGATGATAACAATGAGGAAATAAAAAAGTAAGTTGATGATTACAACAAGTTTTTCTATGTTTATGAATTTCTGGTGTAATGCTCAAGAAATAGTTGAAAATAACTAAGCATTAACATGCATTATCTAAGCCACAGACAAAATAACCCGAGTAGGATTTTGAGCCTCAACTGAGTGAAGATAAAACTGGAAATTAGAGAACAAAACTTGTGCTAGCAAAATATGTGAGAAGGAACCATTCACATGAACAAACTATTGGAGATAAAAGTGTTGGAGTCATGGCAAGAAGTAAGTTGAAGGACAATACATGTTTGATTGTTGATTTTGAACCAAAAACTATGAAAGCTGCACTTGACAATAAAGACTGAATTGATGTTATGATGAAGAGATAGATTAGATCGAGAAAACAACACATGGACACTAGTATCACGACCATATGATAAGAATGTAATTGGAAAAAAGTAATTTTTTAGAAGAAAAAAATGAATGAGAACGTTGAAGCTATGAGGAACAAGGCTAGACTAGTTTGTGAAGGTTATGCCCAAGAAGAAGGAATTGAGTATGGTGAGACCTTTTCCCCTATTTCTAGATTAGAAGTAGTCAAAACTTTGTTGTCATATGCTACTTGCAATGAATTCAAGGTACATCAAATGGATGTTAAGTGAACATTTCTAAATAGAATACTTGAAGAGGAGGTCTACATAGATTAACAATCTGAAGGATTTGTTGAGCCAAATTAGATGCACCTAGTTTTCAAATTGTATTAAGCTTTGTATGGACTAGAGAAAGCACCAAGTATCATATGAAAGGTTGCATTCATGTTTAATTAAGATTGGATTTGTGAGAGAAAGTGAGAACAATAATTTGTATTTTAAGAGTGAAGCTAAAAACATGGTATTGATTGCTGAAATATTTGTGGATGATATCACATTTGGTGGTAATGATTTTTTGTGCAAATCATTTACTAATCAAATGAGCAAGGAATTTGAAATGTTTTTGTTTGGTGAGGTCAATTTTTTTATAGGACTACAAGGTCATCAAACAAAACATGGTATTTATGTGACTCAATCTAAGTATGATAAAGATATTTTTAAAATATTTGGGATGGATGAGTCAAGGCTAGTCGGTACACCTATGGTGACTAGATACAAATTAATAAAGGAGGATGATGTGGCTAAGATAAAGACATAATATAGGTCAATGATTAGGAAGTTACAATATGTTGTGCATGGTAGACAAGATATTGCACACATAGTTAAAATTTTTGCAAGGTCTTCCTCTAATGCTAAGGAAACACAAATGATTATTGTTAAAAGGATATTCGTATATATAAAAGCAACCAAAGAATTTGGATTATGGTACAAATAAGATGGTGATTTTAAACTTAAATTCTATATTTATGCTGATTGAGCTAGAAATGTAGATAACAAAAAATTGTACAAGTGGTGATGCTTTCTTCTTAGGAGAAAGACTAATTACATGGTTGAGCAAGAAAAGGAGTTGCATATCACAATCTATTGTTAAAGCTGAGTATGTTTTTGCTATAATTAACTATTCAAATATTGTTTGGATTAAGAAACTATTGGAAGGAATTCATGAATAAGTTATTGAGCCTGTCATTATCTATTGTGACAATACTAGTGAAATAAACATATCCAAGAATCAAGTGATGCATGCAAAAACCAGGAATATATCTATCACGTATCATTAATTGATAGAGAAAGTACAAGAAAAGCAAGAAAGGCTCAAATATCTGAAATCTAAAGAACAAATTATAGACATATTTATGAATCCATTGCCTAAGGATTCTTTTGAGTATCTAAGAGCTAAGTTAGGGATCCTTCCCCTATCCAAGGTTAACTAAGCCAAGATGCATGCTACATCAATTCATGGATGATTAGATGCAAGAGTTCACTCTTTAAGAATTGTTTCCTCAAGATGTGTAAGTGGTTGTAATGAAACTAATCTAAACAATACCTGCTAGGTACAAGGTATTACTACAAGGTTCTATATGCTTCATGTTGGAACTTATATTTACCTTTGGCATTTTTGTCAAAGAGGGAGATAACAAATAAAGGGGGAGACAATGACTAAAATAGGAGTGAAGTAATAAGAGATTGAAATGACTGGGAGAGAAGTTGAATGTAGAAGTATATTCAAAGGGGGAGAATTTGTGAAGATGGAGTAGCTAAAGATATTGACTAGGTGAACTTGATGTTGAAATTTGTTGCAAAGAAATTGAATGAAGTCATAGAGGTGAAAGGTTATATTGTTGACAATGCATACATTTGATTATATTATGTGCAATGTTTTGTAATGTAAAGCCTTATGTTTATGTGTTGTAATCAATGTCAAAGGGGGGATTGTTAGCCCCAACTGATAATATTGTTATTGTATGTAAAAGAGTCATATTGGTTGTTATGTTGTCATTGATGTTAAGCCTTAGTTGGTTAGACACTATGCTAATTCAATAGAGTACTAAATCATTTGATTAATGAAGAGGATTTGAGGAAAGTATGATAATGAAAGAGATGATAAGTATGGTATTTGATGGGTACTTGAATGATTTTTACTATGACAATATAATGTTGGTTTTCAATTTTTTTTACAATCATGTAATGTTGTAAGTGATGAAAATCATGCATGTACAAGACAAGTTTCACTGACCAAACTACAAGGTGAAAGAAGGAATCAAATATTAACCAAGCTAATATAGTTGCCACTGAGTGCCTGACAAAGAAGAGTCAAATTTTAGTGTTAGCTGAGTGATGTATGCCTGAGTAAAGTTGGAATGTTCACCGAGCCTAAACCAAAAGAAAAAGTTAAGAAAATATTAATTTGAGGCTAACTTTTGATGAAAATTAAGAATGTTTGAGAATTTTGAAAGATAAAGCCAAAGTTAGTTATGAGATCGATGGCTAAAGAAATGTAATGAAGATATTATGAATTAGGAGATTTAATAGAATGGAGATGAGCACAAAGTTCAAGATGTAACTATTTTTTGAGTGATTGAATTCATTGAATCTAAGATTTACAATTGTGATTAAGCAAAAAATTATGGAAGAATCTAGAATGGAAAATTTGGCTATTTAAGGAGATGAATGAGATTGTTTTTGGTTGGTGATGATGTGTTGATTGTTGTTGATTATTCAAGGTGAAGAAGGAAGAAGACGATATAAGGATGAGTGTGTGAATCAGCTAGTAAGGGATTAGAAAGAAAAGATAGAGAAAATCAGAGACCTAGACAAGTAAGGTATTGCTAAACCTAGAAGATCACTTGACTATTGCTTTCTTATCATTATAGCAGATAACATCTCTTAATCGAGTGGACCTAACAAGTTTTTGAAATCCTAATTGTAGCATCAATTAGTGATGTTTATAAGTCCTTTAGAGCAGGCCACCCTTTAGAAATGTTACAGAGTGATAAGGTCTAGATGATATTTGGTTAAAATCCTCTAACTAGGTCACACTAAAAATGTGCATGTAACCTTTAATAAGGTTGGATTCTAACAGAGTTCACTTCAAAAGAGTGAAATATTTGGGTTGTTAGTTCCAAGTGTTTTTTTCTCTTTATAGGGTTTCTACATTAAATATATGTATCAAATGTGTGAATGCTAATGTGTTGCAAATTTTATTTTGGCACAACTTGTTATAAGCTAAGTAATTACTTGGATATCCTGTATGAGTAAAAATGGTGAGATAATAGTTTGAAGTGAAGTTATTGCAAGTATGATTTAAGAAGTTGAATTTGGTTACCAAGTTATTGATATGAAAGTTTATGAAGTTTGAATTGGTTCTAAAGTTTTTTAAAGGCTTGTAGGATAACTGTATATAATTGATTCACCCCCGCCCCCATTCCCCCCTCCTCTCACTTATCCAACAAACAATTTCACTCATATACAATCTGAAAAGGAAAGTGATATTTTAAAAATAGAGACATGAATTTTAGAGGGGTCTCCATAACAATTATACATATATTCAAGATTTTTTTTTCTTCTTTTATGAAAGAATGAGGGAAATTTTTTATCTTTTTATGATCGAGAAATTTCGAAGTATAGAAAAGTTTCATCTTCTTTACAATCTAAAGAAAATAAAATGATGTATTATTTGAAACAAATTGGAATATAAAGGTGATTTATTGAACCTCTAAATACAAAAATAACATTTTTTTTTTGCTTTCATGGCAAATGACATGTCCCACTGATCGATGAAGGATAAAAATTAGTCCCTTCCATAGAGTCAAGTTTATAATATTTTCAATAGTCTAATTGATACATTCTTGTCATACGTAGATACTTTAACATAGACAACACTACTACCATGAACTGGAAATGAGACCTAATTCTATCATGGTTCCATTCAAACTGAGCACTTAACGCACATGGAATGGTAGAAAATGACATTCATTCACTTATTCTATGAGAAAAGGTAAAAGCACAGAATCATGAGTTGGCCAAAAAATAATGAGAATTGCTTATATTTTATTTCCAACAAGCCAAAACATAGCTATATTAAGGGATGAGTTCTTTCAAATCCTCATTCTTCCAAGGCCCTTTTAGCCAACCAAAGACATAACATAAAATGATGATTTTCCATCATTGATTCATTATATTTGCAAGCAACCATTGAAAATAACATAATCTCAGTTTACATTGTCCAACATCCAAATAAAAATCATTGAGATAAATGAACAACTAGCAAATAAAATTAGTTTACAATTTAAGTTGGATATACCTAATCTTTATTCTGGGTCATATATTATAAAAATTTTGATTGTAGAAACAAATATTAGAGATTGGATAGAGGTGAATGTTATTGGTTGTATAACACCCTTTTTCTATTCTATTGAGTCAAAAACACTTTACACCACCTTTATTTTTCCTAACATTTCAAACAAGTCATTTATTCTTCTACTGAGTAGAGTTGTAAGGAAAAATTATAGCAGATTGCTGCACTTCATAAATAAGGAAGTTGGCCAAAGATCTAAGGATAGCCAATCCATGAGCTGTGACAATAATAAAACCATCCACTCCAAGGGAGATCATCATCGAAAGTAGAGCATCTAGTTAGTCTCATGATTGATATCATCCAAAAATATCAATAGAAAAACATATCACAAATAACTTGCATTAATGTATGTTGTTAAATATGGAAAAGTATGGCATGAGGGTCCTCCAAATTATTTATTTGTTTTTGGCTGTAGCACCATGCATTGAGTTAGAAAAATGAAACTATAGAGATGGAGAAGCATCTTGTATTTTATAATTCTTTTGCTGAGTGTTGTTTTACCACAATGTCTCATTTCCATAACTTGTAAATTTTTCCCACTCTGCAAAGAATGTATTATGGGAGTTCCAAAGTCTTACAACTTCATTGAGACAAACATGATGTTTGGTGACATTGAATAAATCCTTTTAAATCATCTTTAATGCCAAATTCATAACATTTTCTCTACTCATCAGTGAAAATTTATAACATAATAGAAAATAAATGAAATAAAGATCACTTTTATAGCACAAAATAGATCACATAAGTGAATGAAATATACAACTGATAAGTGAGGATGGTAGAATACTAGATATTTATGCATCATTAAGCATGTAGTAAAAATTAAATGAAACAATTATTTGGTGTCATTTTCCATTTATTAAGTGTTCTCTTAGAAATTGAAAATTTTAGGTCTTGAATAGCTCTCTTCAAAAAAGAACAACATGAATTTTTATGCCACACTTTCATCAAGATGCCTAATACTGACCACTTCAATCCAAAATCCTATAGTAAGTTGAGGAAATATTTTTGGTGAAGACTTCACTCCTAAAATTTAACTCCTAACAAGATTGGATAATCTTAAAGATTTAGAATCTATAAATGCAATTGTTTTAAAGCAACCAATTCAGGGGTCAACTTGTAGAAGGTAATTAGCGAAATAAATCTATTTGACAACAAGCATAGTAGATGACATTAATAGTAGTTTGGAAGAGGGCCTCCATTCTAGGTAGCATGACAGTGTCTGCAATCTTTTCCAGTAGCACAATAATGCCTACAAGGTGTATTATGCACCCTATTCCTCCTTGACTTTGCCCCCAATATGATATAATTTACCTTGCCTCTACATGTCATTCAATTTATTTCACCTCCTCATCTTTTTTAGCTTCTCCATTTATTCATTTTCTATATCCTTATACTTACAACTTGGCTTAATTGACACACTAGAACCATTGACTAATAGTGGCTAGGACTAAGCCCAACCACTCTTAGCCAATAGCTTGGGGGCACTATTTTGCATTGATCTCATGGTATTGGTTAAGAGTGGCAACCACTATTAGTCAATGGTTCGAGTGTGCCAATTAAGCCACTCATATACTTTATACAAATGTAGTTGAACTTCATAGTTAACACATTAAATTCCTTGGCAATAAAACATGATAAAAAAGACTTTATCATAAGATTCAACAAGGTAATCCATACGAGATTTGAAAAAAAAAGATGGAAAAACTTGTGCAGTATAAATTCTTTAGTCATCCTCATAGAACATAATCCATTTGTACAATGCTATAAAAATGAGAGAAATTTATTATTGGCAAGTTTTGAGGCATTCAACAATGACAAATTCTAAGGATTCCAATCTATAGTAGTCTATCGACTAAATACTAGCAATTGTACAATTTGTTGCAATAATTTATACTATATGAGTTATGAAGTATTAATTTTTGTTTAGTTTTTATCAATTGAACACTTTAGTTAGTATATAATTGTTATCATTCATCATGTCAATTGTTAGAAAAATTAATTGTAGAGAGATAATTATTGTAAATTTCTAGATTAAAGTCAAACATTACATTTATTTAATGTTTGTTGCTAAACAGTAGTATGCCCTCCTAATCCTTATACTCCTATATATGTATTGAGCATTAGCTTGTAGGGATCTCTCTCTCTCTCTCTCTCTCTCTCTCTCTCTCTCTCTCTCTCTCTCTCTCTCTCTCTCTCTCTCTCTCTCTCTCTCTCTCTCTCTCTCTCTCCCTTGATGTTTTGGGTACAAAAACCTTGAATCAATGTCAAAAGATGAGATATATGTGATTCAAAAAAAACATTCTATTCATTTTTTATAGTACTGTTGACCTCTATTGAAATTTATCAATCTTTATATCACATTATTCTAAATAATAAAAAGACTTGTCATCAAAGAGATCATGAAATGATGAAATAAATAGCACAATCTAGAGTCAACAAAAATGTATATATCCCAAATTGAATTAACTTTGTGGGAGAACTAACTAAAACTTTTAGCTATTTTAAAAGTATATTATAAAAATTCCAAATTTTACTATTCTACGCTTTTGGGGAAAAACATACATGTTTTTTGTTTTTTCAAATTTCATACCATATTTAGAATTGGCGATGACATAAAAAATTAAATTAGTTTTAAGCTGTAGTTTTTCTCTTATATGTGAATTTTAATATAGTTAGCACTACAATCACAAAACTTTGGAAAATGTATAAAAATAGTTATACTTCAGCAGTTCATAATAAATTTTAAAACTAAAAGTACATGCTAATTTAATTTGCATTACAAAAGATATCATTCAATTCATTATTATTTGTTTATTATCTTTCATATCATATAATGCATTTTAGATCCAAAAAATACCCACAAAATATATTTTTAACTTATTTTTCTTGAGCTTTAACATATGTCCACTCCTTATATTAAATCTTCTATTATCACACAAGTAGCATGTACACTGAAAAAGTTATAAAATGTGACATTACTCCTTCCCATTCCATCCAATTGAGGATTTGTAAGACTTTTCAATCAATATGGTCACTGTGTACCTACAATCATGGCATAATAATGGAGGCTAGTGAGTATGGATGGAAGACTCCCATTAGATGTAGATCATGTCATATTTAAATAATTTCTTAGCATGGAAAATGTTCATGTCTAATTTAGAGGAGGGAAATAAATCAAATTCCCAAATTCATTCTTAGCACAAGCTTAGATCTCTCCTCTTTGAAAATTCTATTGCTTCCCTCTACTTACCATCATCATCATCCACATCATTGGCCTCTTTGTAACTTTAATTGGGATAGTAGACACTATGTTTCTAAATCAAAGCTCAAAAAGTCATTCATTTAGAGTTGCTCATTATTGGGCTTGCATAGGAAGAGAAAAAGAGACTCCCAAACAAAAGCAAAACAAAGAGGAGATAAAAATAGAGTGTATTCCAACTGTAGTATATGAAATATAAGTCTAATAACATGAAGATAAACTACACATTCAACAAACAAAACAAAACATACATGTATGAAAAGACCATTTAAAAGAGCATGAATACATGAATTGGAAACCTTGCAACCAATTCCCTTTAATGTGTGGGTTTGGTCCAAATAGATGATATGTGTGCTCAAATTATGCCCCAAAGCTTTAAGGATGAGATATAATTCAATAATGGATGGAAATAAAAATCTCAAGTGTGGATGTGTGGAGGGATTTATGCATTATGGAGGTATGCTTTGTGTTTTAGCTCTCCAAAATGATATTATAATGTTGTGATGAAAGGTAGATGGTTTTTGAAAGGAGAAGGGTTAAATTAATAGGAAAAGGGAGATGAAAATAGATGATCAAGATGCGAACTTGGGAGATTCTTATGAGTCGCCAAGATGCAATGAAAATGGAGCACATGGATTGTCCTTTCTAAAATGAATAGCAATTTGAAAGGTGCCATAAGGAGGATGTATGTGAGAGAATTAGGGTTTTTGGGAGGAATGTGACCATTTTGGGTATTGTGAAGGAGATAAAGGTGTAAGACAGAGTTAAAGTTTGTAAGGGATGTGCATGTGCATTTAAGGTTGACATTAATGCACTAGAGTGGGGAAACAAGAGATGTGACTAGAGTTGAATTGAGTGAGGGTTAGTATGCTTAAGGTTGTGCAAATGATTAGGATGATCTTAGGTTTGGATTAGGAAGTGATTAGGAGACTTGTTGAAGAAAGTATGAGAATGTGTTTCAATCATTGTTTTATCATTGATGTAAAACTTGCTACTTGTTGGTAAGACAATTGCTTAGATGATTTGAGTACTATCATTTGTTTGATTGATGAAGAGGATTTGATCAAATGAGGTAACAATAGAACCTAGAGGAAAGGTTGAGTTATGATATGGAAAATAAATAAACATATCAGTTAAGATACTGATATTATAGTGTATTGATTATCTACTTAAGGTTGCAAAGGATGGATACACTCATTAAGTTTAGAAGAACAAGTAAAATGAATTTTTGCAGGGCTTAACAATCTACATAGTAGGTGCTGAGAAAAGTTAGTGCAAGATGAGAAGAAAAGTAGTTGGAGTAGAGAAAAGTCAAATTTCAGTGTATGCTGAGTGATACAATGTTAGTCAAGTAAAGTTTAGTTGATGCTGAGCACCAGTAAACTTTAGTTTGTATTGAGTGATTTGATAGTGGATGCTGAGCAAAGTAGTTTGTGCCTAGAATCAGAAGCAAGTTAATGTTGAGTGTTAGCATTATGAGAAATATTGTGAATTCAATGAATCTAAGCTGACAAGTTTAATTTCTTGGATTGTGTAAATCATGTGGAAGATAAGCTTGATGATCTGGTGGCACATAATTCAAGATAAACCATTTTGAGGTGAATTCAAAGAGGATTAAAGGAAATGTTTCTAGAAGGGATTAAAATGAAAATATGGGTAGATTCATTTAATCCTACCTAATCATACCTAACCCTAAAATGGATGATAGAAGATGAATGACGAACGATCTAAATTTTCTATTTATAGAGATGGTTGGTAAGAAGAAAAGGTTGTCATGTGAGATAACTTAAGGAAGACAAGGAGTATAAGGTATTGCTTCATTTAGTGACCAAAGAGAGAGATTTCTATTGGTAAGCAAAGAAAGAAGGCTTAAGGGTATGGATGCTTGAAGGGTGAACAAGTTAATAGAGTTAAAGTGTGTGAAAGTCAAGCAGAATGGAGGATTAAAACAAAGATTTGTAATCTGCAAATCAGAGTTGTAAGTTATTATCAGATCAAGCCTTATCGTTACCTTTTAATCATTTTATTAGTCTATGATAAATCTTTTGGATTAAGGCTCACCTAATAGTCATTTGTAAATCCTTTAAATGGGTGACATTCCAAGTGAATGATCTAAAGTCCTCTAAAAAGGCTTACTCCTAACAGGATGCTTGAAATCCTCTAACCAGGTCACATTTAACAGAGTGTATTGTAACCTTTAATAGGGTTGGCCTTTCACAGGGCATCACTTTAGAAGAGTGAGAATTAGTAGCATATTACTGGTAGTTTTTTCCAAATTGGGTTTCCACGTAAACTTATTGGGGCAAATGTGTTATTGAATATGTTGTGTTTCATGCTTACATTTCTACAAAGTTGATTTGATAGTAACCTAAAATTTTAAGTTATTGTATGATCTAATGGATGCATGCATAATGAATATGTTTTATGGATATGAGTTTACTAAGATGTGAAAAGTTTTATTTTTACATTTGGACCTTGGATAACTAATTCACCCCCCCTTTCAGTTATTCTAAAGAATTCCAACAATTGGTATCAAAGCCATCTACTTAAGAGGACTAGTTTGAAGGTACTAGAAGAAGAAAGATCAAGATGTCAAAAAGAGAGGTACCCAAGCTTAATAGAGATAACTTCCCTAGATGGAAAAGTTTGATGAAGCTATAGATTAGAGGTCTTGGAGATCATGCACAATCTACCATCATCACAAAACATGTCAATCTTGTTGGAGCCCTAACTACCGAATATCTAAAAAAGAAGAAAGAACACAACCATGCAATATTGGAGATTGCCTTTTCACTAAGTTATTTCGAGTTCAATGATATTAAGGGTTGTGATAATGCAAAGAAAATTCAAGATGCTCTTCACAGCATTTATGGATGAGACACAATATTCCAAGAGCCAAATCTAAAAGTCTTAGAGGTAAGTTTGATGATATGAGATTGCAAGAAGGTGAGAATGTTGCTCAATATTGCTCTAGGATAAAAGATGTTGTTAATGAAATAAGAGGAGCTAATGGTAACATAGATTATGAGACTGTACTAAGCAACATTTTGAGAACATTGCTGCCCATCTATGCTATTATATTTTCTTCAATACAAAAACTAAGATGCATATTAGGTTCTAATCTGACTCTTGAAGGTCTAGTAGTTAGGCACACTACTTTTGAGCTATCTAATTTTGATAATTTCAAATCTGAAAATGTTGAATCTACTTTCAAAGCCAAGCTATCATTAAAGGAACCTCATGAGAAGAAGAAGAAAAAAGTAAAATATGTTTCTAGTGAAAGTGATACAGATGATGAAGATGTAGAAAAACTTGAAGCACTACTAGCAAGGAGATTTCATAGAGGCAAAGGAAAATTCAAACATAAGTTACCTATCATATGTTTCAGTTGCAATGAGGTTGGTCATATTGCTGCTAGATGTCCAGGAAAGAAAAATTATATAGATGAAGATAAGTACAAAAGTAGAAGAGATGAAGACAACAAAGATTACAAAGACAAAGGCAAGAAGTCTTACTACATTGCTGAAGAGGAAACTAAAGATAGATCTGATGATTATGATGATGAAGTGGTGTATGTTGCAATGAAGGATGATTCTGATGAGGATGAGGCAACTATACTGGTGTCTTGTGTAAACAAGAATGATAGATGGATCATTGATAGTGGGCATTCACATCACATGACTAAAGATAAAAATAAGTTTATTACCTTGAATTATTATGATGGAAATAGTGTAAGGTTTGGTAATGATGCACCTTGTTTGATAAAAGGAAAAGGTTTTATCAAACTTACATAAAAGATTTTATATGACAATGCTTATTATGTTAAAGGACTTAACTACAATTTGTTGAGTGTGTCATAACTGAATAGATTAGGTTTTTAAGGTTGAGTTTGAGCACAAGATTGCTAAGATATATGACATAGATGGAAAACTAATTAGAAAAGGTAATCAAACTAGAGGTAATCTATTCTACCTTGATATGGGAGGATGCTACTTGTTTAGTTGTTGAATTTGATGATGTGTGGCTATGACACAAGAGGTTATGTCTTGTTAATTTTGATAACTTGGTTAGTATCAGTAACATGAGAAGAGTTAGAGGTTTGCCTTAGTTGAAGAAACTTGGTAATATTATTTGCAAACAATGTTAGTTAGGCAAAATGACAAAGTCAAGTTTTAAGAGTAAGACTCACACCTCTAAAGGAATATTAGAGATTGTTCATGCTGACTTGTGTGGACCAATTGAAGTGTAAAGCTACAAAGGAGATATGTACATTATGCTATTTGTTGATGATTATTCTAGAATGATGACAGTTATATTTCTAAAATAGAAATATGATGCTTTCCAAATGTTTAAGTGGAACTTCGCAAGAGTTGAGAAGGAAACAAGTAGAAGTATGAAATGTTTGAGATCTAATTGAGGAGGAGAATTTACATCAAATGAGTTTGAGATCTTTTGTATTGACAAAGGAATCAAAAGATAGACATCTACTCCTAGGACCCCTCCACAAAATGGAATTGTTTAAAGGAGGAATAGATCTATAATGGACTATGCTAGGACACTCATGATGGAGAAGAATGTTGCTTTGAAATACTGGAGAGAATTTGTAAGTACAACTATCTATACCTTGAACCGTGTACAAGTCAAAAAGGGTACTCATTCAACACCTTTTGAATGATGGTATGGATACTCACCCAATGTAAAATATTTTAAGGTATTTGGAAGTAAGTGTTATATTCTCAAGGATTTTGGGAATGATAAACTAGATGCAAAAAGTGAAGAAGGTATATTCCTTGGCTATTCCACAAGAAGCAAAGATTATAAGTGTTTAAATACTAACACTAACAAAATTGTGGAAAGTGAAAATGTGAAATTTGATGAATATACAGAAGTATATGAGGCTAAACCTATGAAGGAACCAATGGAATACAAACCATTTGTATATTTTTATGAAAGTATGCCTACTAATGAAGATGTTATAAATAAAGTTGCAAATCAACAAGAAGTTTCAGTGACTGCCAAGTCACATACTATGAATGTCGAGTTGCATTCAGGAACTAAGCTACATTTAGGTGCCAAGTTACAGAATAAAATTAGGGCACATTCTAATTCTAAGAATAGTGTACATGAAAGAGATGTTCAACTACCTCATAGAGATGTACATAGTGATTTAGAAGTTGAGAGACTAAATGAGGAAAATAGAGTAGAACCAAGATTGTCAAATTATGTCAAGGGACATCACCCTACAACACAAACCATTAGAGATAAAGATGCAAGACCAATGAAAATGAACAAGTTGAGAAATAATACATGCTTTCTTAGCATGCATGAATCTAAAATAGCAAAAGATTCCTTAAAAGATGTGGACTAGAGTAAAGCCATGAAAGAAGGGATTGAACAAATTTAGAAAAATAAGACATAGACTCTAGTTTCTAGACTAGAAGATAAAAATGTGATTGGCACGAAGTGGATTTATAGAAAAAAGTTAGATGAAAATGGTGAAGTCACAAGGAACAAGGCAATATTAGTTTGTAAAGGATATGCACAAGAAGAAGGGATAGACTATGTAGAAACATTTCCCCCTATTGCAAGATTGGAAGGAGTAAGAAATCTTCTTGCTTATCTACATAAAAAGGTTTTGAAGTTTATCAAATGGATGTTAAATTTGCATTTTTGAATGGTATATTGGAAGAGGAGGTTTATATAGAACAACCACAAGGATTTGTTGATGCTAACCAAAAAAATGGTATGTAGACTACATAAAGATTTATATGGTTTGAAGCAAGCACCAAGAGCGTGGTATGAAAGGCTTCATAATTATCTTGTGAAGATTGGATTTGAGAGGATTGATGATAACAACAATCTATACTTGAAGACAAAGAAAGGCAAAGGTATTTCACTATCTTTTTTTTTTTTTATGATATCATATTTGGAGGTCAAGATACTATATGTAAGGCTTTTGTAAATGAAATGAAGAAAGAATTTGACATGTCTATATTTGAAGAGATAGTTCTTTGGAGTTTTGCAAGTATATCAAATGAAATACAGTATATACATCACTCAATCAAAATATATAAAGGAGATATTAAATTTTTTTGGAATGGAATATTCCAAGCCAGTAAGCACACCTATTGTGATAGGACACAAATTGTCAAAGAATGACGATTCTATTGACATTCCAGTCATGTTTGTTATTAGTGACATACACTTATTCAGATTGTAATTATCTACCGAGATTATTGTATAGTTAATAGTGTTAACAAAGCATTTCAATTGTTACCAAGTTCTACAGTTGCTACTGAGTCCTTTGAATAAATTTCTATTTGCACCAAGTAGTTACTACTATGGTGATGATCAAAAGTTTAAACTGAGCATCTTAGTGTATGCCAAGTTTACCAATGCAAACCAAGTTGTGCAGTGCTTACCAAGTTCATAGTTGATGTGATGGGAGTATAGTGTTAATTAAGATACTCAGTGTTAACCAAGTGACTCAGTTTATACCAAGCTCGTAGTGATAGCATTGATCGAGCTATACATTGTGAATGAAGTGATTTAGTTTATATGCCGAGTTTCACAGTATTCATCAAGTCACTAGTGAAGATCGAGTTCAAGACTACTTGGAAGTGATCACCATGGACTTAGCTTCTACATCTACCAAGTGCATGAAAATGTCAAGCATTGAAAATGGATGCTGAGTATCAGAACCTCACCGAGTTAGTCTTCAGAACCTAAGTTTCTACACTTTGGTCGACTCTGTAATATTTGTGTAAACTTGTATTGTGGCCAAATTTGTAATTGTGTAATTGGAATTGTATAAATGTAATGTTTTGTATCACATCCAAATCATTGAATAGAAGTAATGTAATCAGAGAAGAGTAGAAGAGAAAATTACAACAGCTACAATAGTATAAGGAGCATGAAATATTTATCTATCACAACAAGGTGATTTGTACACTCAAAGGAATTTCATTCAGTAAACTAAGTTATAGATCAAAGATTAGCTACTGCTTCATCCTAACAGGTGGATTAGTCAAATTATTTAACAAGGTAGACCTAATAGTCTTATGTAAATATCTTTATTGAGTGCATACATCATTTTATATTTGTAAATCCTTTTGCAAGGTAGACCTAGCAGTCCTTATTGCTCCTAATAGGGTAGATCATCAGAAGTGATCATTGTAAGCCTTAACAAGCCAATTTTATAATGCAGTACTAAAGCTTGTGGGTATCATCCCCACCCCAGTTTTAATTTCTATTTAGAATGTTTTTGGGTCACCAAAATTGTGTGTCAAAAGTGTTATGTATGCTTTAATATTTTCAATTTCTCATTCATGCAATTAGATTAGAATATACATGAATGATTAATTGCTAATTAAGAATAAAGTTTTATAAGTTACTGATTCACCCCTCCCCTCTTAGTAACTTGGCCTATCATAATATTTCTAACAATTGGTATCAGAGCTTTGTGGTTCTCAGAGAAAAGTTTAACAACTTGAGCAAAGATCAAAGACAATGGAGGTATTCAGACTTGACAAGACTATTGACAATGAGAAGCTAGATTTGGAATTGGCTATTAGACAACTCAAGAAAGAAAAAGAGCAACTCTCTCAATCCCTAAAAAGAAGAAAAGATCTTGCAAACCAAATGAATGATCCACTCTACATTGAAGAACAAATTGAAGACATCTATTCAAGCAATTCAAATGAAGCTAATGAAGCAATCAAAGAACTATTGGAAAAGAATAGTACTCTTCAAAAAGAAGTAAGAAAACTAAGAAGAGAGCAAGAAATTCAGTCAGTAAGATTGTGTGAAGTCATGGAAGATAAAAAAAAAAGATAAGAGAAGAGATAGAATGAAAGAACAATGAAATTCAATACCTATCCCTTCAACAAGCAGACTTCATTGATTAGCTCACCAATACAAATGAAGAAATCATGAATATGAGATCATAGAATGAGAAATTATAGAATGATCTAAACATTGAAAGGAAAACTAATGAAAGAATGATGAAATCTCAAGAAAACATGAATTAGTTGAATGAGCAAAGTCATTACAGAAAAAAAAGGAAAAGTAGGAATTGGATATACAAAAGAAGGTGAATCATTTGAGCAAGGATCTCAAAAGAATAAAAAACCTACTTGCAGTCACTGTGGTAAGATAGGTCATACATCAAACAAGTGTTGGAGCAATGGGAAAACAAAATTCAATGGAAAATGTTGCAATTGTAATCAGCATGGTCATGGGGCAAATGAATGCAAAGAAAAACCAAGATTTGAAGGCAAATATCACAAATGTAACAAGCATGGACACAAGTTATCAGAATGAAAAACTAAGATATTAAATCCAATAGAATAGATTGTAAAAGCTATATTTGTTAGGACCATAACACTTGGTGTAGATGTCATTACTATGGAGAATTTGGACATATTGGAATGAATTGTGAGAAACATCACTTAAGGAAAAGAGATACTACCAAAAGATGTTTCATTTGTACAAAACTTGGTCATCTTGCCAAGAACTATATGAATACTATAAGAATTGAAGATGAAAAGAAGGAAAAAGCTGATAACATCAGAAAGAAGATGAGACAACAATGAGTTCCAAAGTCTACCAAGAATGCAATTTTGAGTAATGATGATCAAGTCACTCAAGAATTGGGTCACTCCACCCTTTCCACTTGATTTATCAAAGAAGAATAGAAACTAAGGTACTAAAGAAGACATCTAATATCAGTTCCATTTGATAGAATAAAAGATCCATAATAGTATTCAAGATGCAAATCAATCATTGAGTAAGAGGTACCAGTTACTAGCAAGTTACCTTTCTTACCAAGTGAGGTCAGGTTATAGACTCTACCAAGTGAGGTTGGGAGTAACTAAGTCTTATGTGGTTATTGAATCATGGAAGACCCCATCGAGTATTCAATGCAAGTAAAGTGGATAATAGTCTATCAATTTAATCTAACATTTGTACCAGGCATATATGGAAAAATTTGATAAAAAGAGTGAAATCAAAGTCATTTCTCACCATGAATTCTCAAGAGCTATTGGCATAGAGCGATTTCAAGCATTCAAGTGATTTGAGTAGATTGTTGAAAGATTTTCAAACCCTACCAAGCAAAGATGGTAGCTACTAGTAGCAAGGCAAAAATAGGTTCAAACATGTTGGTTTGAGGTGTAGAATGGAAGGCATCAGATTTCAAGCTTACTCCTACCTTGCGAAAACCCTAGATCCGAGAGGAGCACAAACTCAAATTCCACCAAAGGTACTCTCAATCAACAACATTCATTCTCATTTCAAATGTAAAATTTAGGATATAGGTACTTTGGAAATGGATGATACCCTAGAGAAAATATGTGTCAATGGCATGTTGAAACTGGAACACCAACATCTGGAAGCTAAAATTTTAACACATATTCCACATATGCCGCAAAATTTTCAAATTAAATGAATAAGATACATCTTAGTCATGTGCATAATGGTTAGTTGTGGTTGGAGAAGCCAATATTGATCACAAAGAAGATGATCCATAGGATCACCTATCTCCCCATGTTAACAAAAGCCAAAATGACCAAAAACCTAAGTCAGGTTGAACTGTAAAAGAAAGCCCTAGCTAAGTCAGATGAAAGGGGAATGAAGATAAGTAGTGTGATCAACATGGAACTAAAGTTTGGCATTCACATCATCACACATAAGATATATAGCTCTAGCAGGTTGAACAATGTGTCATGTGAAGCTATGGATTTGGCTTACAAGGTGGTCAAGAATAGCCTGTCACTTGACCTTGCCGGGTTGATGCTGAATCGGCTCAAAAAAAAATGGAGAGTATCAGGACTTCCAAAAACAATCCATGTAAGTTCAGTTCACTCTTGACATGTTTATTTTTCTATGTTCAAAAATTCTTCCCATCAAAAGGTACTATTGTTTGGAGGAAAGATGTGCCAGTCATTTATCAGGTTAATGAGTACATTACTAAAATAGGAGAGAATTATACAAGTATCATGGACAACAATTTTGATGCATTTAAGTAGAAAATGAATAAGAGATTCCAAATTCCAAGGAAATTAGTTGAAGATTATAAAGATGATGTTTGTTTCATGGTAGATAGTGACAAGGTGTATATTCAGGTAGTTAGGCCAAGAATTGCATGGGTAAAACCTCTAGGATATGAGGTCAATATTGATGAAACCAAAGACATAATTGAGGCATTAATAAATAAGCCTATTGATCCTAAGGCTACTTACTTTGGCACCTATGATGAAGCAAATGTTAGGATAGAACTAGAGATCAAGCTCCCTCAGGCAGTTAAAAAGGGCAAGAAGATGATTGCCAAAATGAAAACTAGTTCTACTCTTCTGTTAACTGAAGGAAAAGGTGAGGATGAATAAGCAAAGGATGAAGAAAAGTTAGAAGAAGAGGAGTCACTAAAGAAGAAGGGTAAGGGAATCATTACCAAGCCTGCCAAGACATCCATTGTTGTATTCACAAGAAGATCATCTTGGAAGAAAAAAAATAAAGGAGGAGACATAATTTTCAAGAGGTCACCACCCAAATTTGAGGAAAGAATGAAAGAGTTGGAATCAGGTTCTGTGTCATGACCCCTCTTAAAGAGAATCTTATAATTATGGGATAAAATATAATAATAATTCATATACTATTCCTAAAGAAATAATATTGATAAACTATAAATATTTATGATCTATTTTACTTAATTATTTATATTATTTATAATGAAATTATTATTCATAATAATAATATCAATATATATAAGGAATAAACATTATAATTACAATGTAAATCAATAAGATGATAATATATCTAATATTATCACATTTAAATTATAAAAAATAAGATAAATAATATTAAATATATGTGATATATATATATATATAATAATAATATATAATAATATATAATAATATATCATTACTTAATATAATGATCTTAGGGTATGTTTAATAATGATATAGTTATTCTTAGGGTATGTTTAATAATGATATAATTATAATTTATCATAATATCTAAGATTACATAATATTGTAATAGTCTTTACATAATTTATATAATATAGTTAATATAATAATATAGTTTATAATCATTAAAAATAATATATAATTAATAAAATAATAAAATACCTTATTAATATAATTAATATTAATTTGAAAGGACACGACTCTATGTATATACTCATATATATAATATATCAATGCATTGGAAAATACATCAGAAAAAAGATATGGGAAAAAAGGTAATGAAATCTATACAAATCGGAGAAAATATAATGCAAAGGATACAAATAAGAGATCAAGTCGGAAATAAACAATGGACCCCCAAATCGGGTTCATTAAAAATGGTATCAGAGCCCTGATTCTGCTAGCCTAAGGGAATAAGAGGGTTTGGGGAAGAAGATATTGCATGTGATGGACTCATGGAACTGCATTTTACAATTCTTGATACACATAATCAACTACCGGTCAAACAAGTACAAACAGAGTGCAAAGGTTTGCCACTAGCTCTTGAGGTAATTGGTAGCACTCTTAATGGTGATCCTCACTGCATTTGGGAAGCTACTAGGGATTTGCTTGCAAGAGGAAAAGCTTCAGATGATAATCAGATTAAAGTCCTCCTTAAATGCTTGGAAACAAGCATAAATGTGCTGAGTCTAGGTGAAAAGTAGTGTTTTTTAGACTTGGTTGTGTTCCCAAAAGGACAAATGATTCCCGTGAATGTATTATTCGACATTTGGGTGTATACTATTCTTCTTCTATGGAAATTTGCAGCTCACAACTTGTTGCATTGGAAGAGGGATCCTTGGGGATTGGATTTCAAGGATAAGCCACCAATAGATTATCAGAACGTAAGGCCAAGAAGACAATGGACCAGTGTGGCATATAACTATAGTATTGCACAACCAACAAGACATATTAAACATTCAATTCAATCAATCGTAATGCTAGGATTGGTGATTGTATTATAGTTATTTTCTCCACCTGGGCTGAAGGGAGAATATAACATTAGACATAAAGTGATGAAGAAGTCCATGGAGATGAAGAAATACTAATCAAATCCATGCTTTGAAACTTACAGTAAGCCGCTAAGTGGAATAGAGAAACCAATCGTTAGTAAATAAAGGAAGTGAGAGCCTGATTTCTATATGGAAGCCGATTGGATTGAATAATTTACAGAAAAACTAGAATATTAACAAGTAATTGATATGCATTGAACGATCAAAGAGATCAAGAAAGGAACACAATCAAAGAAGAAAGTATTCTGATCTGCTAAAAAGCATGTGTACTATATCACATGAGAAGTAATAGGATATCCAATATGAAACAATAGAATCAATTAATGAATTTCATAACCTAAAATGGTGAAAGGAGTCTCATATTATTGAAACAAAAGAAAATGAATACACCAATAAGCAATATAAGAAGAAAATAATCAGATATCCAATACATGTGTAGCATTGACTTGAATCAGAATTGGAAACCAACCAGAGTAGTTGAAAACATGAACCCAAAATTTTTTGATAAAAGGTCGATCATTTTTAAGATAGAAAATTGGTGTTCAATTTCTTGTTTCTGACCGAAAATGATGAAATTTTGGAAGTTTGACACACATTGACCATGGAAAGATGTACGAATAGCGTAGGAACAATGACTCCACAAGTGACCTTACTTGACTTGAAAAAAAAATTTAAATATTTTGGCTGGACTTAATGCCAGGGCAACAGAACAAAAACACAGTTTGGTTTCAGGATAGCAATCTGTTAAATTATAGGTTGAAAGATTTAATGTTCACTCAGTTCTGGAATCCATGGAGTCTATAAAGAATCATTTCTTTGGTATGAACACAGTCAGTGCTTGGCAAAAGAGACGTGACCCTTGGAAAAAATCTGAGAAATTTTCGTACGGGAAAGTGATTCTTTTGTAAAAATTAGCCTGTCATCTTTTGTGTGGAAAACAAGAGAGTTCCCACCAATCCACGTATGAGACGACTCTATTGAAAGAGACAGGTTGCATATGTAATATTGAAAATCAAAGATGACAAATCTCTGCTTGAAGTTTATGTGTTAAAACTGTAACTACAACATATAATATATTTGAAGATTAGAGATGGTTTACATGCTCAAGTGCATATAAAATATTGTAACATCAGAAACAACCTTTACACAAATATTGGACTATACCGAGGAGAATTAATAAGCAGTGTAGAACGAAGATTGATGGGGTGAAATTTGAGAGTTGGAAACATGTTTGGTAATGAAGTCAAGAGCTTTTAAATATATATATGCGAAAAGGTTTTTGAGTTGGCAAGTGTTTTGTGAATACGAAAGAAATTCCTATGCCTACGAATAGATTTAAAACCCTGCATTGTTCCGTGCTTGAATAAAGAAAATTGATTATTAAATAAAAGCAGCGTCAGCATTAGTAAAAAGACGTCCATCTATAAACCTGAGTCCACATGTAGCAGACATACGGTGGAACGGGGATAAGTGGTAATTATATAGTGTGCCCAAGATAAAACTTCCAAGGACCATAAAGTGAGTGATGATATTTAAATATCATAAGTTATCACATATAATACAAAGAAGTGCAGCTAATGTTATAGGAACCAACATGCAAGGGTCTGCTATCTTCCACATAAGGGACGACATATAAACTATGTGCAAACATCATTCACCATCAAGAGTTAGTAGAAAGAAATAATGGCACAATACCATTTAGGCAATGTCTTCCAGAAGCATAAAAGAAAAAAAATCTATTTAGTAATATATAATCATATTAGAGTTAGCGTAAAACCGAACAAAAGAATCGTGAGTGTTAAGGAATAGCTGCATGAAAGAGCTACCGCACAATATCGAACATAAAAGATAAGGGAAGTGCCTGCTTCATACATATGAAAGCATTCAATATTCAGGAAACAAATCTGTGATTAAAAGGTTGTGGTGAACATCCATTACAATAGATAGTAATTATGATGGTAAATTGAATGTGAAGCCAATTGACAATGTCTTGAATATTACCAACTTAGAAAGTAATGATTGGACAGCAATGTTAATAATATGGAGGAGCCAACAATGGTTTACAATGATGTCAACGCTTGAGAGACAACATATTAAATTTGAGAGAAGTATCATATTCAAAAAGATGGGAATCGATTAGACAATAATGTATTGAGCATCCCACCAAAATGAGTTAAATCCAATATTATAACATAGTCAACATCACTATCTAAATTAGAGATATCCAATAAAATTCAAACTACGATTCAGTGTAATGCATGATTCAGAGTCATCAAAGGCAACCAACATCTAATATTTTGAGAGAAGAAAGATAGCAATATTTTGATGTTAAATATGGTGAGACATCCAACACATTTCAAGCAATAAAATTCTCAAAAGAAATAAGGTACGAAACTTAGGTGATGATTATTACGTGCTTTCAAACTGCTACTCCATTTTAGAAAGGTAAGGAGGTAACTTATATATCTTCTTCATATTTTGTTATCATATGAAAAATTGTTAACATAAGATATAGTTTTTAGTATCTTTTTGATTATTGATACATTTGTTATTCTGAAGAATATTGAATAATCAACTAATGATTCTAGCTACAAAGAAATGAAATCAGAATATATGAAAATGGAAAATATATTTGTGAAAAATGAAAAAAAAAATGAAATATAAATATGTTGATTTAAGGAAAACATAGTAATTAGAATACATTTCAATTATAGTACAAAGAGTCTATCTCTCATCCAAATTATGTAATCTTAGATACGGAGTTGGTGGGGGGAAAGGTAGAGTAATTTTGAGCACTTGTCAGATACGCTTGGAGCTTGTTTCACGCACCCTCTGCACCATCATTCTACCATCAAGATGATCGTAACAAGGAGAGAGAAATTTGTTTGTGTACTATAAGTAGAAATATTTCAAATGAACTAAGTAAATTAAATTTAATACTCATCTTCTCATCCACATTATGATATCCTAAGGTAGGGAGTTGGTGGAGGGAGAGGCAGAGTAATTTCAAGCACTTGTCGGATACGCTTGGAGCTTGTTTCACACACCCTCTACACCGTAAATCTACCATCTTATGATGATCATAATAAGGAGAGAGAGAAAGATTCCTTCCAAAGAATTATGTAAATAAGAAAAAGGAACCCTACCACTTTCCTATGGAGTCTGCAATCAGGAGAAAATACCCTATTGTAGTGCTAGTTAAGGGAAAGATAGTAATGGCTCCTTTTCACAAGAACATTTCTAGCCAAACAAACAATCCACTAAGTAGACCATCTCGTGTGGATGCCTAACACCTACCATCGGGGCCAAGGGGGCCAAAGTCCGCTCTTGGGCTTAGTATGGAATTGGCTTGGATTAACTTATTATTATTCAAATTTCTTTGAAGTTTATATATATTTATATGCATGTACTGATGCTTATTTTTTGGTTGCAGGGTTCATAAGCCTAATGAAGAAGTATAGTCGTTGTGCATTGTTAATTTTAGGATCTAATCAAGGTTATGTATGATGTGTTTGCATCATGTTTGCTCCTTGTCTTCATCTGTCTACATCGTGTCTACTTCGTGCCTTCATGCATCATCTATCTTCATCGTGTATGCTTTGTGTTTACATGTGTCTACTTCATGCATGCTTCGTGTTTGCTTTGTGTCTTCATACATTCATGTGTATACTTTGCATTCAGATGCATACTACATATGTGACTCTTTTATAGAATAAACGAAGTAATATTGCAAGTAAAAATTTGAATAGGATCTAGTAGTCAATTTCATTATATAAGGTGAAACAAATATGAAAATGTTTATTGCTTGAGGACAAGCAAATTCAAGAGGGGCGGACTTGTCATGACCCCTCTTAAAGAGAATCTTATAATTATGGGATAAAATATAATAATAATTCATATACTATTCCTAAAGAAATAATATTGATAAACTATAAATATTTATGATCTATTTTACTTAATTATTTATATTATTTATAATGAAATTATTATTCATAATAATAATATCAATATATATAAGGAATAAACATTATAATTACAATGTAAATCAATAAGACGATAATATATCTAATATTATCACATTTAAATTATAATAAATAAGATAAATAATATTAAATATACATGATATATATATATCTAAATACATATAATAATATATCATTACTTAATATAATGATCTTAGGGTATGTTTAATAATGATATAGTTATAATTTATCATAATATCTAAGATTACATAATATTGTAATAGTCTTTACATAATTTATATAATATAGTTTATAATCATTAAAAATAATAAATAATTAATAAAATAATAAAATACCTTATTAATATAATTAATATTAATTTGAAAGGACACGACTCTATGTATATACTCATATATATAATATATCAATGCATTGGAAAATACATCAGAAAAAAGATATGGAAAAAAAGGTAATGAAATCTATACAAATCGGAGAAAATATAATGCAAAGGATACAAATAAGAGATCAAGTCAGAAATAAACAATGGACCCCCAAATCGGGTTCATTACATTCTGGAATTACAAACTTCAAGGCATTGAAATATGAGACTAGGACTACTGATGAGTAGAAGCAGATAGAAGATATGTTGATATCCAAGATGGGTAAGTGGAAGTACTCACTTGATCAACTTACTCAATAGATTCCTAATGCTTTGATGGACAAGATTAAGCTGAGATGGGAACATGCCATGAAAACTACAAAAGATATATATGAGCAGACCCTAAGGCAACTTATGAAAATTTTGAATGACAAGGAGCTGAAAGAATCTTTGAAGAAAAATGAAGAAAATTTAACTTTAAGATTCAACACCTGCCTTATTCTATTGAAAGAAATTGAGACTGTTGTGAAGAACGCTACAAACAAATGGAAGAATATCTATCTTCTTCACAAACTAAGTGATTTTTTTGTAAGTGTAAGTGATAGGATGATGATGACAATGCTACTGAGGAAGATACACAAGATGTTGAAGAGACCAACCTAGTTAAGATTGCTATAGTGGTCATAACCTCCCTTCCTCATTCTCCTAGCAAAAAATTGATAACACCAAGCTAGGAGATAGCCTCAACGGGATTGATTGTGACCAGCATTGAAAGCACAAGCACTCAATCAATCTCTGCACTAGTCTAGCTCAATACTTCATTGATAGTAGTGCCAAGCACTTCATCTACTAAGATGCAAACTCTTCCCTCTACATTAGTTTTGGTTACATCAAGTATTCCTACTACTAGTGTTTCAATGAGTGCAGTATCCATTTTTTAATTGATCCTACCATTTCAATAATTGTTTCCATTCCTAGTATGCAAGAAATAAGTGCAAGGACAATTGAGACCAAGCCTCAACCGAGCACAATTTTTTTGGGTAAAGGCAAAGAAAAGGAGGAGGATATAGATCTTGATGAGGAGATTGTCTTTCCTAAATGGGACATCTCGAATCTAAATCCTGATCACATGCAAATTTTTGGTGAACTACTTCAAAAGAAATCCAAGTAGCAAAGGCTAAGAGAGGAAAGAAACAAGGAATTTAAGATCATTGAGGATGCTAAGAACATTCTAGTAGAGGCTCTAGGCATAGAGGTTGACACTTATGAACCAATTTTGTATCAGTTGGCAGAGGCAGTCTAGAAATATAATGAAGATTTGGATGGGTAGGATAAATTATTGTAGAAAGCCAAGAAAAATTTTGAGAATAAAGTTTTAGAACTTATTTCTCAATAGATTTCCATTCATCAAGTAGAATTATTTACTATTTTAGGCTCTCCAGAGACCATTTGCATTAATGTATCTTTACTTTTTGGTAAACTATGTGATACATCAATTTTCAAAAAAGAGATAAGAAATAAATAATCAAAAATTGATGAAGATCTGAAGGCAAGTGCATAGAAATTATAGCTTGACCCAAGTTCTAGCTTTGCTCACTTCAATAAGATCAGATTTCTTACAGATATGTAGGTAGAATTGCTTAGAGAAGAGGCAAGAATCAGATCTACATTGATAGATATTCAAAATATGATTGTCCCAAACATGGATGCACTATAGAAGAACATTGCACATTAAAAAATGCTCATCCATGATAATAACTTCTCCATTGTAGACCACATGATTGAATTGGTAGCAGAAGTGCAAATTGCATTGCACACATGCAAGGTCTTGCAAGAGAATTGGGACAAGACTTTGGTGCTTGTCCTATAGGTACACTCAGACTTCTTGTCACATTTTGGCATTACTGTGTAAATAAATAGCATAAATATTTGGCATTAATGTCAAAAAAGGGGAGAAAATACAATGGAGAAGATGTAAGAAGATATAAGGAGAAAGGGGGAGAAAACTGAAAGAAAATTATAGATTGTAGCGAAAATGTATATTGTATGTATAGTATATAGTAAATTATGTATGGGGGAACATTACAATGTACAAAAATATATCTCTTACAAAACCAATTTTGAAATATCTCAAAAATAGCATACTCTACCAAGTTGGAGACATAAGGTTACGAATAAAGATGTTTTTGAACATTCTTGAATTCAGTTTTGACTAATAAGTGTTTTTGTGACTAATGCCATGGGGGGAGATTGTCGACATTCCAATCGCGTTTGTTATTAGTGACATACACTTATTCAGATTGTAAGTATCTACGAAGCTTATTATATAGTTAATAGTGTTAACCAAACATTTTAGTTGTTACCAAGTTCTATAGTTGCTATTGAGTCCTTTGGATAGATTTTAGTTTACACTGAGCAGTTACTACTATGGTGATGATCAACAGTGTAAACTAAGCATCTCACTGTATGCCAAGTTTACCAGTGCAAACTGAGTTGTGCAGTACTTACCAAGTTTTTAGTTGATGTGATGGGAGTCTAGTTTTAATTGAGCTACTCAATGTTAACCAAGTGACTCAGTTCATACCAAGCTCATAGTGATAGCACTGACTAAGCTATGTAGTGTGAATCAAATGATTCAATTTATATGCTGAGTTCCACAGTATTTGCCAAGTCACTAGTGTAGACTGAGTTCAAGACTACTTGGAAGTGATTAGTATGGATCAATCTTCTATGTCTACCAAGTGCATGACAATGCCGAGCATTGACAATAGATGCCGAATATCAAAACCTCACCATATTAGTCTTTAGAACCTAAGTTTCTACACTTTGGTTGACTCTATAATATTTGTGTAAATTTGTATTGTGGTTGACTTTGTAATTGTGTACTTGGATTGGTATATATGTAATTTTTTTTATCACATCCAAATTATTGAATAGAAGTAATGTAATCAGAGAAGAGAAAAAGAGTGAATTACAAAGGCTACAATAGTATAAGGAGCATCAAAGATTTATTTATCACAACAAGGCGATTTGTACACTTAGAAGAATCTCATCCAACAAACCAAGTTGCAAATCAAAGATCAGCTATTGCTTCATCTAATAGGTGGATTAGTCAAATCCTTTAATAAGGTAGACCTAACAGTCTTATGTAAATATCTTTACCAAGTGCATACTTCATTGTATGTTTGTAAATCCTTTTGCAAGGTGGACCTAGCAATCCTTATTTCTCCTAACAGGGTAGATCATCAGAAGTGATCATTGTAAGCCTTAACAAGCCAACATTATATTGTAGTAATAAAGCTTGCCGGTATCATACCCACCCTAGTTTTACTTTCTATCTGGAAGGTTTCTAGGTCACCAAAGTTGCATGTCAAAAGTGTTATATATGCTTTAATATTTTCAATTTCTCATGCACACAATTAGATCATAATATACATGAAGGATTAATTGCTAATTAAGGATAAAGTTTTATAAGTTATTGATTCACCTCTCTACTCTTAGTAACTTAGCCTTTCATAATATTTCCAATAGATTCAACTTAGGTGAATCAAACATTGTATAGGGCTATGATTGAAAAATTGTAATATGTAGTACATAATAGACCTAAAATTGCATTATCTGTTGGGATAGTTACAAGATTCTCTGCTAATCTTAGAGAGAATTATTTGATTTTTGTAAAGAGAATAATGAGATATCTAAAAGGCACATAAGACTATGGTCTATAATATAAGGAAAATGAGACATTTGAATTGAGAGCCTACACTAATGCTGATTGGGCTAGAAATATTGATGATAGAAAGGGCACTAGTGGAGGATCATTTTTCTAAAAAAAAGGCTAGTTACATGAACTAGCAAGAAAAAAAACTACATACCTCAATCTATTGCTAAAGCTGAATATGTTGCTGCCGTAGTAAATTGTACAAACATTGTATGGATCAAATAGCTACTCAAAGGTATGAAAGAGGAAATCATTGAATCTATGATACTTTATTGTGATACTACAAGTGCTATAAGTATCAAAGAATCTTGTGATACATACAAAGGCTAAGCACATTGCAATCAAGTATTATTACTTAAGAGAGTTAGTTCAAGATAAAGAGGTGAAGATGGAATATGTTAATACAAAAGAGCAAATAGCTGATATCTTCACAAAAGAATTACCTAGGGATGCTTATGAGTATGTAAGAGGTAAAGTAGGGGTGATAATCCTATCCAAGGTTATTTAAGAAATATGAGAAGTGCCCTACGTCGAACAAGATGATTGACATATGTTACACATTGATGCAATGGATCTTACTTTACGAGTTGCCTAAAGTAATCAAAGAGATGGAGCTACAAATCAGTCACAAGCTAGGTGACAGAGAGAGAAATTGAAAATGTTCATATCTGTATATTAAGATGACAAGTATCTGACATTATTGTCAAAGAGGGAGAAATCGTGAGGCAAGAAATGATGAAATAAAGGAGAGATCTAGAAAGAGAGACATAAAGAAATAGAAGTAACATGGAATATCTACTTATAGGAAGATAGTGTACCTGTTGATTACATCTACCTAGTAAGAGGGAGATAATATTTAGGGAGATGTAAGAAGTGATCAAGAGGGAGTCATAACAATGATTTGATTATCTATTGATCATAACATAATTTTGTAACCTATACAAAAGATGACAATTGCTAATAGAGGGAGAGATTTCAATAAAAGGAATTATTTTCTTTTTGGTATTATTGTTGGTTGTACTAATTAAGTTTGGTTTTCCATCAATGATGTTAGTGAACAATTTTTCCCAAGATCTTTGATAATTTTTGAACAAGGGACAAAATTGTAAACTAAAAAATTGAATTCCTACTTACGGATAAGGAATTCTCTACTTAAGAAATTTTCTTTGTATTATTCAAGGTGTAACTAACCTTCATGAAAAGATAATCATTTTTTCCTCCATCGAGGGAAAATATTCCCAATAAGTATTTTACTAAAAATAATTAAAAGCACAAGATCATCTCATAAATACAAGATAAATGCTAATGTTGAAAAACCATTTGATTTTAACAATCAGTATCATACACATGATTGAATGTTAAAACAAAGGATAGATGATAAAATAGTACAGATTGAACCTCCCACAACTTTCAAGGTTTGAAAAAAGATAATTCTAGAACTCGCAGCAAAATAAAACTTCACTTCCACATATAACATACACTCTCAAGAATGCAAAATATCATAAAGTAGATAGTAGTATCTACATCAAGAAGTTTCGGTATATAAAATTATAGAATTTTACTTCAATTGCTGCTAACCCAAGAAATATTCTATTTCCAAATTTAAAGTGAAGAGTATCAAAACAAAAGTATTTTTTCTTTTGTCTACAGGGAGATTAACCCCATTAGATATTATCTATTACATATATAGGGCATAGGGCTGGATAGTTATCCAAAATTACCCCACCAGGAGTAAATTGTCTCTTAGTTAACACAATTGTGTTAACTAAAATGCATAAAAGAAATAAATAGGAAAATAAAAAGTAGTTGCCCAACGAATGTGTGCCATGTTAGGAGGAACCGTTTGCACTAGCCATGATCCTTGTGGCCTTCCATGTTTTGTATGTAGTGGTAAATGCAAAGATAACTGATTGGTGAGGTAAGCCAATGTATGCAATTGTTTGCTTCTAGATTTCCTTTTCCCTTTTCAATTATGTTACCTTTTCTCCATGCATCTCCAAATGTTTCAAGTTTATTATCAACATAGCTTAGGTATGGGCAACATTCAAAAAAATCATGTCTACATGGTTTTTTCTTTTCCTGGACTTCTTAGAACTTCTTTTGGATTTCATTTATCAATTATTCTATAGGGGCTATGGAGTCACTTTCCTTACCTATGCAATGTTTGTTGAACCACTTCAAATCCCCTTGAATTATTTCATCCACAAGCCTAAGACTATCCAACATTTATTTGATTTTAGTTACTGCCTAGACCAATGCCTCATTCCTCCACTTGATACAATCTTTAATCACATGCAAAGTTTTATCATCCAGACTAGCCACAGGGCACTCAGCCTGAAACTTCTGCGATCCAAATCCTTGAATTTCCTCAATCTAGAGCATTAATTTTACCCAATTATTTCTTTCCTTTTCAAACCCTTCAGTATGGGACTCCACCTTCTTAATAATGAAATTTTTTTTCTTTTGAAGCTTTGTCCAAAAGTATGATTTGTTTCTCGATTTCCTTCAGAACAAATTGCAATCACTCTTCAGATGTCCTGGCAATAGCTTTGCATTTTTGCAAATTATCAAGAAACTACTGGTTGGTTGAAGAGGATACATCTACCATTACTGACATCTCATTCAGAGGTTTGGGTTCTTGATGTAGGATAGCATTGATGTACTGCGCCATGCTTATCATCACTTTTTTCATATCCTACTTATCCTAGGAATCTCTCCAAACTCTATCTGCTATCTTTTTGTTTGAAGCTTCAAAAATATTCATATCAACCACACGGATCCCCTTTCCAAGATCAATCCTTGATACCTGATAATCCTAAGGAGTGAGGTCCTCATGCAAACTACCTTCTAGTGGTTTGGCTATTTCAGTTGTGCAATGTCCTAAATCTTTATCAAACTTCAACCTAGACTCAATTCTAGCCTTTTTAGTTTTCAAAGACTTTCCTAGGCACTTACTAACTAGGTCATCGATAGGCATGGATAATGGTACCAAACTCCTTTACTTCTCAATAGAGGTTTCCAACCACTTGGGAGTAGCAGGTTCTTTGTTTTTCATGGGGGAAACTTTAGTTAAGGTGAGGACACCAAATTGAGTACCATTTCTTTTAGGAGACTTCTGAGGATCTAGAGTATTATTAGCCATGGGGGGAATAGGAGACTACTCTGGACTTGTCCTCATTTTGATAAGATCTAGATCAACTATAATTGTCCCCTTTTCTTTGCTTGGTATTGCTTTCTTAGTTTTGGAGTGAGTTACCCTTCTAACCTTTGACACCTCCTCAGGAACTTGAAGTTGAAGTGGTTGTGGCATTACTTTAACTTTAGCTTTAGCTTTAGGAGAACCTACAATAGGGTCAGAAATATCAAGGTTAGTTATGGCCTTTGGTTTTGGCTATGCATTTTTGTGTTTGGCTCTTGATTATTTCTCTGGGACTTTAGGGGTGGTTGATTCAACATTCCTTGACTTCAACCACTTTTCAGTTCTCCTCAACACTTCTGAGGTACGAGAAAATAGGTCATCTTCTTCCCTTCTAGTCTAGTCAAGCTCAGGGATGTGTATGCATTCAATTTGATCAACATAGAATGGGTCAATCATGTCCTCAAATTCATCTTCTGTTATCCTATGGGTGCTGAGGTTCACCTTAAACATATTAATCTGGTTGACTATCAACCTAGACCATAATCCTTCTAACTTTGAATTCATCAAGAAATTGGCCCAATAATTTTCCAAATGTTGAACATGGACTCATAAGGATTCATGCCTAAAATTATCCCTAGAAAAACTTGTATAATCAAATTCTTCTCTAGGAGCATATGATTTGAGGCAAAAATGTGACAATGCAATTTTTGCTAACATAGCTTGTTTCAAGTTTGAACATCTATAATGACCAATTTCAATGGGAAATAAGGAAATAAGCAAGCCTCATTGTGAAAAGTTTTGAGTAGTTTATCTTGCTGGTTAGTATTGACACACCTCAAGAACATACCATCTAGTCCTCTTTTATACAAGATATCATCTATGATGACAAACTTTGCTTCTCTGAGCTACAAGCTTCTCCAGTCTTTTCCTTTTAGATGGTCAAGGCATTCCTCATAGGTTAGAAAATATGCTATATCTAAAAACCATTCATCTTTCAAACCTATTAGTAAACAGTTAGGATAAGCTCCTTCTTCTTCTTTTTTTGACATAAGCTTACAAAGGCCTTGACCATGAACTAGTTTGGATGGTTTGATATCTAGGTCGAACTCTTATACTTTTGATACCTAGGTAGCCTTATTGTTTACTGCTACATCCTACTTTGTAAGAATACTTTTAATTGTTGTAGATGGTACATATACTACAGAATGTGAGTGTAAAATGTAGTATCAAAAATGTTATGCAACCTTCACAACAAAAAATGCTTGCTTCTCAGATAGGGAATAATGCAATTCATGTTTCTTTAGAGGGACACTCATAGAAGAAATAGGTACTTCTTCTCCTTTTTCATTTCTTTGAAGTAGGATAACTAACATAGTATGGTTTGAAGTATAGCAATACATTAAAAAGTCCTTAAATCTAGATGAAAAAGAGTGGGTGCCTTTGCAATAGCTTTCTTTACCCTCTCAAATGCCTTAATTGCTGGGTCATCCCATTTGAAATTCTACTTCTCACAAATTTTTTTGCTATGGGTTGTATGATTTTAGCAAAGTTGGGTACAAACTTTCTAAGAAAGTTGATCTAGCTAAAAAAAGACCTTACACCATTATGGTTAACAGGCAGGCAAAGTTGCTGGACAGCTTTTACTCTTTCTAGGTCAATCTTGATCCCCTCCTTGGAAACAATATGTCTCAACAATTTTCCTTCTGTTACAAAAAAGATTGATTCTTGGGATTAAATGAGATGCCATGTTCTCTACACTTTTCAAGTACTTTCCTCAAATCTTTCAGATGCTTCTTTCATCTCCTAGAAAATATAGTCATATCATCAAGATAAACCGTGATGCACTTGTCTAAAAGATGTCTAAAAGTTGAGCTCATGGCACGTTGGAAAGTTGCACCTACATTTATCAAACCAAAAGGCATTCTCTTATAAGAAAAGGTGCCCTAGGGAGTTGTGAATGTGGTCTTATGTTGATCTTCTTTAGCATCCTCTATTTGATTATAACCTAAGAAACTATCAAGGAATGACATCATCTCTGAGCCAACTACTATTTGAAGAATTTGATCCATTATGTGTAGAGAAAAGTTATCTTTTAGACTCACCTAATTTAGGTTCCTAAAGTTTACACAAATTCTTATTTCTCCATTCCTTTTTCTCATGGCTACTATGTTTGCCACCCATGTGGAGTTATGTATGGGAAAAATTATATGAGCCTTAAGCATCTTATCAATCATCTTGAATATTGCATCTGAAACCTTTGGGTTATAGGTCCTCAACTTTTTTCTAAAAGGAGAAGCATTTGGCTTCATGGTAATATGATGTTTAAATTGTCCTCTTCTAAATGTCTCCAAATCCTCATATGAATAGGCAAAAACATCGATATACTCTGTTAGTAGTTTAATGAACCTTGTCTTTTCATTTGTTTCACAATAGCTTCCTATGTGTACCATCTTAGGGTTATGATTACCTCCTAAGTTTACCTTCTCATATTTGCCACTTTCAACCTCTTTGGGAATTGAACTTTGAGCTAGGAAAGCATCTCGCCTATCAAAAAGTTTCTCAAGTTCAATTAGACCTTTAGGTATCACATTTCCTTTCAATTCCATTATACCCTCTATCTTCCCATCAACTGAATCAGGACAAAATTTCCTACATTCTGACTCAGAGCCTTCAAAATAGATAGTGCCAAATTTTTCCATACTTTGCAAGAAAGCAATAATATGTGCATCATCTTTGAATACTTGTCAATAATTATTGTTTTTTGGGACACTTGGTCTATGAATGAACTTTATGGAATACTTATCAATTGCAAAATTAGGATGAGGGATTAGTAGAGAAGCCAATATGCTAAGGAATCTTCTCTAGTATTTAACTCTCTAAGAATTGATTCTATTGAAAAAGCTTCAAAATGTTCAATTTCATCCCATACATGATTTCTATAATGCTTCAATCTTTCATTTTTCACTAAAAATAGATTCCTAACCTGCTTTACTATCAACTCTGCATCATCTTTGACCTTCAACAACTTGACATTTTTCTTTTTTGCCTCTTCTAGTCCCAGAAGTAAAGCTTCATATTCTGTTGTATTATTGATATTTTCAAAAGCTAACTTGAAAGAGGAGGAAAAAGTTTGACTTGTGGGAGATACCAATACAACACCAGCCCCAAACCCACTTGAGCAAAAACTTCCATCAAATTCCAACATCCAAGGAAAATCCACAACCTCTGACTAAATACCTACTTCTTCAATTTTTAGGCATTATCAAGTAGTTAGCAAAATTAGTTTCGTGATAAAGGATTTGAGACTTTGGGTCATCAGATGGGAAAATTGTGTATTTAGACTCGGCCTTAGGAAGAAAGGTCAATTTTTCCTTCCCTATAGGTATAATGGCTTGGGACCAATCCATTTTGAGTTCTCCTCCCAAATCTCGGCTGAAAGTTTGGCTAAGGAGCATGCCATAACTAGTAGGGATGTCAACTACTAGGATAGTAAGCTTTATTCTCTTTTTTGGGAAGGCTGCTAAAGAAACTTGGGCATCTTTGATTTGACCTACTAAGGGTACTTGCTTAGAATTTAGTGAATAACACCTGCCAAAAGTCTTAGTTAGGGGAAGATCTAGGGCTTTTGCTACTGCAGCTGGCATTATGTTATCAGAAGCACTAGATTCTATTACATAAATGCTTAATTTAAAACCATGGAGGTAAAGGGATACATAAAATGGATACAATTTTTCTCGACATGATGACTCTAGACTGACTTTATCAAGTTGGACCAAGTCTTTATGGTGGTCAGGTCTTTGAGTTTTAGTTTCCTCATTAAAAGATACTTTATTAGTGTGTTTAGCAAATACGTTAGGCGAAGGTTGGTGAACATATTCAATTAGCTTATTGAGTTCACTGGGATTCATTCTCAAATACTCAGCAAGAGATATTTGAATTTTAGATGTTTTACAAAATTCAACTATATCAAATGTAGAGTTAGGACTAGACCTTTTCATAATTTGAAAAATATGAGGTAGTGACTGTGGTGGCTTAGTCTCACCTTCTCCTCTTGTTTTAGAATCCTTTGCTTGAGTTGGGCTCGTAGCATTTTTGGACTAAAAATCAGCTTTCCCCATCCTCTACCCCCTTGTGAGTACCGAACATGAAACTTATTCCAAAGTTAAAAGAATGTCATTACCTCTATCAGAGTTAGATTTGTACTCAAGGTAGCAATTTACAGAGTCGCCAGGTCCTTCAAAAGGTGCTTCCTCTATTACTATGTTCACTACTATTGCCTTTTTAGCTTCAAGTTGTCGAGGTCTTACATTCTTAGGACATGTGGTCCCTTCATGATCATTAGTGAGGTGAAAGACACACATGTTATTTTTGTTGGGAGGAAGCTCAATTTGTAATCTTTTTTGGCTAGGGGGTAAAGTGAATTGTTTCCCTTGGGAAGCGACATTATGATTAGGGTACTTTCTTGGGATATCTTGATAGGGAAATGAGGCTTTGGGAAGCTACTTTTTTACTACTATAAGATCATTGGCCAACTTCTGGAAAAGTACATCATTTGAAGAAGATGATGTAGAGGCTTAAGAGTTCAGGATTTGAACCTCCTTGTTCCATTTTCCTGATATAATGAGATCATCCTCTAATTCTAGAGCAAGGGTTTGGGATGCTGCAAGCATTTGAGGATTTTCTCTTTTCAATGGGAAGGTAATATCTAGAGGCATTGCATTTAAAAAGAAACCTTTCTAATTTTCACCATTTGATATACTATCCATAGGTATCTAATGTAATGCTTTATTGAATCAGGCCACAAACTCTTGCATGGGTACACGTATCTCCTTTTTCATATAACTTAATTGCATGAGAAAAGAATTTGCATCGTCAACCACTTTAAATTGGGCCTCAAAATTTTTTTTTGTAGTATCCCAGGAAGTGATGGATGCATTGGGTAAATGATGAAACCAATCTGTTGCTGAATATTTCAAGGTTTGAATAAACAACCTTACAACAATATCTTCTGTTGCTACATCCAAAACTCCAAATGCTATAATAAAAGCATTCAAATGTTCTTCGGGTGACTTCTTCCCATCTCCATTGAATCTAAGGAAGATTTCTCATGCTCCTTTAGGTAATCTTCCCAAATTTCCTACAAGTTGTAGAGGTCCTATTGTAGTACCCTAGGGTTGATTGTGAGCCATTATTGGTAATCTATAATAGATAGGGAGGATTGTGATAACTTAAGGAATTAAAGTTCTAGGGATGATTAGGGATTACAAAGAAGTAACAGGACTCCTACCTCTAGAAGGTGATGATGGTCTACTGGTAGTTTTAGCTTTGTTTCTTTTTAAAGAAAGATCAAGCTTGAAGTCAATTCTAGCTAAAGCTTCAAAATCTTCATCTACCAAGCCAAAAAATCTATTAGTCTATGTATAGCTTTTTGTAGCCAGGGTGAGGTTTCAACTTGACCTAATCAATTTTTTGCATGAGCAAGTCTTTCCACCACAACTTATTCTTGTATTACTGGAAAACCCCTAATCCTCTCAGTTATTTCTTCTTCTCTTTCTAATACAAATTGCACTTGGAGGTACTATTGGTTACTGATTCGGTTAGCCCAGGCACAAGCATTAAGGGCAGAGACAATATCTTCTTGTGTATCTTGAAACCCTAGGTTAGGTTGTAGAACAAGAAAATAATTATGATTAGGAAGTACCATTTCACAAAACCATGAGAACTTGTAGGAACTTCAAAATAAAAACTCTATTTTCCAAGTTCTCCAGTGGAGTTGCCAAAAACTATTAGTGAACAATTTTTCCCAAGATCTTTCACAATTTTTGAATAGGGGACAAAAATGTAAACTAACAAATTGAATTCCTACTCATTGATAAGGAATTCTCTGCTTAAGAAATTTGCTTTGTATTATTCAAGGTGCAACTAACTTTCATGAAAAGATAATCATTTTTTCCTCCATCGAGGAAAAATATTCCCAATAAGTATTTTACTAAAAATACTTAAAAGCTCAAGATCATCTCATAAATACAAGATAAATGCTAATGCTGAAAAACCATTTGATTTTAACAATCAGTATCATACACATGATTGAATTTTAAAATAAAGGATAGATGATAAAATAGTACAAATTCAACCTTCCACAACCTTCAAGGATTGAAAATAGATAATTCTAGAACATGCAACAAAATACAACTTCACTTTCACATATAACATACACTCTCAAGAATACAAATTATCACAAAGCAAACAATAGTATTTACCTTAAGAATTTTTAGTATATAAAATTATAGAATTTTACTTCAATTTCTGCTAGCCCAAGAAATATTCTATTTCCAAATTTAAACTGCAAAGTATCAAAACAAAAGTATTTTTTCTTCTATCTACGGAGAGATTAACCCCATTAGATATTATCTATTACATATATAAGGCATAGGGCTGGATAGTTACCCAAAATTACCCCACCAGGAGTAAATTATCTCTTAGTTAACACAACTGTGTTAACTAAAATGCATAAAAGAAATAAATAGGAAAATAAAAAGTAGCTACCCAAAAAATGTGTGCCATGTCAGGAGGAACTATCTACACTAGTCGCGATCCTTGTGGCCTTCCATGT
Source organism: Cupressus sempervirens (assembly GCA_028749045.1). Taxonomy (NCBI): domain Eukaryota; kingdom Viridiplantae; phylum Streptophyta; class Pinopsida; order Cupressales; family Cupressaceae; genus Cupressus; species Cupressus sempervirens. The sequence goes on along the minus strand of CM053791.1, from coordinate 459,729,970 downwards.
TTCATATGTAGTGTTAAATGCAGAGATAACTGATTGGTGAGGTAAGCTGATGTATGCAATCCTTTGCTTCCAGATTTCCTTTTCCCTTTTCAGTTTTGTTACCTTTTCTCCATGCATCTCCAAAATTTTCAAGTTTATTATCAACATAGCTTCGGTATGGGAAACATTTGAAAAATCATGTCTATATGGTGTTTTCTTTTCCTAACTTCTTAGAACTTCTTTTGGATTTCATTTATCAATTCTTCTATAGGGGCTATGGAGTCACTTTCCTTACCTACACAATGTTTGTTGAACCACTTCAAATCCCCTTGGATTATTTCATCCACGAGCCTAAGAATATCCAATATTTCTTTGATTTTAGTTATTGCCTAGACCAGTGCCTCATTCCTCCACTCGATACAATCTTTAATCACATGCAAAGTTTTATCATCCAAACCAGCCATAGGGTATTCAGCCTGAAACTTCTGCAATCCAAATCCTTGAATTTCCTCAATCCAGAGCACTACTTTTACCCAATTGTTTCTTTCCTTTTCAAAGCCTTCATTATGGGACTCCACCTTCTTAATAATGGTTGTAGTTTCTTTTGAAGCTTTGTCCAAAAGTATGATCTATTTATTAGTTTCCTTTAGGGCAAATTGTAACCACTATTTAGACATCCTAGCAATAGCTTTGCATTTTTGCAAATTATCAAGAAATTGTTGGTTGGTTGAAGAGGATACATCTACCATTTCTGACATCTCATTCAGAGGTTTGGGTTCTAGATACAAGATAACATTAATGTACTGTGCCATGCTCTTCATCACTTCTTTCATACCCTGCTTATCCTGAGCATCTTTCCAAACTCTATCTGCTATCTTTTTGTTTGAAGCTTCAAAAATCTTCATATCAACCGCATGACTCCTCTTTCCAAGATCAATCCTTGATACCTGATAACCCTTAGGAGCAAGTCCTCATGTGAACTTCCTTCTAGTGGTTTGGCTATTTCAGCTATCCAATGTCCTAAATCTTTATCAAACTTTAACCTTGACTCAGTTCTAGCCTTTCTAGTTTTCAAAGACTTTCCTAGGCACTTACTAACTAGGTCATTGATAGGCATGGATTATGGTACCAAACTCCTTTTCTTCTCAATAAGGTTCCCAACCACTTGGGAATAGTGGGTTCTTTACTTGTCATGGGGGAAACTTTAGTTAAGGTGAGGGCACCAAATTGAGTACTAGTGCTTTCAGGAGACTTCTGAGGATCTAGAGTATTATCAACCATGGGGGGAATAGGAGACTACTCTGTACTTGTCCTCATTTTGGCAAGATCTAGATCAAATTTAATTTTCCCCTTTTCTTTGCTTGGTATTGTTTTCTTAGTGCTAGAGTGAGTTACCCTTCTAACCTTCGGTGCCTCCTCAACAACTTGAAGTTGAAGTGGCTGTGGAGTTACTTCAAGTTTAGCTTCAGCTTTAGGAGAACCTACAATAGGATTAGCAATATCAAGGTTAGTGATGGCCTTTGGTTTTGACTGTGCCTTTTTATGTTTGGCTCTTGAGTATTTCTCTGGGACTCTAGGGGTGGTTGATTCAATATTCTTTTACTTCAACCACTTTTCAGTTCTCCTGAACACTTTTGAGGTATAGGAAAATAGGTCATCTTCTTCCCTTCTAGTCTAGTCAAGCTTAGGGATGGATATGCATTCAATTGAATCAACATAGAATGGGTCAATCATGTCCTCAACTTCATCTTTCGTTAACCTATAGGTGCTAAAGTTCACCTTAAACATATTAATCTGGCTGACTGTCAACCTAGACCATAATCTTTTTTTGACTTCGAATTCATTAGGACAATTGGCCCAATAATCTTCCAAATGTGAAACATGGACTAATGAGGATGCACACTTGAAATTATCCCTAGAAAAATCTATATAATCAAATTCTTCTCTAGGAGCATATGATTTGAGGCAAAAACGTGACAATGTGGTTTTTGCTAACATAGCTTGTTTGAAGTTTGAACATCTGTAATGACCAATTTCAATGGGAAATAAGGAAGAGGCTGACTTCTTTGTACTTTTAGGGGACTCAAACATAGAAACAAATTGCCTACATATCTTAGATAAGACAATATTGTCTAAACAATGGCGTGGCAACTTAAGAGGTTCATCAGAAAAACCTCCAACTCTAAGATACATAAATTTAGGAAATTGAATATAGAAATAACCATAAATTTTGATATCTTGCATAGATTCTTCTAATAATCTATGATTTTTGAGTCCTTGGAGCTCAAATACTAACTTCCCAAAGAAGACATCATTAACGCTCTTGAATTCCTTGAAAGATTTAGTTGCCTGAAGGTCTTTGTAGTATTGGTAGATTGTCATCTCTTTATTCCAGAGCATGTGTGAAAGTCCCTCCCATTCCTTTGGATGTTGCTAAAATGTAGACTAAGAAGGAATATAGAAAGAATGATCTAAAACTACTCACTGCTATGAGGGCCCTATGTAAATTTTCAGCTATTAAATCTGCCCAATCAATGAATTTACCCCTTCAATAATTTTTTGAATAAAAAGATACATGTAGCTCTCCTAATGGTAAGCATGATCATTGCCCTTGAATTTATTTAAAAGTAGCACAATATCTAAAATCTCCCTAATGAAATGTTTAATTGTCAAAGGATTAGGCAATCTTGAACCTTCTTCAGCTGATTTCAAAAGCTAGGTTTGAGCTACAATGGAATCATAATTCTTCTTTCTATCACAATATAGATGCTTAGCTTCCTTAAAGGTCCAAGGCTCATAAGGTTCTTTATGAGGGATTCTCAGAGCTGAACTGACACTTTTCCTATTTATATTAACCAACACCTCTCCTAAAACTTTCTTTATACAATAGAATCTAGAGGAAAGGTTGAGTTATGATATGGAAAAGAAGAACAAAGATAAGTTAAGACAATGATATTATAGCGCATTGATTATCTACTTAAGGTTGCAAAGGATAGATAAACTGATTAAGTTTAGAAGAACAAGTAAAATGAATTGTGTCTGCCAAGCTTAATAATTTGCATAGTTGATTCCAAGAAAAGTTACTATAAGCCAAGCAAAAAATTAGTGAGAGCTGATAAAAGTCAAATTTCATTGTATGTCGAGTGATACAGTGTTAGCAAAGTAAAGTTTAGTAAATGCCAAGCAATAGTAAACTTTAGTTTGTGCCAAGTGATTTGATAGTGGATGCTGAGCAACATAGTTTGTGCTAAGAATCATAAGAAAGTTAATGCTAAGTGTCAAAATTATGAGAAAGATCATGAATTCAATGAATCTAAAATGACAAGTTTGATTTCTTGGATGGTGTGAACTATGTGGAAGATAAGCCTAATGAGTTGGTGGTACAAAATTCAAGATAAACTATTTTGAGGTGAATTGAAAGAGGATTGAAGGATAAGTTTCTAGAAGGGAATACAACGAAAAGATGTAGGGTAGATTCATTAAATCCTATGTAATCCTACCTAACCCTAAAATGGATGATAGAAGATGAACGACAAAAGATCTAAATTTTCTATTTATAGAGATAGCTAGTTAGAAGAAAATTTTGTCATGTACGAGAACCTAAGGAAGACAAGGAGTCTAAGGTATTGCTTCATTTAGTGACCAAAGAGAAGATACTAATATTGACAAGCAAAATAGGAAGGCTTGACGGTATGGATGCTTGAAGGGTAAGCAAGCTATTAGAGTTGAAGTGTGTGAAAGCTAAGCAAAATGGAGGACTGAAACAAAGATCTATAATCTACAAATTGGAGTTGTAAGTTATTATCAGATCAAGCCTTACTATTACTTTTTTATCATTGTATCAGTCCAGGGTAAATCCTTTGGATTAAGGTTGACTTAACAATCATTTGTAAATCCTTTAACTGGGTGACATTCCAAGTGAATGATCTAAAGTTGTCTAACAAGGCTCAATCTTAATAGGGTGATTGAAATCCTCTAACTAGGTCACATTTAACAATGTGCATTATAACTTTTAACAGGGTTGGCCTTTCACAGGGCATCACTTCAAAAGAGTGGGAATTAGTAGCATGTTACTGGTGGTTTTTCCCAAATCGGGTTTCCACATAAAATCATTGTGTCAAATGTGTTATTGAATCTATTATGTTTCATGCTTACAATTTTGCAAAGTTGATTTGACAGTAACCTACAAGTTTATGTTATTGTATGATCTAATGGATGCATGCATAATGAATATGTTTTATGGATATGGATTCACTAAGCTGTGAAAAGTTTAATTTGCACATTTAAACCTTGGATAATTGATTCACCTCCCTCTCAGTTATTCTAAATAATTCCAACAAAGTGGACATGTTAGGTAAATGCAAGTGGGTACTTAAATCAACTATGTTTAATTAGCTAATCAAGTAGGTTTAGTATGGGTGAATGTGTTGGGTTGAGTCTAAACCAAGGGGTTAGGATTGGGCTAAGGGTTAGGTTATGGTTGATGATTTATTAAAGGGAATTTATTAAATCAAAAAGGAGATTGATAATTAAATAAAATAGGTATTATCTAATTATTATATATAATAGAAGATGATGGATTTAATTAATAATTAAACTATTGGTTGTCATTTGATTTATTAATTGGACTATAGTTAATTAATTAGATTAATTAACTAGGGGATGAAATAAATTAATTAAATATTAAATACTTCATTAATAATATGTTAGAATATGACTAAATAGAATTTCTTAATTATGTAATAAGATTTAGGTGTTTACATTTTTCCCATTTTGACATAGTGTTGGGACAACATTATTTCAAAGATTGTTTTAAAATAATAGATGACACAAAGAGAAATTTTAAAGCAACCAAATTGCCCCAGTCTCAAAAGAAAGAGAGACCAGACTAGGTGATGTCCCCTTAAGAAGAAGGTAGTGAGAGAAAATGAGACTTGGAAGTTTCCCAAAATTTAAGAAAAACTGAGGCTGTAAAGAGGATGTAGAGGGCCTAAAAGAAAATTAAAATTGCAACTAGGATACAAAAATAATAAAGTAGGAAAAAAAGGGGTCACTCATGAGGGAGAATGGGGAAAGGGTTTTATATAAGGGCTCAAAAGCCTAGAAGTAGCACATATCTCACTACATGATTATGATATGAGGGGAGATAGTTTGCACAACTTTTAAGCCTAGGGATATAGAAATCAGGGATATGTGGGGAATAGATGAGGGGATTTTATTTTTAAATTTCACCCTTATGGTAATGATTGTGGGATGAATGGGATATGAGAACTTTGGATTCTCTTAAGATTATAGGATTTGTAGGATTGTATTATAGGACTAGTTTGATAGGATATTTGGATAAGATTGCTTGGATTAACTAGTTTTGTTTGGATCTTCTGGGATTTTGAAAAATGAGTTCTTGTGTTTCCTTTGAATCTTGAGCACAAGGTATTCTATGGTGAAGTAGCTCCATGTATTTAATGACTTAATTTGATGTATAAATGTTAGGGACTTGCCAAGGTTACCAAGAACATCAAAGTCTTATCATCAACATTCCATATGATAGACTCAAAATAGTCATGCAAGAATTTCCCCAACATCACACATGAGTATAGAAGGATTTAGAATGGAATTTATATGGGGTAAACCATAAGTGATATTTCCCAAGTCCTCCATGCAACCAAAAGTGATCACATATTTGGATATGAAAGGGTTACATCCAACTAACTCACAAACAAACAAAAAAATGACTAAAAATTGATCAAGTCTTTGCTCTTAGATTGCCCCATTCACAACAACACATGATATAAAAGATTGTTGTAACTTTCTGAAGAGATCAATCAAATTTCTCAAAAAGGATAAACAAGAACAAAATTTAAAAATCAATATTAAAAGAAATAGAAAATCTATGAAAAATAACCTTTTCCAAAAGAGATCAGTAAGACTGGATACTGATGGGCCAAGGTCAAACATGAGGAAGGATGCATCCTGCAAGGACCTATTGGTAAAATTTTGAACCATGATATTCTGCTGAACTAAAATATTTAGGAAAATGCTTTGATGACAAAGGATCTCGTGTGACAACTTTCTGAAATGCATAGTAGGGAGAACTGGAGATTCAGACCAAAAACTAAGTGGCACGAAAATTGGGATGTATACATTGGGCCCAACTAACAACTAACTACAAGGAGATATATATGATTGATAGACCAAGGTATTTATACAATTCATTGTACAAAAGATCAATATGAGAAGATAATGCAACCAACTAATCTAGTACAACTACAAACTTTCTAGTACAACTACAAACTTCCATGATTATAGTCTAAAGTGTTGAATTTCCTTTCAAGCTTAGGAATTGGATAGTACAATTTATCTTTTTGTCATGTGTACCAATGCTAGAACATCATGGGAAATATAGGTAGATGGATGAGTGGGTTTTGTAGGGATTGGAGATGGGATTTTGATAGATAATGAGAGGTTCTAAGTATGTATGACACCTTTCCAAGGTGCTTGATTTGCCTAGTTTTCACCATTGGCTGCTTGTTTATCATTACTAATTTTCTATTTATTTTTTGATATTTTGATTTTCTTTAAATCGTCGAGTGCTAAATTTTCAGGTTTTTACTGTGATGATGACTTTTCAATATTTTTTGTGATATTTTTGTGCTTTGTTCAAGACTAGCAAGGTACACTAAGTGGCTCAGGCATAGAACTTCTTGAGATGAATGATTTTTGTGGGATTATTTAGAGGTTTTCCTTCTAAAGTGGATATTTAAAATGATCCTAAGAAACAACATGTTGAGATGACATATGGACCTAGCTAGGTGGGCTTAAACTTTCCCTTCTTCTCTTTGTCAATTTGATCTTTCATGTTCTAAAAACCATGTCACCCAATTGAAATTTGTGGGGATGAAGCTTTTATTGAAGTTCCTTTTCAATAAATTTTGATATACCACTAGGTGGTCATACATATGTTACCTTTCTCATCAAGTAGATCTAGTTGGGTGAGTCAAGCAACACAATAATCCTCTTCAGATATTTTACCTTGCAATGATGCATGGAGAAGGGAGTTCAGCCTCTATTGGTAATATTTCTTCAGCACTATAGACCAAGGAGTATGGGGTGGTGCTTTTGGGGGTGTGATGTGACGCACAATGTGCCTAAATGGTGGGATTGATTTGTAAGTAAAAATCATGAACACAATTATTGACAACCTTTTTTGAGGATATTAAGTAGGGTTTTATTGGTTTCTCAATTTTGTTATTACCTTGTGGGAATATGGGCTAAAAAAATGATGGTGAATGTAGAGGGTGAATCACAACTCTTTCATATTCAAATTCTTGAAGTTGCCTTTGTGGTCTATGAAGATGGTGGAGGACATAGTGAAGTGGGAGCCAATATGGTACAAGATAAATTTCATTACTTTAAATCATATGGAGTTGATGAATAGAACTACTTCAACCCACTCAGTGAAATAATTTATTATGATAATGATTCATTTATGTTCATTTGAAGAGGAGGGTGTGATCACATTGACAAGGTAAAAACCCCAACATGAAAAATGCCAAGGTTGTGCAATAGGTTGCAAGTATTGTGTTGGATCACATATTAGTTTCACATGTTGTTGACAAGGTAGACATTTATTCACAATTTCATAGGCATCATGCTCCACTGTTGGCCAGTAATACCAACTCTTAAATTTTTTTTGGCTGGGACTATACCAATTTTATGGGCACTACAAAGTTTGGCATGCACCTTATCAACCTTGTTTAACTCTAAACACCTAGAAATGATGTCATGATAAACTCAATGATTTAGAGTGTTGTCTACAATAATATAGTGAGAAGCTCTATGAATGATTTTTTTCCTTAGGTTCATGTGAGATGGGGGGTATGATATTGTCTATAAGGTAAGTGTAGATCTCTTGGTACCATGGGGATTGGGGACAAACTAAAATACACACCATTGTTTGTTTATTATTCTCATATATAGGCATATTTAACTAATCAACCAAGAATTTATATTCTGGAGCTTCCCAAAGAATTTGAAGGAGTGAGCTAATAATTGCCATTGCATTTGTTGCCTTGTTCTCTAATTATCAAACTTGTGTGAATTGGAACTTTTTGAAGTGCTCTTTTATCTTGGCCATCATTTCTTTGTATAGTAATAACTTATCATCTTTTTTCTAATACTCATCGAGGACTTTTTTGATAATTAGTTGGGAGTCACCAAAGGCCTATAATTTCATCATGTTTTATTGGATTGTTGTCCTTAATCATGTGATGAAGGCCTCATATTCTAGTATATTGTTGGTGCAATGAAAAAGTGACTTGAAGGATTTGGGGTGTAGTCAACTTGAGGTGTGACCATCAATATCCTACTCCAGATCTGTGGGAGGTATAGCACCCACCAAAGTCTAGTGTGAATGGAGGTTGTTCTTCAATCATACAAAGATGATCATTATGAAACTCCATGACTAGCAGATAGACATCCACTAGAGGTGTGTCACCAATTCATTCACAATGAGCTATCTCTTGATTGTTTTTATGTCTACATATTGGATGTCAAATTCACTAAGTAGCATGACCCATTTAGCTAGTTGAACTATGAGAGCCATGCTAGAAAGCATGAATTTCAATGGGTGTATCTTTAATATGAGCTTTATCGTGTGGATTTTTTGAGTGGTAGAAACCACTTGCAAACATGCTTGCTTCATTGGAGTGTAATTAATCTCATAGCTAACAAGGGTATGATTGATGTAATTTATGGATCTTTCCTATTTTTCATCATTCAGTTGGGCTAGAAGAGTAGCTGATATGTATAGAATCAATGGCCTTCCTATGAGAGGTATAACTAAGATATGTGGGTTGGCCAAGTAATCCTTAATCTTTTCAAAACATTTTTGATAGATGGGATTTTATTTGAAATATTGATCCTTTTTTAAAAGGTGTTTAAATGATTGGCACTTGTTTTCCAAGTCATAGAGCTGATCTAGCCTATGAACTAAATTTTCCAAGATGTCATCCACATAATAGTTGAGTTTTTTATATATTAGGTCGTGGCATATGATTTTCATTACTCATTGATAGGTCAGCCCTATGTTATTTAAACCAAAAGGCATCTTGTTGTACTATAAGGTACCCCAAGATGTTGTAAATTTTTTCTTTTGTTGATCTTCTTCTATGATATAGATATGATTATATCCTAAAAATCCATCTGTGAGAGACAACATATCATGTCCATCTATGAGATCCACTATCATGTCAATATTAGGCAACAAAAATTCATTCTTACAACAAGTTTTATTGAGATCTTTGAAGTCAATACAAATCCTTATGTCACTTGATGGTTTGATGGTTTTGTGACTGGTACTTTGCTTAAGACCTAGTTAGAATAACTAATGGGCCTGATGACTTTGGCATGGAGGAGTTTCTCAAGATCTATTTTGACTAGTAATCAAACCTTGGGATGCATCTTTCACAACTTCTATTTGACTGGTTTTGCCTTTTATTCCACAACAAGGTGATGCATTACCAACTTTAGGTCCAATCTTGGCATATCTTGGTATGACCACCCAAAGTTATTCATTATTTTCCTAAGGAATTTGATAAGATAGTCCTTGTCGATCCCTAATAATGATGTTGTAATATATATTGTTTTTGGGTTCTCGACTATGCCCAGGGTGATAGGTTTTGTTTCCTCAATCAAAATGGATGGGACCTCTAACATCTAATAATGTTGGGAAAGTAAGAAATCTCCATTCTTAGGTTCCATAAAGAGGTTTTCAAATTCAAATACATCCTTTATTTTCTCTATTTTTCATGAGTTTGATAGCACTCTAGAGGATTTTTCACCAAGGGACCTTTTTTTAACTTTTTTTTTGTCATTATACCATCTTAAAATGGATGCTCTTTCCTTTTAATACCTTTTAGCGTGCTTTACATAGTTCCTTTCTCAGACCATGGATGGACTTGTGATTGATGCCTCTTTTTCTCCTCTTCATTTTCATTTAATTCTTATTCATCATCTCTCCCCTACCAAAATGGTCTTCTAGGTGTTTCTTTGCTACCCTTTTGATCATATCAGTTTGTTATCTTTTAGTTTCACCTATACCTCCTTTTGGACCTTTTTGAGGCCTGCCTATCCTAACCTCTCAAACTAGGTCAACTTGGACTAGACTAGGTGAACCTGGATTGGACTAGGCTAACCTAGTCTAGGACTAGTTTAACTTAATTTGATCTAGTCCCCGATGGTTGGAGGGTTTAGGGCCCAAAAGTCCTCAAGTTTGTCTATTAATACTTTTACTCTCTCGTCCACTAGAGTTGTTTTCCCGCCCAAAAAATAGTATATAAGGAAGCTTGGGGGCTTCATTTTCATATCTCTTTCTCAAGACATCAATAATTCATCAAAACTTCAATCTCTCAAGGCATTCTATAGCTTAAGGTGGTCAAGCATTCAAGAAAGCAAGAAAGTCTTCTTCAACTCAAAGATCCTTTGTGGGTATTTCATCTTCAAGATCTCACATTTTTTTGGCCATCCAGGAGGAGATATACATTAAGGCATTCATCATCTTCTTCATTGGTGCACATTTACATCCATGGCTCCATGATGTGGTTATGGTATGTCCATTGCAATTGGGGAGATATCCTACATCTTTTATATCGAATTTAAGATCTACAACATACATCACAAAAAATCCTTATTAATAATGGTTTTTACAAGCAAGGTGAATATTTACATTTATCCTATTTCCTTTACATTTACATCTATCATTTATAGTTAATTCCTTAACCTAGGGCTTGACCAAGGCAAGCCCTCCCCCAAAAAATCCCCAAAACCAAGTTTTTATGTGTGTAGGAACAAGATAGTAGAATTTCACATGAAAATAACTCTGTGAGAGATTTTTGGACAAGTTCTTTACAGTGTCACCACACTAATCAATTATTTCATATTAAGATGTCCTTCCAATAGGTCAACCTATTCCTTTTTCCTTTTCTCCAAATGATTTATGGGTTTTATTCCTTTCATTATTTCATTTTGAGTTTCATGATCAGATATTTAGAAAAATGTTTAGATCTGTGACTTTCAAAGCTAAAATACATTTTCTACTACATATTTCAAGGTGAGTGTTTCATATTTCATTTCCTTCCATATATTTATTATATATCTATTTCTCAATTGGGCTTATTGTGTACACTTTGCATCTATATTTACATTATTTAATCTATTGGTTCAGTCTTATATACACATTATCACACATTAGAAAAAGTTTATTGCCTTATATTGTATTCCTTTTTTTATTCAAATTAAGTATCAAAATTCCTTCCTTTGTTTGGGTCTTTCTAATCTAATTCAGATCTAAAAAGGAATCATATTTTGAAATTTCCTTTATTCTCGTATATACATCCTATCTATTTGAATAGCTTAGTGGCCTGAAAAATGGGAGATTTACAATCCTATTAAAGTGTCTCCCTTTTCCTCCTAAATATTGACTAGATATTTTTCCATCCCCAAAGAAGCCCTTCAGATCCACTTTATAGATGTATGTAGATGGTGGTTTCTCTTGTTTGTGTTGTAGTTTGGATCCCATGAATCTTAGGAGACTATCCTTTCTATGGAAGTCATTGATGTGTAATGCAATTGATTGACCCCAATCTATGAGTTCAAGGTAGACAATGGGAAGGTTAATGGCTAGTTTATGGAGCAAAAAGGCTCCTAGGAAGATTTCATCATCATGGATATCATTGTAATATCTCTTTTCTTCCTCTTATGTAATATCTTTGACCTCTAGGAGTTCACCTTGGATGTTAGAGAAAGATATTACCATACTCACTGGTGTCTCTAGTTGTGGGGAGTCCAAAACTAAGGCCTTGGTTATAGGGTTGAATATATTTCACTACAATATATTTGATCCCTTACTCTTCATGGCTTAATCCACCTCCTTGTTAATCCCATTACTAATTAGCAAGTATATAAAATTTAGGATATTTATCTTTGAAATAATCAAGAAACCCTTCATCTTGGAGGGAGGATCTCTATATATCCAAGTACTAATGTTAGTGGTCATCCCCTTTCCATTTAAGATTCCATTGAAGATAAATGTGGATGACCAAAATTTCTTGAGTTGAGGTGTTGTGTCTTTCTTGGGGCCTTGATGTGATGGGCACCCTTATGTATGAGGATCAAAGTGTAAGGCTCGAAAAATTAATGCATCTAATAGGCTATACTCACCACAACCCTAGTGGTTGATCTTGATGGAGGATAATGTGCATGTGAGGATGGTGTGGGGATCATGGTGACTACTAGAGGAGATGGTGATAGAAATTCCAATTTTAATTTTAGGACAATGATTATTCTGGGGATATGATGCTTCCAACACACGATAATATGCAAAGGGTTTTGGATCTACTCAGATGGTGACCTTGTTAGAAATTTGGATAGATTAGGATCATCAATTTTTTCAATAATGGAAATATTAGACAAGGGTAAGAAAAATTAAGATAAGTATACATTTTGGTACATCTTAATGAAGAAAATTGTCTAACTCTGGAAACTATGAATAACCAAATTATTTTCTTCAACAAGCTTCACTGAAAGCAAGCACAGGGATGCAATTTTGGGAAGTGTTAGTATGGATAGTCCAAATGATATATCTAAGGCTTCTTAAGTTGATTTCATATCTAGCACATATTTTGGAAGGAAAATTTGTTGACAATATATTATCACATGAACAAAGTATAAGGAACAACACAATCATTTTGGCTAAGGAATTAATTTCACTTGTCAAATTAAGGACTTTGAAAGGTAGGGATGACCAACTAGATGTTAAACCTTAGCTAGAAAAAAACATTTATATTTTTTTGGTAAGATCCAAGACCAAAAGAATAGAGGAGTTACAGAAAATGGTATAAAAGCAGGCTTTTGGTTAAGTGAAGATGTCAATGCTTGTGCTATGATAAAATTTATATGTGCAAGTTTTGTCTATGTTGATTAGAAGGTAATTTGATGATCAAGGAAGAGAAGAGGTTTATAAGCATGATTAGATGCAAGGAACAATAAAGGACTAATCAAATATTTGGGATATTAGCATAGTCAAAATTTTGGTAATGTTGTATACCACTTGTAAAGTTGTACATTATTTTAAGAGTAGTGAGCTCACCCATTTTTTTTATAGAACTCCTAACAAGTTTGAGGCATCTAACAAGGTCTATTCCTCTATTAAAGTCCAGTCCTCTAACAACGACATATACACTATATGTATGTAATAGACTCATAATAAGGTCAAAACCTTGCACAAGGTAGTTTTGATTAGTGGGTCATTTTGTGGGTATCATCCCCACTTGGGTTTTCCATTTCTCAAGGTTTTTCTAGTTAAAAAAATTATTGCTATGAGCTTATTTATGGTTTTCTTATTATTTATTTTTAATTTAATCATTCATGAAAGCTTTGGGTTAATTTCTTATATCTAAATTTGGGCAAAAAGTGTTGGAATACTAATTCACCCCCTCCCCCCTCTTAGTATTCCCTATTTCTAACATACCTCAGTTCCCTACTACAAAAATTTGATATGTTGATGGTAAGTGATAGAATGATCTTCATAGAATGAATTTGAGTTTGGCCAAGGAGGATGGTGTAAAGGAGGTCAAGATTGACCATGTAGGATACTATTTCCTGAGTGGTTGGGCCCACTCTGATGGGAAACAAGATGGTGTCTTCTGATGTCATTTTTAGGTTGTTGTATACCTTGATAGTAATGATTTCATCCATAATGTCAACCTTTGTGTACCCTACCTATTTAATAAATTTTAAGGTACATAAATTTATGGTCAACACATTATCTATCACAACCCATTTAACTATGAAGTTAGTAATCATGAATACAATGTGTAGTGGAAGGTTATGACCAGTTCTATGTTTGGTACATCAGAAGGTTTAAATGATAGGGTGCATTGTGCATATAGGTGTATCACTAAGTTTCTAAATTTCTAGCATTATTATCAACGGGGACACAAGATTCTAGGAGGGCCTTGTTTAAGATCTCCCTATGAAGTGGGCTTTTGGGAAGGAGATCCTAGAGGGAGATTTTGGGTTCTATGTTCCCAAGATGTTCCAAATTGATATATTGTGCCCCTAAGGGAGTAGCTTTAGGTGCTCCTATGATATATTTTTCTCCCCTCTGAGTTGTAATGACACATTGACTCTCTACACCTTTAACATGTATGATGTTGATTGAGGGCTTGACTTGGGATATGTACCTAGTAAACTTGTTATAATAAATATGTTTCATTGTGTATTCTTTATCATTTTCAAATTCTCCTTTTCCATGCTTTCCATTTTTACTATTATTGTTTGTGTAGGTTTTTTTGTTGTTGTTGTTGTTGTTTTAGGTAGGTACCTTGTTTGAGTTGTTGTTGTTGTTGTTGTGTGATGGGAATACATTTTGACAAATCAATAGTCTTACACTAGGAGAAGCTTGTACATGTGTTGCCATGATGATTTCCTTGTATTCAATAAGATTCTACATATAGTGTTTGAGATTCATATTTTTTACATTTGCATGCTCTTTGACTTGATGATAGAAAAAGAAATTATTCTCCTTGTACCACATTAGTTTTGGTTAATTTTCATCAAGTGGTTGTGTTTGTGGGTACACCATGAGGTTACCTTTTACCATTTTTGCAAAGATGATGTCTAATTGATCTACAAGATGAGTGAAGGTTTGTTTATAGTTATTCTAGATGTCTAACTTTTGTCTATTTGTTATTGATATTACTTTTTTTTGGTTGATAGGCACCAATTGTGAAAATGTTGGCACACATGGATGATAGGCTGGTTGTTGAGTTTTTTGATATGGTTATTTTAGGAAGGTCATTTTTTGTTGGAATGGTTAGTTTTTTTGAATGGTTATTGATAAGATGGCATAGGTGGATTTTTGTAGAACCTTCCACATGGGTGTGCTTTGTGTTAGTAGCACCATCCATTATCGTGTTCTTGTTTTTATTCCAATGTTTTGACTTGTCATTGGAATGACGTATCTCTTAGGCATTTTCTTTATACAATTTGATGGATACATCTTTGATGAGTTCCATTTCTAGGTACACATCCTTTTTTTGTTTATCCTTATAATTTTGTATGTAGTTCATGTACATGTCATAAGAAATTTTCTGGTTGGCATTGTCAATAAACATCTTAGCAAGGCATTTCTTGACTAAGTTGGAAGATACTCATGAGGGTTTGCCACCTTTTTAGGTAATTGATAAGGATTTTCTCCCCCTTATGTTTCATATGGCATAGGTCCACAAATAAAGAGCAGGGCCTCCAAGACTCTTCAGGAATAGATGCATGAGGAATATGTAACTGTATGCCACTTCCTAGAAGGCCATGTAAAACTCTTTTATGTGTACCACTGGGTCTCCCTTCCCTTTTAATTTTATCAAATTTTAGTGTTCCAAAGTGTTTTCTAAAGAGTATCATTGTTATAGATCTCTAAAATGGATATAGGCACACATCCTCAAAACCTAAGTATTTTGGATGCATTGCCATATTTGAGCTCTTTGATTGCATTTCTCATCTCTTCCCACTCTGGGTTAACACATGTTATGGGATGTGCACTCAATCCATGTGCCCATGGTCTAGGGTATGTACTAGATGGAGTAGGTGAGTATGGAGGATTTCAATGCATGAAATGTGGGGGTTGAAAGTATGATTGTGCTGCGATGAGTATGGGAGTTTGTGGTTGTTGTGGTTATGGCTAAGGTACATAGTAGTGTTGAGGTTGTGGGTTCTACAAGTCCAGATGCATGAAGTAGTTGTGATATTATAGGTATTCTTAGTATTATGGGTTTGTATGTACTGCACTACAAGATTGATGGTGTGATATTACTCCTAGGGTTGATAGTGATGTGCACTAGGTTGAGAGGTCAATGACTCAACTAATGTATGATAGTTATGCACTTGAATGTAATGGAACTTGGGTGAGGGACATAAAGTGGTTTGTATAAGGGGTTTCCCTCATTTGCATTTTCTATGGCAGTAGAATGGAATGAGTATTCTAGAGAGGAGGCATAGACAAATAGTTAGTGAGTGGTGGTAGAAAACTTGTTGGTAGAGGTATTGGTTGCAAATTTTGTACCTAAAAGGTCATATATGGTTGAGTAGGTGGGTTGTGGGTTATGGTGGGATCACCTGCAATGTACATGTGTGCTTGTATTTTCCCCCATGGAATGAATGGAAATAAAGTGAACATTCCTTGCATGGATATGAATGGGTTATTTGTAGCATTGGGTGAAGCAACGGGTTGATTCGACATGGGCCCCATTGGTGGCATCCCTATGGTGTACTAAGTGATTGTTTGTGAGGTTTTTTAGAAGGGGAAGGTAGCACCACTAGCAGGTAAGGTGAATAACAAGGATGCTTGTGGTTGTGAGGCAATGTGGTCAATTGTTTGAGTGATGGTAGGCCTTGCAATGCAAAGTGGGTGGATGTGGATGGTCATACAATGGATGTTACTTGTAATGTGACAGGTTGTTGTAGCATAATATGGACTAATGATTACGTAATATTAAAGTTAGCTATTTTGGGGGATAAGGGAAAACATGGGTGTATCTTGTAGTTGGGTCCATAATCCATTTCACCATTTCTTGATAGAGCTCCTTTTGAATGTAGAGGGGATGAGTAGGGTCCATGGGACCCAAGTCTAGTGACAACCCAAATAATAGATGTGTGGGTTCCATGATACTTATGGGCAGTAGTGGTCTTCCAAAGCCAAATGACCCAATATTTTCTCTTTGCAAATTTTTTAGGATGGTGTCCTTTTACATGTATATGATGGCATTAACAAACACATCATTTATTGTGTGGTTCATATATGCCTCCATGGCAGATGCAGTAGGCCTTGTGTCTATATTTGTTTTTGGAACTAAGAAAGGTGGGTCATACATAACCATTGAACCCTTTGGGTCAAGGTGTAAGCTAGATGAACCATCAACGATATTTTAATTCATGTCTTTATTGTTCCTCTTCTTGCATGTTTGAGCTATAATGAAATGATAATGCACCTAGATATGGGATACAAATGAGATGATGATGGATACAAAGTGCAAGATGAGATCCAAGACCACCTAAAATAGGGGATGATTTCTAATCTATGGTACAAGGACTTCTTAAGATCCTAAGGATGGATGATGCAAGAAGGGACAAGATGCATGATAATTTAAATGAAAATATACAAGTCCCAAGGATGAGGTTCCTAAAGGACCTAAGGAGTAACTTGGTGTCAAAAAATGGATGAGAGTTGTATCCTTAAATTAAGCTCAAGATGGAGTGGATATGTCAACTTAGTATAGATTTATGAACTTTAGAAGATGTAGGATAATCAAATGTGGGTTATAACATATAGAAAAAGGTGACGAGGATCACAAATAATGAGATTAACTAAACCCTAGACCCCATTTGACTAAAGGAAAGATGATAACATCAAGTTATGGGATTAAAAAGTGGGTTTTGATTGTATTTGGTTTCTAAAGCATGCTTCTAAGGATGGTGGATCTAAATTTTCCCAAAGGATAGATATCTAAATGATGATCCTAAGGATGGACTCTAAGGTATGATAGTGATATTGCAAAGTGTTTCTAAGAAGAAAGAATGGATCTTATCATCAAAGGGGTAGTTCAACATTTAGATAAAGCTCTAATTGATTCCATGTATAAGCTCCATCTTTTGAAAGTTGTATTCCATTCTATTTGGTGAGAATTTGGATGACTTCTTTCTCTATTAACAATTCATTAATAATTCTTTTGTTAGGTTTTGATCTCTTGAGCTTAGCTTTTTGTTCTCTATATACAAGTGATGTCCAAGACTTATCTTTTTTAATTTTAATTTTGGTTGATCTAACATAAGGACACACCTTGACTATTTAGGATTATAGCTTTCAGCTTTAGGGAGTGACTAAACTAAGTGTGCCCTATCTTAGGTTAAGAGACATGCAATGTGTTTTGGCCAAGTGAGTAGACAATCCCTCAAAGGACAAAGCAACTTTGAGGCATATAAGAAAATGATCTCTTTTGATGAAAGGACTTGATAAAACCAACTTGTTGTGTATGTTTGAAAAAAAAATCATTAGGTCATGTCACAAGTGATACACTTGAAGCACACATTATGTGCTAAGGTCATTTGGCTCACAGGGAGGAGCCCAATCTTGATGTTTTCTAGTTCTCACGTATTGTCTCCCTCTCAATATAAGAGGTGGGTAAATGCAAGAGTTGATCAACAAAATTACCTGTCATGCAACCTTTAGGGAATACCAAATAGAAGCCCCCTTTTCTGGAGTCCACGACTCTTTGAGATGAAGCCCAATTATTCTAATGTCTATGATAGGAAAAACACAAATAGTGAGTAACTTCAAAGAGCCTTGTATTCTCTTCAACTGTGAATATCATACCAAGTGTAAAGGGGTGGTTAGTAAGTTGGTTTGTAGTTAAGTTTATGACATCATCCCAATCAATTTGTATGTGTGTGACTCACTTAAGAGACTAGTTGACCATATTGAAATCATAGGGATATTCACCTACCTTGAGCTACCATGAACATTCCTTGCCTGAGCTTAAGGGGATAGATGTGAGAGTGTACTCAACACCTTGTTTATATACTAGATAGGGAATTTGCTAGTTTGAGGTGATTCTCCAATGGAGAAGTGTGTTTCCCACTAGAGAAGGCTCTCTAGAAGTGAACCAAAGCCTATTGTATTTATATAACAAGAAACCTTAGTTTTATGCCATGTAATTAAAGATTGCTACTTTAAAAAAAATAATAAGGAAGTGTTGAAAAGAACTCCTTCAAATGCATCATAAATTTATTCATTTCCAAATTGAAGTTTTAAGTATTTTCTATCTATGACAAGAAACACTTGTGATTTAACATGCATGTTCACTTTAGGGAAGAATTGCATTGCTTTGAAAATATAAATTTTGGTAAAGTGTTACAATCCTTTAAATATTCAAGATGTATTGAATTCATTCTTAAACCCAAATTGAAGTATTTATCATTGTATTTCCATTTGTCTCTTAAGAATTCAAGATTTGATTTTGAATAAATTTTAACCTTTTGATTTTTAGACCCAGCTTGAAGTGTGAAGCTTTGTGTAAGGCATACAATGTTTATTTTAAGCCCAAAAATCCAAATGTGAGTTCATTTAAGTTTAAAGAATTAACTCCTCTTCCTACACACTTAACCAAATCATTAAAAACAACAAAAGAAAATGTTCTCATAGGCCTTAATTACATTCCTACTGATTATGTTAAGAAACTCAAAAGAAAAATAAAGTGAAAATGACATTAAATAGGAAACCAGAGAGTAAAAAATCATTGAACAATCTCGTGAAAACAACTTTTCCACCAACACAACAAGAATTTCAACCAACACAAATTGGTAAAATTATAATTAATGCTTGAAGGCTGACAAGACGACATTCCCATGAGGTCAACATGCATTCCATCTTGGTCAACCAATGGTCCCACAAGAACTTATTACATTACATAAGACAAAAAAGAAAAGAAAATGGTCTCATATTTTTATATTTTCTATAGTCGTGGGTTCACAAACCTACCTGCAAAAAATTGTTCCTATTGTATAAAAATTGATCTCAAAAAATGTGTCACCCTAGCCTCCTTGCTTAACTCCAACCTGAAAATGGTAAAAAACTCTACAAAAAGACTCATACAACAAAAAACATTAGATATTGGGTTAGTTTTTTGTAAACACAAAATACCCAAATGGATGAGAAAATGACCCTTGTGGGTCTCATCGAGTGTTCCAAAATATAGTGTGTGAATGTATGTATAAGAACATGAAGATAAACTACACATTCAAAAAATTATTATTATTATTATTATTATGAAAAATCATTTTAAAAAGAGCATAAACACATGAAATGCAAACCTTGCAACCTATAGTTTCCTTTAATGTGTGGATCTAGTCCAAATAGATGATATGTATGCTCAAATGATGCTCCAATGATTCAAGGATGATATAGGAATTGATAATGGATGAAAATGAAGATCTCAAGTGTGGATGTGTGGAGAGATTTTAGCATTATGTGTTGATTTTCATGTATCACTTGCAGATGTAGTAGCATTGCCTTCTTGGTATGTATGTTCCAAGTGCATAAATCTCTCTTTTTATTGTGGATGATAAATGTATAGACATGTCCCTTCTTAATAATATTTAAATAATATATAAGTTTATTATTAACTACACATACACACACATATATACATATCACATAATATATATATCTTCAGTTTAACCTCATGTGTTTATCTAACTTAAGCTACTAAACATTAACACTCCCTCTTAGCTAGGGAAGATAAAAACATGAGCATATAATATCTCAATGTAATATAAGAATATCTTTCATTAGAAGATATTCAACATTTTGACATCACGAGTATTGGCCTCTAGAATATCAACATATGATATTCACCAAATACTCTGAGTAACATTTTGATATCACACTTGATGTCATGAGTTTGGTCTTCTACAATATAAACACATGATATTTACCATGTATTCAATAAGGTTTGATATCACATATGATATCCTTGTTGGATACAATCATTTAATTGTATGTTGTCTTTGATGTTACACAAATGTCAAGTACGTATCAAGAAATTAGTGTATGCCAAGCTCACTCAAGAGTCAAAGGAAGTTTTAGTGTCTAACAAGCATCCTAGTGTTAACCAAGTTCAGAATGAGTGTTAACTAAGCTCACTTAGTTGCCAAAGGGAGTTTGCAAGAAGAAAGTGTCTATCAAGCTCACTTGGCTACCAAAGAAAAGTTGGCATGGAATGAGTGTTAATTGAGCTCACTCGTTTACCAAAGGAAGTCTTGTTGGGACTGAAAATTGCATGCTTCATTTTAGTCACATTTTGAAAATTTTGAAAAATCATGTCCTAAAGTGCCTTTTATGCATGTGGTCAGTTGGTAGCTTGAGGCCTAGATAGTGTTTGAGTGGCTTAACACCTTTCATTTGACATATTCATATGATCCACAATGTTATTTTGCCATCCTGAATCATTCTGTGAAGTCCCATTTTGAGCTAGTGTCAAAATTTGCAATTCTACCAAGTGTCAAATAGCGATCAGAGGCCTAGTTTGCATCTAAATATCTTTTACCCAAGACTATGTCATGACTAGTCACTTTGGGGATGTTTAGTGTGTATAACAAAGAACCTATGTTTCAATTTTCAAGTCTTTTCGAATCCGTTTGACTAGGTTTTGCACCCCGCAAAGTTGGTCATTTACTGTTTTGTGCATTTAACCAGTTGATCACAATTCTAGGAAGCCCTGTTCGACCAATCATATCTTTGGCCCAGTTGACCCAAATGAAAAAATCCTTTTTGCATTGTGTTCTAGGGGTAAGACACTTCATATGTTCCAATTTTTAGATCATGTCGAATCCATTTGATCAGTTTGCTAACATGATCAAAAACCCAGTTTGCATTGTTTTGTTACGGCTAAGGTATCCAGATTGATCCGTAGCCCTGTTCGGCACGTTATAACTTTGATCCTGTGATTGGTGAGCCTAAATGGATTATATTATTGTGTTGTCTCCTAAAAATCCTTGAAGTATGCCAGTTCCCAAGTCATGACAAATCCATTTGCATACGTTCTTATGTCCGTACATTTGCCAAAAATTCCTTTTTGACACATTTTCCAGTTAAAATTTCCAAGTGCCTATTTTCGGAAATTCGCCAAACGTGCCCTGTGATTCATCATGAGCCTAAACCATAGAATTATATTCTCCTCATGGCAAAGAACCTATATCCAAGTTTTCAGAAGCCCAAGCGATCAATAGCCCAGTTTTATAATGCCAAACTCGAGCCGAGTTTACATTTTTTTAACACTATTTGCCTGCAGGGTAATTGAAGTATCAATGTTCGGCAATTAAAATCTCTTGACTGGAAATTTGTTATTGGCTGAAAATTTACAGTATTGTAGAGTGTTTAGGTTTGAACACTCATGCCAATTTTCATAGCCCGATTACTTGATTGGATCAGTTTTTACGGCCACCTGGTGGGCCTCCCAACAGAGATTTCATAGTGGAGTCGACTATGTGCAAAGGATTGTTTGTCTTGATCAAGAGTGTGTTTTAAAAAAAAAACATTTGAGATACTGGATGATTGGAATGTTTTAAGAAATATGTGGTAATAAAAGGATGACATTGGTGTTCAAATAAAAAATAATAATACAATGTGGTAGATTTATGGATGTGTGTTTTTTATGGGCAACATTCATCAGCTGAACACCCACGAGCCAAAAGAAAGAAGCGGCTGCCCACTTTCTAAAATGGTTGCATCATTAAGGGTGAATGATTCACGTTTTTGCAACAGGCAATGAAAAGAGGATGATCCATACATAAAGGGAAGCATTAATCCATGTTTTTAAAGCTCACGGTTTCTCCCAGCAAGAGTCTCACGTTTTTAGAAGGGGGAAACTCCATTATAAATGCCCATGAGCTTAAAAACGACCAGCACTATGGGGAGTCTGCAGATTCATGGCAAAAATGACCAAAGAAGAGAGATCCATGTTTTGCAGGTGAAGAACTTCATATGGGACAGCAAGTTAACACCCAGGTTTTGAAATAAACATTCACAATGGGCAATGAAATGCTCTACACAGCAGATATGCAAAGCCATAGCACAAGAAGAGCATCTACAGGTGTGTTGATCTAATATTCATTAAGTTTCATTTGTCCCACATTGGAGCTGTGGGGAGTTAAAATAATGTTTAAATACATTTGCAGTCCAATGCTTAGTGTCAATAAGACAGTGGCTTTTGAAGCCAAGTGCATGTGTAGGTGGGTCTAGTTGGCCAGTTAGGCAATGACATAATAAATTTTAAATAAAAATGCATGCCCAAATGATGACGTCAGCAGTTTAATCCGGCCGGAAAAGTAAAAAATCCGGCAGGTCGCTATGTCGCTTGCCGGAAAATCTCAAAAATCCGGCTAGCGATATAGCGAGGTTGCCGGAAAACTCAAGAATCCGGCAAGAGTCAAATCAGCGAATCAGCACGTGACACATGGCGATATGGTCAAACCAAGTTTGACCCGAGTGAAACATATGGTGGAATTTTCAAAGGTTAAAAAAAAAAGAATTTTAATTTTTTTTTTCTAAAAGTTCATGTGGGGTAGATTTTTTTAAATAAATTTTCACTTATCATATAGTTTGAAACTATATAAAAGTTGAAATTTTTGCAAAACTACATGGAAGTCATGAACAAGACTGAGATTTTCAAAAGGCAATATCTGGGGCAATTTTTAACCAAATTGGGCACTCCAATATACCATCGGAACCGGGAAGATCTGAATTTTCCGAATTTGAGGTTGTTTCTTGCACAGGTGCTCACCAGTTTGAGTTATAGGTCAATTTGTGTTTCTTGGGCCATTAGCGACAGAATGAGCAAACTTGATTCTAGAGCATCAAAATTGGTTAGAGGGCAATTTTAAAAGCTTGTCGGGATCTGAATATGGAGAAAAATCAACTCTCAGCAATTTTCTTGCATTTTGGAGGTCACTGTGAACTGATTTTCACATTTTACATTGAGTTCTTTTTTTTTTTTTATCAAAATCAGTTACATTATTTCATCATTAGGTTGCTGAGATATTTGAGGCTCTTGAGAGGTAAAATGAAAAGATTTGATTCACCAGTTGAGGGGAAAGATTAAAGAGTTGTTTTAACCCGTTAAGAAGGTTTTTCAGATAGACAAGTGTCAATTGCAAATCAAATCCAGGAATTGCCTTCTCCATACATATTCTGTCTTCTTCCCTAAAAAAAGGTTGTTGGTTGGTTTTCTATTTCCAGTTCTTGGAGCTCTGCTCAGGCTGTGAAAGCCACACACCCAGCATTTCTCTTTTGTATTGAGCAACATTCATGTTTTATGCAGATAGTTCTGGTCTGTTAGGTGATTTATGAGTTGTTTCCTGTACATTTCATGTATTTGGTTTCAAGGAAAGCAAATAAAGAGCAGCAAAGGTTTGAAGTTTAGTCTGAATCTTGTCTCCTGATTATGGCTTTGTTAATTCTTCTAATTTGTGATCAAAAAGCATGAATTAGGTTGCATTTCGTTTTGAAATGTATGGGGTTAAAATGTCTTGCTTATGGAACAAAGAACCATGTAATTGCTTGATATTTGTCACAGGGTTTACAAATTTCATGATAGGATGTTCTGAGTATGAGATTCATTCTGTAGCAGATGTCTATTCACAAGGTGAAAGATAGATCAAGGATCTTGATGTAGAGATACATCTGAGGTTTTCAGGAGATGTATGGTTATGATTCATTTAATTGCCCAATAAATAAGGCACTGGTCAGAGATAGGATCATTAAGTTCTATTGTTCATACTTGGGTCTTGCTGTTATCAACATATTAAATCAATTTTCCCTTTTATGTTGAAAGCTATTCAATGTTAACCCACACTTAGCTTGCCAGTTTCATGAGTTATGTTCTTAGCTTTTTCATGCTTATGATTCCTGGTTGAGTATAGAAGATTTAGGGGTTTTTATCTGCTTCATATTAGATTCAGTGTATGCTTTGACAACTGGTACCATATAAAGAATCTATAGGTCCACCCGCCTAGGTTTTGTAGAGCCTGAAGTGCAGAAGGAGTATAGCCTTATAGTTGGCCTGGTGTCTGAATGGATGTGTTGATAATGGGAGTTAGCTGCCCCTAGATGCATCTTGTTCTCATCAGGGTAATTGGAAATAGGTAACATTTTCAAACACCAACAAGTCTAAAGGAAAATCATTTCTGAGTTAGTACTGTTAACTGACTTGGGTTGGCTAACAAAGGATTTTCCTATATCACTTTTTTTGGTTAGTTCTAGCCAACTCATGGGATTGAAGTGTAAGAAGAAAGTGTGGAAGAAGCATGGGATTGAAAAGATAAATCAAGAAAATGAATTTAGAGTTGACTAAGCTAGAAAGAACATTCTAATTAAGAAGGATCAAGCTAAGCTAGAATAGAGATATGAAATCACCAAATACAATTTGCATTAGCAATCAGGTCATATCATTATTACTCTCTAAGAATTATAGCAGTGAACCAAATATCTTAACAAAGTTAGCTTAACAACTATTTGTCAAATCCTCTAACAAGGTGACATTTCTAGACATGTCTAAAGACCTCTACCAAGGCCACTCCTAACATGGTGAACTAAATCCTTTAATAGGATCAAACCTAACAGTGTGTTTTGTAACCATTAATAGGATTGACTCCTAACAAGCTTACTTTAGAAGAGTGAAAAATAGTAACTAGTTGAAATTGGTGGTTTTTTCCAAATTGGGTTTCCATGTTAAATGCTGGTGTCTCTTGTGTTCATGTTATTTGCTTTATGATTCTGCAACTAAGTTAATTAAGGTTAATCACACTTAATATCATAAGATCTACATGTTTAGTGTTAACAAAGTAACAATGCATATATTCAGTATTAACCAAGTGTTTACCAAGTGGTAGTGATTGTTAGTGTAAATTGAGTTACTATATTAACTAAGTATTTCAGTGCTAAGTTACAATAGTATTTTAGTTGTAGTAGGGTTTGGTTTTTATTTTTTATTGACATCTAAAGGGATCTAGGATTTTTTTTTTTGGTAACCAATTTACTCCTTCCCTCTCAATTACTCTTACATTTCTAGCAATTGGTATCAGATCTTTTGGTTCTTGTAGAGGAGGTTTCAAGGACCTAAGCTAAAGATCAAGATGTCTTACAGAAGGGAGATTCCTAAGCTAAACAAAGATAACTTCCAAGCATGACAGGAACTCATGAACTTAAATTTAGAAATAATTGGAGACTCGAGATTGAAGTACCTAAAAACCAAGTATGTGGCACCTACTAGAACTATGACTATGGAAGAAATTATAGAAAAGAAAAATTATAACATCATGATGATTGACATTTCTTCCACTCTCAACTATGTTGAATTTGATGAAGTACAAGATTGTGCTACTACTTATGAGATGTGGATCAAACTAAAAGTTATCTATGGAGGTGATGACAATGTAAGGAGAGCTAAGGTAGAAAGTCTCAAAGGTCAATTTGATCAGATGAAGATGAGAGAATATGAGAACATTGCATAGTACAATAAAAGAATCAAACCAATGTGTGTGCAATCAGAGCCTCGGGTGGGAAAAGTGATGATGTAATAGTGGTAAGCAAGGTACTCAGAACCCTTCTTCCAATTTATGCAATCAGTGTATCAACTATTCAAGAAATGAGATGTGATCCTAGAATGATATAGCCTTGGATGCACTATTGGTAAGGTTGACAATATTTGAGTTAGATAATTTTGATAATTATGTTCCTAACTCTAGTAACCTTGAGTTTGCATTCCAAGCCAAGCTATCACTCAAGAAAAAAGCTACAAAGTATAAAAGAAAGAGATTTGAAAATGAAGATGAAGATGGTTTTGATGATGATCTTGAAGTCATTGAAGCATTTCTTGCGAGAATATTTCCCAAAGGAAAAGGAAAGTATAAAAGGAAAAATTCCTTTGATCTTCTTTTCTTGTGAAGAAGTTGGTCACATTGTTGCAAGGTGTCCAAATAGAGAAGGAAAAGAAGAAAAGGAAGCATGACAAGTACAAAGGAAAGAAGGATTTCAAAAGCTACAAGGATAAAGGTAAGAAATATTGTTACATGGAAAAAGATTCTGATGAGAATGATAAGATGGCCCTTATCTCATGTGGTAGTAATAATGATACATGGATTATTGGTAGTGGTTTTTCTCACCACATCACTAGTGATCAATCTAAATTTGAGCATTTGGAACACTATGATAGTAGGAGTGTCAGATTTGGAAATGATGAACCATGTTATGTGAAGGGAAAAGGTTGTATTGCACTAAAAAATGATCTCAGATGTGATAATGATTATTGGGTTGAAGGACTAAAGAATAATATGCTTTACGTGGCACAA
Organism: Cupressus sempervirens; assembly: GCA_028749045.1. Taxonomy (NCBI): domain Eukaryota; kingdom Viridiplantae; phylum Streptophyta; class Pinopsida; order Cupressales; family Cupressaceae; genus Cupressus; species Cupressus sempervirens. The sequence goes on along the minus strand of CM053791.1, from coordinate 459,703,036 downwards.
TTGAATAACATTGGATTTAAGGTGGACTTAATGAATAGAAAATCCAAGCTACTAGATTCAGATGAAAATCTGTTGGTACTGGTAATAAAACAAGAGGTAATCTATCCTACCTAGATCTAACTTTAAATTCATGTTTCATAGCTCAAGTAGAAGAAAGCTAATTATAGCGTAAAAGGTTGTGTCATGTGACTTTTGATAATCTGGTCAACATAAGAAAGAAAAAAAATGTTAGAGGCATTCCAAGCCTAAAGAAACTTGATATGGGCATGTGCGAGAATTGTCAAATTGGAAAGATGGGAAAGACAAGTTTTAGAAGCAAAAACTATCATTATGAAGAAGTCTTGGAGCTAGTTCATACAAACCTTTTTGGACCTATTGGTATACAAAGCTACATAGAAGATAAGTACTCTATTTTGCTTGGTTATGATTATTCTAGGATGATGATAGTTATGTATTTAAAGGAGAAATCAGAAGCTTTTCAAAAGTTCAAATGGTATCTGGCTAGAGTTGAGAAAGAAACATGAAAGAAATTAAAATGTTTAAGATTAGATAGAGGAGTTGAATTTAGCTCTAATGAATTCAATAAATTCTGTAGGAATTAAGAAATAGGTATCTACACCTGGTACACTTCAATAGAATGACATTGCTAAAAGAATGAATATATCAATCATGGATTGTGCAAGGATGCCGATGATAGAGAAGAACATTGCAATCAAATATTGGAAGGAAGAAATCAACACTGTAGTTCATACCTTGAATCAAGTTTAGTTGAAGAAGAACTCAAATCAAACACCTTTTGAATTATGGTATGGCTATAAGCCTAATGTGTGTTACTTCAAAGTATTTGGAAGCAAATGTTATATTTTGAAGGAGTCAAGAAAAGGAAAATTTGATGTGAAAAGTGATGAAGGCATATTCTTAGGATATTCCAATAAAAGTAAAGCATACAAACATTTGAATCTATCTACTCACAAAGTTATAGAAAGTGAACATGTAAAGATTGATGAGTTTGTAGAAGAGTCTAAAGAACAAAGTAGGACAGAACCTGAAAACTACAAAAAAATTGTTTACTATGAGCCCGATACTTTATAGTCTAAAGGACCTAAGTCAAAGTTAGAAGGACCAAAGTTACTACTAGTACAACCTAAGTCACAATCATAAGGACTTGAGTTACTACCAGTGCAACCTAAGTCACAGTCAGAAGGACCTAAGTCACAATCATAAGGACTTGAGTTACTACCAGTGCAACCTAAGTCACAGTCAGAAGGACCTAAGTCATAGTCAAAAGGACCTAAGTCGCAGTCAAAAGGACCCAATTTTTAGCAAGTGCAAATCAAGTCATCTGAAGGACCTAAGTCACAGTCAGAAGGACCTAAGTCGCAGTCAAAAGGACCCAAGTTTTAGCAAGTGCAAATCAAGTCATCTAATGGACCCAAGTCACAGATAGTGGGACCTAATCATGATTCAAAAGATCATTGTAAACTTAGAAAATTCAAAAAGAAGGAACCTAAATTTTCTAGATATTTCAAAAGACATCATGCACCCAAGAAAATCATTGGAGATCAGTTAGATGGTACAATGATAATGAACAAACTAGAACTCTTGTTCCTAGACCAAAGGACAAGAATAAAATTGGCACAAATTGGCTATTTAAAAATAAGTTGAATGAGAATGAAGAAGTTTCAAGAAATAAGGCAAGATTAGTTTACAAGGGTTATGATCAAGAGGAAGGTATTGACTATGGAGAAAATTTTGCTCATGTTTCTAGACTAGAAGGTGTTAGAACACTCCTTGCATATGCAACACATAAAGCATTCAAAGTATATCAGATGGATGTGAAATCAACATTCTTGAATATAATCTTAGAAGAGGAAGTGTACATTGAGGAACCAAAAGGTTTCATTGATCCTAGCAAAGGGGACATGGTTTGAAGACTACACAAAGTGTTGTAAGGTCTCAAACAAGACCCCAGAGCATGGTATGAAAGGTTACATAATTATCTCATAAAGATTGGTTTTTAAAGAACTGATGATAAAAACAACCTAAACATCAAAGAAGGATTGGATAAGAAGATAGTGTTGGTAGAAAACTTTGTGGATGATACATTATTTACTAGAAATGGTGACTTGTGCAAATATTCTTCTGTGGAAATGGGTAAGTAATTTGAAATGTCAATATTTGGAGAGATCAAATTATTTGTTGGCTTATAAATTCAATAGATGAATGATGTTATCTATATCACTCAATCAAAATACATCAAGGAGATATTGAAGAAATTTGGAATGGAGGATTCTAGACCATTTGGAACACCTATGTCTACTAGACATAAGATTTCCAGAAATGATGATTCCAAAGAGGTAGATCAGACTACATATAAATCAATAATTGGAAAACTTCAATATATAGTGCACACAAGCCTTGATATAGCATTAATAGTTGGTATGGTGGCTGGATTCCTTGTTAATCCTAAAGAAAGTCATATGATGGCAATAAAAAGAATCATGAGGTATCTAAAAGGTACTAAACTTTATGATTTGTGGTATAAAAAAGGAGGAAATTTTGAATTGAAGGCATTTACTGATGTAGATTGGTAAGGAAGTATTAATGATAGGTAGAGCACTAGTCGTGGATCACTTTTTCTTGGAAAGATGCTAGTATCCTAGAAAACCAAGAAGCAAAACTATATCTCCCATTCTAAAGTAGAAGAAAAATATGTTGTTGCAGTAGTCAATTATTCCAACATTGTGTAGTTCAAGCAACTATTATTAGGTATGAAGGAGGAGATCAAGGACCCAATTGTTATCTTCTATGGTAACACCAGTGCAATCAACATATCCAAGAATCAAGTGACCAAAAAAAACACATTGCAATTAAATATCATTTCTTGAGAGAATTGGTTCAAGAAAAGGAAGTGAGATTAGAATATGTGAATACAAAATAATAGATTGCAGACATATTCACCAAGTCATTGCCTAGGGATGCATTTTTGTATCTAAGAAGTAAGCTAGGGTCATTCCCCTATTTGAAGCTCACTAATTAGATTTTAGTGATGCATCAACCAAGCACGTTAAAGATCAGACAAGTTGATGCAGTATTTTTAGAGAAGATTGCATATGAATCTATACATCAAGGTACATGGAGGCTACATTGATTGTTGTCTTTAGCATAAGATGTCAAAGAGGGAGAGTTTACTATCATACATTAGAGAATTTTTATTTAGGGAAAATGTCTAATAGGGAGATTTTTTTGTCATATATTAGAGAAATTTTTGTGAATATTAGAGATGTCAAAGAGGGAGAATGAATTTGGTTGATATCAAAGAGGGAGAGTTTGATATTGTAGTCATTGCAATCAAAGACTGATGATAGAGGGAGTTCACACTGATAGAGAGAGTTCTCATGGATGAGAATTGGAATAAAACTAAGGATATTATCCTTACTTCTATTTTGATCTGAAATTTCTATGTATCATGACATCTTGTGTTGCCATAAATGCCAAAGAGGGAGATTTTTGGATACAATCATTTAACTGTATGTTGTCTTTGATGTTAAACAAATGTCAAGTATATACCAAGAAATTAGTATATTTTGAGCTCACTTGGGAGTCAAAGAAAGTTGTAGTGTATGATGAGCATCTCAACATTAACCAAGTTCAAAGCAAGGGTTAACCGAGCTCACTCAGAAGCCAAAGGGAGTTTGTAGGAAGATAGTGTCTATCGAGCTCACTTAGTTACCAAAGAAAAGTTGGCATGGAATGAGTATTAACTAAGCTCACTTGGTAACTAAAGGAATTTTGAAGAAAAATCATTTTTGAGTTAGTGTTGATTGAGTTGGGTCAGCTAATGAAGGATTTTCCTGTATCAATTTTGTTGGTTAGTTCTAGCTAACTCATTGGATAAATTTCATTTATTTCAAATTGTATTCAAGCCAACTTGACAAGGTAAAACATATAAGTATAAGGTCAAGTTGAGGATTGAATTGTAAGAACAATGTGTGAAGAAGCATGGGATTGAAAAGATAAATCAAGGAAGTGAAATTAGAGTTGACAAAGCTACAAAGAACATTCTAATCAAGAAGGATCAATTATTAAATCCAAAACTAAGATATGAAATTAGAAAATACAATTTACATTAGCAATCAGGTCATATCATTGATACTCTCTAATAATTATAGCAGCGAATCAAATCTCTTAATAGAGTTAGCTTAATAGCAATTTGCAAAATCCTTTAACAAGGTGGAATTTCTAGATTGAAGTGTCTAAGGACCTCTAACAAAGCCACTCCTAATAGGGTGAATTAAATCCTTTAATAGGGTCACAACTAATAGTGTGTTTTGTAACATTTAACAAGGTTGGCTCTTAAGAGGGCTCACTTCAAAAGAGTGAAAAGCACTAACTAGTTGCAATTGGTGTTTTTTTCCCAAATTAGGTTTCCATGTTAAATGTTGGTGTCTCCTGTGTTCATGTTATTTTATTTATGATTCTGCAACTAAGTTAATTAAATTTAATCATACTTAATATCATAAGATCTACATGTTCAATGCTAATAAATTAATAGTGCATATATTCAATATTAACTGAGTGTTTATCGAGTGATAAATATTGTTAGTGTAAACCAAGTTAATCTGTTACCCAACTATTTCGGTGCTAACTGAGTTACAATAGTATTTTAGTTTTAGTAGAGTTTGGTTTTTGTTTTTATGGTAACTGATTCACCCCTCCCCTCTTAGTTACTCCTTTTACATTTCCAACAATCTTGATTATTAGTCATGCTAAATATCAACACATGATATTCACCAAGAACTCAAAATGTTTATAAGGTATGTGCACACAAATTCTATGCAAAGTATAATTTGTCATGATCTATGTAGACATCATAAGATATCTATTAGAATAGAAAATTAAGTTATTGTAAGATAGTCACATTTCAATAACTTTTACAAACACAAGTGATGATCATTTAGAAGTTGTCATGTCCTCATGATGTACATAGGGGGTAAGCCCATCAAATCATGCAGTCATATACATGATAGCAAAAGTTTACATGAAATAAAAACTTCTTCTTATTTTGATACGATAAAAAAATTGAAGATCAAATAGAACATATTCTCTATTTTCTCCTTCATATAGATTTTTTAGACTCCCTATGAACATTAATCTTCTAAGTTCCTTTATCTTTGAAGAAGTATCTGACTCCCTCTAAATTTGATATAAATCTTCATTTTCCTACAAGATCATCCCAAAGAAAAGGGAAACAAATCAAAGAAAATAGCTATAATAGTATGTATAAGAGAGAGACTATAATGTAATGCTTAAAGATTAATAAATTCTTATGTGTACATCATCATCCTTAATGCAAGATGCTTCAAATCCTTTACTCAATTCTCGTGGCATTTCAACACTACTCTTTGTTTCTTCATTGTATCTTTTGATATATTTTAACATTCACACTTATTAATTGAGAGGGAACTCTCTATAACCACTCAACATGTTCAACCATGTACTATTTCCCATGATAATGGTAAAAGAGTAGTTTTCATGGCTTAGCTAAATGTCTCCTACATTTCGTGTGGCAAGAGAAAGTTGACTTCCATAGGCTTCATCTTATGAGTATCAAAGGCTTGATAAATATTTATCTTAGATTTAGAAATCCTCTACATTCTTCACAAGTTGAAGATAATTTTTAAACATTGATCTTTGAAATAATGAATGCAATATATTTTCATTGTAAATCTTAGTTCCATAAAGAGCCCTATGACTAGAGTTCCATCATTATTGCCATACATCATGCACAAGGAAAGACTATTGCTTAATGCTCATGGACATTGTTGAAGATTAGTTTGATGACTCCCGATATGTCATTCATGTATCTCCTAATTGTTAGAGTAAATAATTAATTTATTAATTATTTATTCTATTTACTTAAGCTTACTTAGGTAAATACATTCATTAATTAGTTGTAGCCTAGGAGTTTGTTATAAGTTGTTGACAATACGAGAGTTTGTTCTCTCCTAAGTCATACTTATCCTCTCACCTTGTTCGAGGACTTTCCACCTCATGTGGATATATGCTTAGTTGTCACACTTATCTCCTAGCGTCTTCTAGCTTGTTCTAAAAGCTTCCTTGAGGCCTTTATAAGTAGCCTCTCTCTCATTGTATCTCAACATCATCACTTCTTGCATATTGTAAATACATATTTTCTTATGTTGCAATAACTTGTAGTCTCTCATGTCCATTTAGGGTTTTTCCCTAGCTCCATGCTCTTCTCTCCTTGGCTTCCCTTTGATAGGTTATTTTCATTCAGGTGATCTTGGGCATCTTTAGAGTTGGATTTCATCAACTCCAACATGGTATCAGAGCCTTCCTGCTGCTACTTGGTTGAAGAATTTTTGAAGTCACAAACCCTAGTTTGTTTGTGCATTTTTTTCAAATCAGGGGAACATCAATTTTTTAGAATACATTGGGCCCAAACAGATGTTTCCATTGGATTCAAAAGGTTGTTTGTAGTCAAGATTCATATAAAATTTGTCAATTTTGGAGACAGGGCTTTGGGAGGCAAAAAAATTTGTTTCAGGCATTCCGTACAGACTGTACGGATGTAGGGTCAAATTTTTTTTTAAAAAATCAAATTGTGTAGTGCCACCATGGGGCCACCACCCGCACATATCCTGCAGTAGTTGTAGTTAGTAGCGTCGTAGCTCAGCCTTAGACCATGCTCCGCTTGAGCGCCACCTCTTCCAGGTGGCACCCCCTCTGCGCCTAGCTCCTCCTCCACTCAGCTTGGTTTTGCAACAGATTTTGCCGCTCTGCACTAGGTTTCGCCGCCTCTGTAGATTCTGCCTGGTCAGTAGCTATGGGGGTGACATATGGCATGGGTGCCATGTGGACCCTGCCATGTCACCTGCCACATGGCATCCACATGGCACTACTATGTGACCTCCTTTTTTGCTAAGATGCGCTACAAGCTGTCAATTTTAAGCTAGTGAAATGTTGATGTCAGCACTACATCATCCACTTCTTGCACCTCTCCTCCTAGGTCCTTTTTGACCTCCCTTCAGTTTTTTGGCCATAACTTGAGCATACGGAGGTATTTTTTTTATCTGAAAGAAGCACCAAAAAGCTGGTTTTGAGACAGAGATATTCATGTAGGTACTTTCAAGTTTTGATGTTGTTTTATACTTTTTTTTGTAGTTAAAGTCTGAAGTCTTATTTTTTACTCTAACAAGCTTTTCTTTTGTGTCCCATTGCCATTTTTTAAAAACGTTATATTTTTGGAAAGCTAGTTTTATTTAATTTTCAAAAATGCTATCATTTCCTTCAGATTCTACCCCATGCTCTTTCTATCATTATTTTGGCATTTTCAGTCCATGGTGGATATCTTGGGTGTTCTAGGTCTGAGGATCATTTTCTTGGTATGGGATCCTTTGTTTTGGGTTGTACTATGTTTTGTTGCAGCTTGTTTTTAGTTTTGATTATTGTAGCTATCATTTTGAAGCACTTTTATGTATCACATTGAGATAAAATGCCACTCTTGCATTTCAGGGTTCATGAACGTTGTTTTTGACTCAGTTGTACATGCACTATTTTCATAAAGAACCATGGGGGGAATAGTAGTTGCCATGTTTGTGTCATCTTCCTTTGTCAAGTGAGTGTCCCTTCCATGACATTAGCCCCATGCAAAGTCAGTTTGACCATGTTTTTATGGGTGTTTGTACCTCTTTCCCTCTCTCGTCATTCTTGGTTTATTTGCAGGAGACTTTGGCCCACCTTTTTTAGTTTCCTATCATCTCACCCCATCTGCATTAAGGGGGGGTTATTCTTTTTTTCTAATGCTTCCATTATTTGATGGTTTGATAGTGTGAACTATGTATTTAGTGTTTGATCCTATATACAAGGCGATTGCAGTGGCTGGCTACCTATGCACTTTGGTGAGATGGATCATCTACCATATAGACATGCTCGGTTCGTGCCTTCTTCTTCCATGGAGGTTCTTTAGATCAGCAGTTCTCTTTTTGATGGTAGATATTAGGACTTCTTCATGCTTCAATGTTGCTCTTCATGATCACTCATTGTTCTTTTTTTAGGGGCATTCCCTAGTTGGAGGCTTCTTCAGTTCTTCACTAGGTTCTTACCTCTTTTTGGGGGAGAGTTTTTCCTACGTGGTTTTCTCTCTTTCCCCATTTTTAGAGGTTACATTTTGTTGCATTGTACATGGGTACCTAACATGGCCTCATTGTCAGGACCCATTCTACATTTCATCTTAGTTTTGTGAGCTTAAGGCATTTCCCTAAGTTGCACTTAAGGGGGTGTTAGAGTAAATAATTAATTTACTAATTATTTATTCTATTTACTGAAGCTTACTTAGGTAAATGCATTCATTAATTAGTTGTAGCCTAGGAGTTTGTTATAAGTTGTTGACAATACGGGAGTTTGTTCTCTCCTAAGTCATACTTATCCTCTCACCTTGTTCGAGGACTTTCCACCTCATGTGGATGTATGCTTAGTTGTCACACTTATCTCCTATTGTCTTCTAACTTGTTCTACAAGCTTCCTTAAGGCCTTTATAAGAAACCTCTCTCTCATTCTATCTCAACATCATCACTTCTTGCATATTGTAAATACATATTTTCTTGTGTTGCAATATCTTGTGGTCTCTCATGTCCATTTAGGGTTTTTTCCTAGCTCCATGCTCTTCACTCCTTGGCTTCCCTTTGATAGGTTATTTGCATGCAGTTATTCTTGGGCATCTTCAGAGTTGGATTTCATCAACTCCAACACTAATAACATGTAATAGTTACTAATGACCATTCAACCACCTCCTCCATTTCTTATTGTTATAGTTTGCAACCTTCGAAATATTAACCAATCATTTGTTAAACATTTTTTTTCTTTTCCTATAATTTAGACTTTATGTTGGAATATATTTTTTGTCATAATCAAATAAGTCATCAGCGCTATATTTTATAATATTTTTTCTTTGATAATAATATTTTTTCCAATAATTACAATAATATCAATTAATTCTTTCACAAAATACAAGACGTTCAAGCAATTTCATTTTGAACTAATCTTCATAGTATGACATTAATTCACATCTGATAATGAAATTGCACACAAGTTAAGGATTAAAATTTAACAAATTCATGTCATTTGATTATTTATATATCACTACATATTAGATGTTCTTAGTAACATGTTGTTCTATAGAACAAATATCACCAAACCATATCATTGGTTTATAGAAAAGTAGTGATACAAAAGAACAAAATGCTATTTTCTACCCTCCATCACTGATAGGACACGTGCTACATGATTAGAGAACACTTGTGTAATCAGAGGATAATTTTCCTCTCACCAATTGTTGCCCACTCTAGACATGAGTTATTGACTGTGAGGCTACCAGACTTGGAAATGATGTTATGGTAATATTTTCCCATAAAGATGACCCTTGCTCCTCTAAGAACAAAATATTAATGTAAATACAATTCTAAAGAATTGAACTATTCCATGAAAAATGTAGAGTGCAATAATATTTCCTGGTGTGGTAGCTCAAACAATAGCCACATGAAAGATCAATCTTAAGGGAAGTTTTACGTAGACTTGAGCTTATCTAAATTCAGCTTCATAAAAATTTCAATAATATTTAGACTCAAATAATATCATAATATAGAGATTATTATTTCAGGTGAATTATTCATGAAATTTGACAGTTATATTAATCTCATGGTTTGGGAGGGAAATTGACTTTGATACCATGTTGATTTTTATGGATTAGTTGCAAATGTAGTAGAACTCCCTTCTTGGTATATATGTTCCAAGTGCAACAATCTCTCTTTATATTATGGATGAGATATGGATAGATATGTCTCCTTTTTGGTACATGTCTATTCATTAATATTTAATTAATATAATAGTTTATTATTTAAGTACACACACATAAATATCATATATATATATATATATACAACTTTAGTTTAATCCCATGATTTTATCTAACTGAAGCTACCAAGCATTAACATTATGAGTGTGTGGTTTTTGTTTTAGCTCTCCTCAATGATATAATAACTATGCAATGAAAGGTGGATAATTTTTGAAGGGAGGAGAGTTCAATTTATAGGCAAAAGGGGATGAAAATGGATGGTAGAGATTCAACCTTGAGAGATTCTTATGAGTGGCCAAGATTCAAGTAAAATGGAGTAGACATATTGTACTTTCTCAAATGCATAGTCTTGTGATAAGTGTCACAAGGAGAACACATGTGAGAGGATTAGGGTTTTCGAGGGAATGTGGTCATTTTGGGGATTGTGAAGGAGACAAAGGTTAAGAGGGAGTTGGATTGTGTAAGGGATGTTTAAATGCATTTAAGGTTGACTTTAATGTACTTAGGTTGGGGAATGAGGGATGTGACTAGAGTTGACTTGAGTGAAGTTTGGGATTTATTATTCCTGGTGCTTAAGGTTGTGCTTATAATTAGGGTGAGCTTAGTCTTGGATAAGGGAGTGATTAAGAGGGAAGTGGGAATGTTAGGCAAATGCAAGTGGGTAATTTAATCAACTAGGTTTAATTAGCTAATCAATTACATTTAGTATGGGTGAATGGATTGGGTTGAGTCTAAACCAAGAGGTTAGTAATGAGTTAAGGGTTAGGTTAGGGTCAAGGATTGATTAAACAAAATTTATTTAATCAAAGTGGGGATTTGGAATTAAATAGAATGGGTATTGTGAAATTATTCATTTTAATAGAAGAATAGGGATTTAATTAATATTCAAACTATTGGTTGTCATTTAATTTATTAATTGGTTGTAGTGATTTAATTAGATCAATTAACTAGGGGATGAGATAAATTAATTAAATATTAAATATTCATTAATAAAATCTTAGAAGATGACTAAATAAGATTATTTAATTATGTAATTAGATTTAGTTGTCTTCACCAATAATCTTGTATTAACCCACCAATTATAGTCATAGTCATGATTTTTAAGAAGTGATGCATGAGCTTCACCAATATGCATTATACTTCATGTGACAGTTTAAGGTTTTCCATGGCAAAAGAAAGTGGATAAAAAATAGAGTATATTCTAATAATCTTGTCTTATCCCACTAGTTATAACTATACTCATGATTGTTGAGAACTAATGCATAAGCTTCACCACCATGCATTCCAGTTCATCTTCCAATTTAATATTTTTCATGGAAAATGTTTACTCCAATGTACCTTTATATACTCAATTTCTTCATACCATTAGAATATTCCTATCCAACTAAAGTATCATTCACTATATTTATAATTATCAAATTATTATTTATGATAGTGTACTATCTTAAAATTGAAGAAACCCTAAGACCTTTTAGCACCCATCCTTTAGTGACCTTATGGACCATGGATGGATTCATGTTCAATAATCTCCTTCTCCTATTTCACCTTGTGCCTTTTATGTTTATCAATGTCATTTCTAAGACCCCAAGGTTGGCTCTATATGGGCCAACCATGGAATAGATCAACCTAGGTTGACCTCTTGTGGAATAGGTAAACCTAGGTTGACATCTTGTGGAATAGTTTGACCTATTACACATATATTTTAAATCTCAAGGGTAGTTTTATCTTGGGGTTGTAGTTTTTTTTTTTTTGTAAAATCTAGTGTCCTTTTCAGTTAGTTTTATTTTTATGCTTGAAAATGAGTGTAAAAGGAAGTTGATGTACCTCATTTTGACATCCATAAACATCACATGGTATCAAGGCAATCTTAAGACATCCAAAAAAATTCAAGCATCCAAGGTATTCAAAGATTCAAGGATCCTTTGTGAGTATTTTATCTTTAAGATCTAACATTTTGTTGTGATGTGGAGCCTAAATAGACTCAAAGGTTAATATTTTCTCACTTTATTTGATGTAGTTCCACCCCAAATTGTTTCTATAAGGTCAAGGGGTAGTTCTCCTTGCAAGATCCAAGAAAAGAGCCCCAAGCACACTCCCTATCAAGTCAAAGATGATTTTGCAAAAACATGATCTAAGACATTCTTTAGCATCTGCAAGCACTCAATAAATATATCAATGTCAACAACTCCCACTCAACTATTGTACCAAGTCACCCATGACATTATAACATCTATCTCCTACATAAAGATCCTCTAGGTCTACACACACAACCAAAGTTTTAGTACCAAGTGAAATCAAAATATCCAAACCAAGAAGATACAAAACAAACTAGGAACCTATCTTGCATCATCACATCATCACTGTCATAAGTGTCAAAAATGATTGAAAAGCTCATGAATGAAGAGTAATGGAACTGGTAAAGAAATTTTTCAATCATTTTTTTGTCATTGATATCAAACTTGCTCCTTGTAGGAATGCCAATTGCTTTAGTGACCCAAATACTATCAATTGGTTGATTGACAAGGAGGTGGCAATCAATAAGATGTAACTGAGTACCTAGAGAAAGGTTGAAGTTATGATGTTGTAATGAAGTATAAGGATCAGCTAAGCCATTGATGAAATAGTGCATTGATGACATACTCTAAGACATAGAGGATGGACACACTAAGACACATGATGTAAGGATTAACTAAGTTCTAGTTTGTGTCGAACAAATTCTCTATTGAAGCTGAGCATGTTCAATTTTAGTGTGTGCTGAGTGAAGATCAAGTATAAAGAAATCTTTAAGTGCTGAGAAACTGAGTGATCTTCAGGTGCTGAGCAAGAAACAGGTGCCGAGTGAAGATATAGGTGCCAAGCAAGATACAAGTGCCAAGTAACATAGAAGAAGTCAAGCATAAGAAAATCAATAATGCCTAGTTGCTGCATTATTTTGAAAATCAAAGATTTGCCAGATTTGAGCTGACATGGTAGTTATCTAGAATTTTGTGAATCAAATAAAAGATAAGAATGATGAGCTAGTGGCACAGAACACTATGTAAAATGTTTTTGACGAATACAATTGGATTCTAGAAAAAGTTTCTAGATAAGAGCAAGATATGGGATAGATACATTGTATCCTACCTAATCTATTGAAACCCTAAAATTGGATAAGGCAAATCGAGCAAGAAAGGTATCCCAAATTTCTATTTAAGGAGTCATAAGGTCACAAAGCACAGTGGTGGTCAAGAATGAAAGCATGAACTGCTAAAAATAGATACTCTTCTTTGATAGGTGACCATAGATATGAGTGCATTGGTATGATGAGTAAGAAGACTCAAGGTGGCAAAGCTTGAGATGACAAGCTAACAGAGTTGAAGTGATTAAAGCCAAGTAAAGGATTGAACTGAAGTGTGATCTATAATCTGCAAGATATGTTGTAAGTTGTATCAGATCAAAAGCCATTATTATTACTCTCTAGCAATTGTAACAATTAAAATAAATCCTATGGACTTAAGTTGGTTTAATAGCCATGTTGTAAATCCTTTAATAGGGTGACATTCGAAGTGAATGTTCCAAATTCCTTTAACCAGGCCCATTCCTAACAGTATGGTGAAATCCTCTAACAAGGTCACATTTAACAATGTATTGTAGCCTTTAACAGGGCAGGCCTTTAACAGGGTAGACCATCAGAAGTGGTTGAAATCAATTGCACAATTATTTAGTGGGTATCATCCCCACTCTAGTTTTACCTTCTTATTCTTGAAGGGTTTCTGGGTTATCAAATCCTTAGTGTTATGGTGTGATGCATGTTTACTTTTCATGATTGTTTATGTTCAATTGCATGCATGATAGTTTCAGTTATGTGCCATTAAGGATTTGTAGAAAAAGTTACATTAGAAATCATTGGACCTTGAATAAATTATTCACCCCCCCCCCCCCCCCCCACCCTTTCAGTTATTCTAAAGAATTATAACAATTGGTATCAAAGCCTAGTTGCTGACTTAGTTTAAAGGGACTAGAAGCAGAAAAGATCAAAATGCCTAAGAGAGAAGTTCTCAAGCTCAACAAAGACAACTTTGTTGCACGGAAAAGCTTGATGAAGCTACATCTTGGATCCATAGGAGATTATGCCCAAAATTCAATTGTTACTAAACATGTTGATCCAATTGGTACTCTTAATGCAAAAGATTTGAAAAACAAACAGGAACACAATCAGACAATGCTAGAAATTGCTTTTGCACTCAACTATGTTGAATTCGATGATATCAAAGGATGTGACACTGCATTCAAGATGTGGAAAGACCTATCAGACATTTATGGAGGAGATCAGAATGTCCAAAGAGTGAAAAGAGAAAGCCTTAGAGGAAAGTTTGATGATATGAAAATGGAAGAAAGTGAGAATGCTGCTCAGTATGCCTCTAGAATAAAGGAAGTGGTAAGTGCAATAAGATGTTTGAATGGTCAATTAGATGATGATATTATTAATATAAGTTCTTAAGAACCTTGCTCCCTATCTATGCTATTAGAGTATCAGCTATACAAGAGCTAAGATGTGTGCCAGGAAAAAATCTAAGTTTTGAAGGTATAGTGGGTAGACTCATTGCATTTGAGTTATCTAACTTTGACAACTACAGAACTGAGAATGTTGAATCTGCTTTCAAGGCCAAGCTATCACTGTAAGATGTTGAACAAGTGAAATCAAAGAAGGGAAGAAAGATGAAATATGTATCCAGTGATAGTAGCACTAATGAGGAAGATGTGGAACAATTAGAAGCATTACTAGCTAGAAGATTTCATAGAGGAAAAGGAAAATTCAAAGGTAAGTTGCCTATCATTTGTTTCAATTGCAATGAAGTAGGACATATTGCTGCAAGGTGTACACAGAAAAAGGAATACAAGGAAGGCAACAAGTACAAACATAGAAGAGAAGATGATAAGAGAGATTACAAAGACAAAGGAATTGTTATATTGTTGAAGAGGATTTGTATGATAATGATGATGAAGTTGTTTATGTGGCCATGAAGTACCAATCTGATGAAGAAGAGCCTACAACACTGGTAACATGTATGAACAAGAATGACAGATGGATCATAGACAATGGATGCTCACATCACATGACAGGAGACAAAAGTAAGTTTGTTAACTTTACTCAGTATGATGGAAATAGTGTTAGATTTGGTAATTATGCTCCATGTCAAATCAAAGGAAAAGGTTCCATTAAGCTTATAGAGCAAATTTCATGTGATAATGCATACTATGTTGAAGGAATAAACTAAAATCTACTAAGTGTCTCACAGTTAGGCAATGTAGAGTGCAAAGTAGAATTTGGAAATAAAACTGCAAAAATCTATGATACTGATGGTAAATTGATAGGAAAAGGGGATCAAACAAGAAATAATATGTTTTATCTTGATATGGAAAATGCTTCTTGTCTTGTTGCAAAATTTGATGATGTGTGGTTATGGCATAAAAGGCTATGTCATGTCAACTTTTATAATCTAGTCAATATTAGTAAAATGAAGAAAGTCAGAGGTTTACCTAAACTAAAGAAGCTTGACAATATCATGTGCAAACAATGTCAGCTAGGAAAGATGACCAAGTCAAGTTTCAAGAGTAAAAACTATACATCTAAAGAAGTACTTGAGTTAGTCCATACTGACTTATGTGGTCCAATAGAAGTACACAGCTGCAAAGGAGATAAATATATAATGTTGTTTGTTGATGACTATTCCAGGATGATGACTATTATGTTCTTAAAGCAAAAATCTGATGCTTTTCAAATGTTTAAGTGGTATGTGGCTAGAGTTGAAAAGGAAACAGGAAAGAGTTTGAAGCACCTGAGATCAGACAGAGGTGGTGAATTCACATCAAATGAATTTGAGACATTTTGCAATGATAAAAGAATCAAGAGACAAACATCAACTCCTAGAACTCCCCCACAAAATGGAATTATTGAGAGAAGAAATAGATCTGTGATTGATTGTGCCAGAACCTTAATGATGGAAAAGACTGTTGCTCTAAAATATTGGAGAAAAGCTGTAAGTGTGGCTATTCATACACTGAACCGAGTACAAGTCAAGAAAGGTACAAGTGCAACACCTTTTGAATTATGGTATGGTCATGGTATGGTCACTCACCCAATGTAAAGCATTTCAAAGTAATTGGTTGTAAATGCTTTATCCTTAAAGATGCTAGAAATGGAAAATTTGATGCAAAAAGTGATGAAGGCATATTCCTTGGTTACTCCACTAGAAGTAAAGCATATAAGTGTTTAATTACTAACATTGACAAAATTGTGGAAAGTGCAAATGTAAACTTTGATGAGCATGTAGATGTCCAAGTTAAAAAAAAAAAGAGAATGGATGACTACAGAACCTTTGTGTATTCTTATGAAGAAATGTCAGTTGACGAGAATACTATCAATCAAATTAGGATTCAATAGCAAGTTTCAGTTTTAACCGAATCACAACTAGTGAATGTCAAGCTGCATTCAGAAGCCGAGTTGCAGAATGAAGGAAATGCACATTCTAATTCTGAAGTCAATACATATGAAAGAGATGTAGAACTACCTAACAATGAAGTGCATAGTGACCCTGAATTTGAAAGATCAAACATGGAAATAGGGATAGAACCAAGATTATCCAAATATATGAAGAGACATCACCTTGTTGAACAAATAATTGGTGACAAAGATGCAAGACCAATGACAAGGAATAGACTAAGAAATGAATCATATCTGTTAAGAAAATTTGAACCTAAAATAGTGTATGATGCATTGCAAGATGGTGACTAGTATAAAGCTATGGAAGAAGAGATTGATCAAATAAAGAAGAACAAAATCTGGAGTTTGGTTCCCAGACCAGTTGACAAGAATGTGATTGGCACTAAGTGGGTGTTCAAAAACAAGCTAGATGAGAATGGTGAGATTACTAGAAACAAAGTCAGACTAGTGTGTAAGGGTTATGCTCAATAAGAAGGATTAGACTATGGGGAAACATTTTCCCCTGTTGCAAGAATGGAAGGAGTAAGAACTTTACTTGCATATGTTGCATATAAAATTTCTTAAGTCTATCAGATGGATGTGAAGTCTGCTTTTCTGAATGGTATATTGGAAGAGGAAGTCTATATTGAACAACCAAAGGGATTTGTTGATGAGAACAATAGGGATATGGTTTGTAAACTACATAAAGCACTCTATGGTCTGAAACAAGCACCTAGAGCATGGTATGAGAGACTTCACAAGTATCTAGTGCAAATAGGATTTGAAAGAACTGATGATAATAGCAACATGTACATCAAATTAGAAGAAGGTAAGGATATTATTGTATTTGAAATCTTAGTGGATGACATAGTGTTTGGAGGAAAGGTAGTGCTTTGTAAAAGTTTTGCTGACAAAATGAAACATGAGTTTGAGATGTCTATGTTTGGAGAGATCAAATTTTTTGTTGGTTTGCAAGTACATCAACTAAAACATGGTATATTTATGACACAATCAAAGTACATCAAAGAGATACTTAAAATGTTTGGATTGGAAGATTCCAAACTAGTCAGCACACCAATGGCAATAGGACATAAACTATCCAAAAATGATGTATCAGCTGAAGTTAATCAAAAAATGTATAGATCCATGATTGAAAAACTACAATATGTTGTACATAGTAGACCAGACATAGCACTAGTAGTTGAAATAGTGGCTAGATTATCTGCTAATCCTAAAGAAAATTATCTCATAGCAGTAAAAATAATAATGAGGTATCTCAAAGGAACTGATGATTTTGGCCTATATTATAAAAAGAATGAAAAGTTTGAGCTCAATGCATACACAAATGCAGATTGGAGAGGCAACATTGATGATAGAAAAAGCACAAGTGGAGGAGCATTATTTTTACGTAAAAGACTAGTTATTTGGACTAGCAAGAAGCAAACATGCACATCTTAGTCCATTGCAGAATCAGAATATGTGGGCAGCAATAGTTGTAGACACCTAAAAACCTTTAGAAAATAAAGTATTTTTATTTTCTGAAAAATTCCTGATGACATCATCATTTATTAATTAATTATTTATTTGATTTATTTATTTATTTTTATGCCATTAAATCCCTTTATCTTAATTAAAAATATTTAATTAAGGAATCCCTCCCAAAAATGTTTAAATCTTATTTAAACATTATTTTCTTATTTATTAATTGTTTAATTAATAAATTGACCAAAAAACCCAAAATAAATAAATAAATTATTTTTTGCCCAAAACTTGGCCAATTTCCTTAAGACCACTAACCTTTTCCAAAATCTTCTAATCCTTCTTTAATTTTGATTAAAGGCTAATCCCATCATTTCCTACCCCTAATCCCAACTCAAAATATTTAATTAAGATTAAATATTAATCCTCATGTTTATTAAAAAAAAGTTTTAATAAATATCTCCTCAACCCAAACCCTTGAAATAAATAAAACTTTATTTATTTCCTAAAAATCTAATTTATCCTCATCCTAAGAAGTTCTAGACTCTTCTAGAAAGTCTTCATCCTCATCCTAAGAAATTCTAGACTATTCTAGAAAGTCTTTATCCTCATCCAAAGTCTAGACTCTTCTAGAAGATGTCTTTAAACCTAATCCTAATCCCCTCCTAACCTTGTCACATTCTTTAAAAATGGGTTAAGACTTACTAACCCAAGCCAAAGTTAACAAATATCTCCTCCTTCACCCACCCTCATTAAATGCCATCCACTTGCCTATCCCTAAGCTAATCCTAAACCATCCTAATACATCCTCTAATCATTTGCACAAGCCTTAGCAAGCTTAAAACCCTCCTAATCAAGCCCAAGTCGAAATTGCTCTCATCTCCCTCAAAATATCTCAACCACAAAACTTTATGAAGCCCACTAGGCCATAAATGACTCTTCCAAGCCCTTTTATTGCTCTTACAATACATTATGAGGGTCTTTATGAAGATTTTATCCCTTGAGCCTCCTTTGTTGACTCATCCTTCCCCTTTCCTCCATCCTCTCACCATGTGACATGTGTCACTCCTTGATTGGCTGTAAGGAAGCACAATCCATGTGCTCTCCTCTCATGCAATCTGAGCCCTCCATGAGCTTTTTCCCATCCTTGCATCTTAGCCCTCAATCGCTCAAGCCTCTTGCCTATAAATTGGATCTTTCCCCTTTTCAAAATAACACAATCCATGAAGTAAAGTCATAATGCCATTTTAAGAAGCCATTTTACATCAAAACCATACACTCACACCCAAATTCCAACTCCATTTGAAGCCCTTTTTGAAGCATAAGCTTGAGCATACATCCTATCTATTTAGACAAAGCCACTCAACAAGAGAGCTTCTCATTGAGAGAGCCCATTAATGGCTCATATTCTCAATTGAGAGCTCATCTTAGTCTATCTTGAAGTTTATGAATTTTTTTTAGTTTGTAGAAGCTTTATTTAAATTTGATTTCTATTAGCATACTAACATTGCTCATATACAATAGTCAATTGCACAAACATTGTGTGGCTCATACATCTATTGAAAGGAATGAAAGAAGAGGTAACCAAACCTGTGATATTGTATTGTGATAATACAAGTGCTATAAACATATCCAAGAATCCAGTAATGCATGCAAAAACCAAGCATATTGCAATCAAGTATCACTATGTCAGAGAATTGGTAGAAGACAAACAAGTGAAGATGGAGAACATTCACACAAAGGAACAAATTGTAGATATCTTCACCAAACCATTGCCCAAGGATTCTTATGAATATCTTAGAGGCAAGTTGGGGGTAATGTTTCTAACTCAAGCAGTTTAAAGCAACAAAGAAGTTGCCCTGCATCAACAAGAACAAATCATTGAAATATCAGAAGAATGATGCAGAGGATGACAGCAAGAGCAGGAACTCCAAATCAGTCACAAGCATGGTGACAGAGGGAGAAAACATGAGATGCAAAGCTTATATTTCACATGTTAAAGATGCTACATATTTGGCATTTATGTCAAAGAGGGAGATATATGCAGAAAATTGATCAATACAAAGTACCGAGTGGGGAGATATATGAAAGAGGGAGATTGATGAGAAACTGAAAGGTAAAGATATGGAGATATATGAGATCAGTAGTAAAGGATGTAGCAGTCAAGAAGGAAGCAGACAGTAGAAGAAAACGTATATAATTTTGGTGGTAACTAAGTTGATCAATTGATTAGTTTGGTTTGTCATCAATGCCAAAGAGGGAGATTGTTGGAAATGATTGAAAAGCTCATGAATTAAGAGTAATGGAACTAGTAAAGAATTTTTTCAATCATTGTTTTGTCATTGATGTCAAACTTGCTCCTTGTAGGAATGACAATTACTTTAGTGACCCAAATACTATCAATTAGTTGATTGACAAGGAGGTGGCAATCAATAAGATGTAACTGAGTACCTAGAGAAAGGTTGAAGTTATGATGTTGTAATGAAGTATAAGGATCAGCTAAGCCATTGATGAAATAATGTATTGATGACATACTCTAAGACACAGAGGATGGACACACTAAGACACATGATATAAGGATTAACTAAGTTCTGGTTAGTGTTGAACATATTCTCTATTGAAGTCGAGAAAGTTCAATTTTAGTGTGTGCCGAGTGAAGACCAAGTACCGAGCAATCTTCAAGTGCCAAGAAATTAAGTGATCTTCAGGTGTCGAGCAAGAAACAGGTGTCGAGTGAAGATATAGGTGCCGAGCAAGATACAAGTGTCGAGTAACACAAAAGAAGTCGAGCATCAAAAAATCAATAATGCTGAGTTGCTGCATTATTTTGAAAATTAAAGATTCGTCAGATCTGAGCTGACATGGTAGTTATCTAAAATTTTGTGAATCAGATAGAAGATAAGAATGATGAGCTGGTGGCACAGAACATTATGTAAAATGTTTTTGATGAATACAATTGGATTCTAGACGAAGTTTCTAGATAAGAGCAAGATATGGGATAGATACATTGTATCCTACCTAATCTATTAAAACCCTAAAATTGGAGAAGGAAAATCAAGTAGGAAAGGTATCCCAAATTTCTATTTAAGGAGTCATAAGGTCACAAAGCACAGTGGTGGTCAAGAATGAAAGCATGAACTACTGAAAAAGGTGCTAAGGTGGAAGAGAGCATAGGTACTCTGCTTTGATAGGTGACCATAGATATGAGTGCATTGGTATGATGAGTAAGAAAACTCAAGGTGACAAAGCTTGAGATGACAAGTTGACAGAGCTGAAGTGATTAAAGCCAAGCAAAGGATTGAACTAAAGTGTGATCTGTAATCTGCAAGATATGTTGTAAGTTGTATCAGATCAAAAGCTATTATTGTTACTCTCTAGCAATTGTAACAGTTAAAATAAATCCTATGGACTTAGGTTGGTTTAATAGCCATGTTGTAAATCCTTTAACAGGGTGACATTCCAAGTGAATGTTCCAAAGTCCTTTAACCAGGCCCATTTCTAACAATATGGTGAAATCCTCTAACAAGGTCACATTTAACAATGTGTTGTAGCCTTTAACAGGGCTGGCCTTTAATAGGGTAGACCATTAGAAGTGGTTGAAATAAATTGCGCATTTATTTTTGGGTATCATCCCTACTCCAGTTTTACCTTCTTATTCCTAGAGGGTTTCTGGGTTATCAAATCCTTAGTGTTATCGTGTGATGCATGTTTACTTTTTATGATTGTTTAATGTTCAATTGCATGCATGATAGTTTGAGTTATGTGCCATTAAGGATTTGTAGAAAAAGTTGCATTAGACATCATTGCTTGAATAACTGATTCACCCACCCACCCACACCCCCCCCCCCCCCCCCCCCCCTTTCAGTTATTCTAAAGAATTATAACAATAAGCTCCCACTTAACCATATATCCAAGTAGTCTATGATATTGTGATGAAAACTCATCCTCTTGCATTTCATCAAGTGACTATAGTTTTTCTCAAGTGATTGGAAAAGAAAAAGAGAAATACAATATTGACCAAGTGAGTCTAGTAATAAATGAGTTCTATCTCACCCAAGTAAATGTTATATTTACCAAGTGACAACTAGCATGGATGAACAAGTTTGGAGAATTGGAAGTAATGGCCAACTTTTGATAAAAGTTTGGAAACTTTGAGATGGTCTAAGGCACAAGTCAAGATTTGCTACAAGATCAATGAATGGGGAAATTCATTACAATTTGAAGATGGAGATTGAAGAAGGATAAGGATGAACACAAAGTTCTATGAAAGTTACATTTTTTGAGTGTCTAGATTCATTGTATGGAGTTTGAATCTAGAAATTTGGTATGAACCTAAGATTGATGATTGTGATTAAGTAGAAAAAGATGGAAGAATCTAGAAGTTTGGAGAAAACTATTTAAGGAGGTGATCAAGAAATTTTTATGTTGTTGATTTCATTATGTTGTTGGTTGGAAGCTTATCAAGTTATGATAAGGTTGTTATGATTGCAAAGTTGAAGAAGGTGAAAGAAGAGAGTTGAGCCAAGTGAATTTAGCAGAGGAAGATGAAAGAGAAGGTGTAAATCAGCAAGTCAAAAGTACATAGTGAAAGAAGATCAAAGTGAGAGATCAGACAAGGAAAAGAACATAATAGAGATCTAAAAAAGAAAAGGTGGTTTCTATTCTTAATACATCATTTATATTGTTAATTTTTAACCAATGTAGTAGAAACTATCAAAAAAATAAGTGGACAAACAATTCTTTGAAATCATATATGGTGACATCGATTAGTGATGTTTTTAAGTCCTTTAGATATGACCACTCTTTAGACAAGATCAAAGAGTGATAAGGTCTAGATGATATTTTGGTGAAATCCTCTAACAAGGTCACATTAACAATGTGTATGTAACAATTTTTCTACATGAAAAATGAGTTGAGCTAGAGGGTCAGATATGGTGAGCAGAAAAAGGAGTTCAAATTTCAAATGGGAATGGTAATGGTATAGGTCCATCTGGTGAAGAAGATCAAGGAGAGAAATTGTTGGACACTGTGAACAGGAAGGATCTTGATGGAAGTGGGATAGTTGGGGACCTAGGGGGACCCAGACAGGAGGTCTTTGCAAATATTTCTGCCTAAAAGTGGTCAAGTTTGTTTGGCATTAAGCTGGCAGGTAAATCATCTTTTCCTCTGGTTAAGAATATTTCATCATCTGAACTAGGTACATTTATTCTAGAGATTCTAGATCAAATTATTGATAGGAATATTTCTAATATGGATTTGACTCTTGTGGGGAGGTTTTTAGGAGCCAAACTGAATATAGAGGTGATTGTGCCTTTGTTAGAAGGAAATGGGCCTTGAAAAGTTAGGTGGACATTGCGGCCATGTCTAAAGGATGTTTATCTTTTAGCTTTTCATGTAAGGAAGATAAAAGGGAAATCTTATGCAATGGTCTGTAGATTGTGAATAAGCATGCCTTGATTCTCCAAAAATGGTCTCCAAATCTGAATACTCATGATGAGTCATTATTTCAAGCTCCTTTTTGGATAAGACTTCCAATTATGTCTTTGGAGTTTTGGGTGGAGGACATTTTACAAGGTATTGCTAATGCTTTTGGTGAACTTCTATCCATGGACCTAGTCATAATTTCTAGAAGGAGATTAACCTACACCAGAATTTTTGTAGGCGTTTTTCAAGGAGTTAATATGCCTAAGGTTACTTTACTCAAATCTAAACTAGGAGTATGGAAAAAAAAGATTGAGTATGAATTCATCCCCTTTGCCTACTTTCATTATAAAAAAAAATTGTCACTGTACAAAGAGTTGCCTGACTCTAATTTGCTCCTAGAAAAAATCTAAGAAAATATGGATTCACAAAGGAACTAAGGATATGTTGGGTGCTAAGAAAACCAATTCTATGAAAGGGCCTCTTCAACAGGGAGTGAGTGAAGAAAAGGTGACTCTAGAGTCCAAGGTTTGTGATCAAGTGGTTTCTTCAAAGTTGACTTCTAATGAAGTAATGGAGAACTCAGAATAGACACCTCTAGTTTGGGTTGAGGAGGTTGCTACATTAGTGCTAGAGGATAGCCTCGTGATGTAGGGTAGATCCACTGAGGGGGTAGAAGTAGAGGATAGTGAGATTCAAATTGAAGAGGTCTTAGAAGATGGTAGTATTTCCTCTACTAATAGTAAGGATTTTGAATCTTATGATAATAAGGATTGTATTATTTTGGAAAAGGAAACTCATGTGAAAAAGAAACCCCTTATAGAAGTTTTATCCATAGATGGCAACCAAAAGTGGGGGGATGTTGAAGATATCTCTAAATTCCTAATGGGTGAAGAGGAAGACTCTAAAGTAGCATGGACTTGAGTGGGAGCTAGGAAGCTTTTAAGATTGAAAAAGAAGGAGGAGATCTCCTTTAAAAAGAAAAAAGACAATTCTTTGGTGATCAAGAAAATGAGGAGCAATAAGATAGCGAATATTAGACATATCAACACTCCAATGGAAAGAGCACTAAAAAGGGAGATATCAAGAGTAAAAAAGCCAAAGATAGTTGTTTACCATTCACTCCAATTGGGAAGGGTATCGAATCCCCATAACAAAGCTAGAGATAGTTGTCTACCTTTCACTCTAGTTGGGAAGGGTATCAAATCTAGGGATGTTGACCTAACTTCTACATCTATAGGAAGACCTTCTAATGTATAGAAAAGAATTGTGGAGACAAAGAAAAGTATTACGAATGGTAGTCAGAGGACTATCTTAGATTCAAAATCTTTCCATAAGAAACGAAGTTTATATCATGGAATATTAGAGGATGAAATAATCCACACAAGAAAGATATGGAAAAGAACATGATTAGGGATAATAATCTAGAAATGGTTCTTCTTCAAGAAACTAAAATATTTAAAGAGAAAGTTGAGTGTTTGTTGGTGTTTAAAAGTGGCAAGGTGTTTGGGGGAGACTCTGATGGGGCTTCTGGGGGCATGGTAGTTTTTTGGAATAATAGATATATTTTTGGAGGATTTATATCTCATAATAGGAATATGATGACTATAATATTTTCTAATGCAAAGGATGGGACTTCTTGGGTTTTAACTAACATTTACACCCCCAACTCTAAATGGGGTAGAAAAGAATTTTGGGATGCTCTTTCTAATCAAAGGAAAAATTTTGTGGATGAAAACTAGATTAGTATGGGGGACTTCAATACACCTCTAAAAGAGAATGAGAAGAAGGGAGGTAGTTAGACTAATTTTAATAGTAGAATGGAGTTAATGGCATTCATTGATAGTCATCTTTTTCATGACATGAACTTGTATGGGGTGGATTATGCTTGGACTAACAGAAGATTAGGGAAGGACCTCATACAAGTGAGGTTGGATAGAGCCCTTATTAGTAATGACTAGTTTTAAAAGTATAAATGTTCCCTTTGTGCACAAGTTAGAGTGGGCTCAGATCGCTACCCCCATTTTTCTCTAGGTTGACCCTATTATGAGTAAGAAGAACTATCCCTTTAGATTTAAGAAGATGTGGACTCTCCATCCTGGGTTGGAAGAACTTATTAAAGAATTGTGGGACATTAATGTGGAGGAAAAACTATGTTTAAAGTCTCCATAAAGTTGAGAAATGTTTTAAAAAAATCAAAAGATGGAATAAGGAGACCTTTAGGAACATCTTTGACAACAAAAGGAAGATTTTGGAGGAGTTAAAAGAAATTCAAGACAACATCTAGGTTGAGGGCTACAAGAATGTGTCTAGGAAGGAGGAAGATTAAAAAATAATTGAAATGCATGATATAATTATGAAGGAAGAGATATACTTGAGACAACAATCTAGAAAAGTTTTTTTGAGTGAGGGGGATCAAAATACTAAATATTTTCATATGACTACTTTGAAGCATAGAATGGTAAACAATATTTCTAGGCTTAATGTTCATGGGGTTCTTACTGGTGATGATGAAGCAATAAAAAATGAAGCCATCAAATTTTTTAGTAATTTACTTGAGAGTGATCCCAATCTAGATAATGAAAAGCAAAAGGTGTTTCTAGATTGTATCCTAAATTGCATTTTTGATGAACAAAATAAAAAACTTACTGCTATCCCCAATAATGAAGAAATTACAAGGGAATTTTTTTCTTTGAAGGAGACAAAGCTCCTAGTCTAGATGGATTCCCCTTCCTCTTTTTTCATAAGTATTGGCACATTATTCAAGGGGGTATCTTTAATGGTGTGAAAGAGTTCTTTGGGTCTAGGAAACTCCTGAAGGAATTGAATGGTATCTTTCTAGCTTTGATTCCCAAAAAACTTGGGGCTGATTGTTTGGATCATTTCAAACCAATTAGTCTTTATAACTCTTTTTACAAGGTTATTTCCAAAGTTCTTACTCTCAGAATTCTATCTATTCTTACTAATCTTATTTCTAGACAGTAGAATGGGTTTGTTCTTGATAGGAAGATTTTGGATTCTATAATCATAGTGCATGAAAACATCCATTCCCTTACTAAATCTAAGAAAGAGAGGTTCCTCCTTAAGCTAGATTTATCAAAATCTTATGATACGATGGACTAGAAGTTTTTAAAATGTGGACTGGAAGCTTTTGGATTTAATAAGAGATTTTTGGAGATGGTCCTTTTGGTAGTTTCCTCTACCACCTTATCTGTGCTAGTTAATGGTTCTTCAACTCCTTTCTTCCAAGCCTCCCATGGATTAAGATAAGGAGATATACTCTCTCCTATCCTTTTCATTCTTATGGCTGAATGTTTCAGTAGATATGTGGAAAAAAGGGTTACTTTGGGGGAATTTGTTGGGCTTAGACCTTCCTCTAAGAATCTTACTTTCTCTCATCAACAATTTTTGGATGACTCAATTTTTATGGGAGAAGCTTCTGTGAGAAATGCAAGACACATTAAGAAAGTTCTTGAGGATTATGGGCATGTTACTAGTCAGATTATAAATTGGAACAAGAGTGTGATTTATTTTATCAATGCCAATGAAAAGAGACAAAATAAAATTAAAAGAATCACTGATTATGAGACTGGTACCCTTCCAGGTGCATACCTTAGGATACTTCTCTGTCTCAACCCTCTTGAGACTTTCTGGATTTATTCACAAAATCCATTCAAAATTAGCTAGCTAGAAAGATCCCTCCTTAGCTAGGCTAGTGAGAAATGCAAGACACATTAAGAAAGTTCTTGAGGATTATGGGCATGTTACTAGTCAGATTATAAATTGGAACAAGAGTGTGATTTATTTTATCAATGCCAATGAAAAGAGACAAAATAAAATTAAAAGAATCACTGATTATGAGACTGGTACCCTTCCAGGTGCATACCTTAGGATACTTCTCTGTCTCAACCCTCTTGAGACTTTCTGGAGTTATTCACAAAATCCATTCAAAATTAGCTAGCTAGAAAGATCCCTCCTTAGCTAGGCTAGTAAGCTAATTGTTCTTAAATCTATGTTATAGAATTTGCCTTTGTATGCTTTGACTATGTCTAAGATTCCTAAGAAGTTTGGTTTAACAATTGAGAATATTTAGAAATAATTCTTATGGATGGTGTGGAAAAGAAGAATAGAATGGCTTTAATTGCTTGGGATAAAGTTTGCATGCCTATCAACAAAGGAGGTCTTGGTCTCAGAAGGGTTATAACAATGAATGATTCTCTTCTTGCTAGGCTGATTTGGTGAAGGCATCAAGAGGAGGGAGAATGGAAACACATTTGGAATGATAAATATAATAAAGAGAATCTTGGGTTTAACCTCTTCCTTAGTAATGAGGTTTCCCAAGGGGGTTTTGAAATTTGGAAACATGTTCAAAAAAATAAGAAGATTATAAATAAAGGAGTCAGATGGAAGGATGGAAATGGTAGGACTATTCATTTTTGGGATGATATTTGGATTCTTGATCATACCCTTAGTTCTAATCAGAGGTAGAATAGATTTTTGGATCAATGCAAGAACCTATTTGGAATCTTTGTTGCTAATTATTGGGAAAAGGAAAAATGGGTTAACCTCAATAGAGTGGATTTCAATATTAATGATCTCAATAAAATCCTAAATGTTGTCTTTTTAATTTAAGAGGAAGGTACTTTAATATGGAAGTACAATCCCAATGGACTGTTCTCTGTTTCATCTTTGTAGACCAATGCTTTTGAGGAATATCAGGCATCTTGCTGGGCTAAAGCTTGGTATAAAGGAATGACCCCTAAAGTTAACATTTTTTTCTGGACTCTTTTGCAAGATAAAATTCTAACCACTAATAATTTGATGAATAGAGGTATGAATTTTGTTAATAGGTGCTATCTTTTCAAGGAAGTAGAAGAGTCAGTTAATCATCTGACTATTCACTACTCTTATACTAGAAGGTTAAGGGAAAGGATATATAGATTGCTAGATTTGGTTTGGATCTCCCCCTTAATATTAAAGAGTTCTTTAAAGGATGGAAGTCTCATACTTGTAATACATTGATAATGAATCTTTGGGATTTCATCCTCCATTTTATTTTTTGGGGAGTGTGGAAGGAAAGAAATGATAGTGTGTTTAGGGGTAAGGAGACTAACTCTATCTAGTTGTTCTATAAGATCAAGCATCTGGTGATTGAGAATATTAGAATTGTTGGGAAAGGGCATCAACCTTAGACAGATTGGGAAGAGAAAGTGATACAAAAATGGAATTTGGAAAGGTTAAGTATTTCTCAAAATGGGAATAACCTTAGGAATCTAGCTATGTGGGATTGCCCTCCTCAGGGTTGGAGTAAGATTAATTTTGATGGGGCCTCGAAGGGAAACCTAGGTATGGTGGGTTGTGGTGTCATCATTAAAAAAATGAATGGGGATAGTTTGGTGTGATGGCAATCCCTATTGGGGAACAAATAAATCATGTGTCAGAAGCTAGTGCTTCTCTCTATGGTCTTAGTTATGCAAGTGTATGGATTTGGACAAGATTTTGCTAGAGGGAGATTCCCTCAATATCATTAATTATCTTAATAAAGTTAACAATCCATCTTGGACAATTCATAATATTATTTTTAAGGCCATTTGTTTAATTAATTCATTTTAGACTTGTGTCATCACTCATAACTATAGAGAAACTAACCATGTTGTTGATTGGGTTGTGAATGTGGCTTACAAAAGTAATGAGAAGTTGATTTGGAATCAAGATGATAATATCCCTTTCGAGGGATTATCCTTAATTGAGTATGATAAGATGAGAAGTAGACAAAAATGGTTTATTAATGATGAATAAGACTATAAATATTAATTATTACTTTGGTAGATTTTGGGAGGCGTGGATTATGATTAGATTGGCAGGGACTTTTTATTCACTACCACATGGATTGGGGACACATTTATTTATCAATTCCCTGTACTTTAATATCAACACCAAGCTTTTCTTTCTGAATGTGTACCTAGAGATTGTGAAAATCTACAATAGATTGAACGAAATGGGAGGAAGGAGAAAGAGGGTCAAACAAGCTAGTTGTAAGGACTAGAAAAAGAAGGAGATTTGGGATATTCTAGAATAGGGGAAGTTTGTGGGTTTTATGGGGAAGCTTAAAGGTAGTAACCCTTATATTACTCATTAATTCATTAAAACCTAGAAGGATGGGATCATTCAGGTGGGCAATCAGAGAATGGAGGTTACTGAGGGCATCATAGCAAAAGCTACAGGCTTTGACATAGAGGGGATCAACTTTTACAGAGATAGGAAGCTTTCAGATCGAGCTATGGAGGAATTTGTGGAAATGACAAAGGAATGGAACGTACTAGTTAAAATAGGTAATTCTTATTTTAGCCCTGGTTCTATATTTTTCTCTTGGAGCATTTTCATGTTCATTGATATTGAATACTTAACTTTGGATGACCGCTTTACTAAGATATTTGGGTACTACTTTATGCTAGTGAACCATTTTAGGCATAGGGTTAGGCTTAATCTTCCCTTCTACCTCAGGAAATCATTGGGTACTACAATTTTAACTATTCATAATAATCCTAAGGGTGACCATGCTTGTCACAAGCATTTAATGGTGCAAGTTATGAACATCCTTAAATCAAAAAAAGTGGATAGACCTCATTTTAGTAAGAAAACTATGGAATGTGAGACAAAGGAGAGTGAATAGGATGAGGGCTTTGATGAAGAGATAGAGGATAAGATTGTAGAGATTGAGGTTAAGAAGAGGAAAAATCTTGAGTCTGGTAGCTCATTTGGGAAGCAAAGGGAAGATTAAGGAGACTAGTTTTGATGTGGATACAGATTCTAAAGAGGAGCTAGAAGAGGGGAATGGGAAAAGGGGTATTGCTAGTAAGGTCTCTAAAAACAAGGGAAAGAATATGGAAAAGGCCGTAAGCATACCTTTTGATGATGAATCTCTGAAGAGGATGGACCAAAAAGGAAAAAATGCACTATGCCAAGGGAAGATGGATGCAAAAGGGCATTAGGAGACAAATTATGAAAGAGACAATGTTGGTGGGGATGAGGATGACCTTACTCATAACAAGGGAAATAATGGCCAAGGGTTCTTGAAAAGTATTTTTGGAAATCTGGGGCTAATGAAGAAGGATATTAGTAGTTTGTAGTAGTAGATGTAGGACATTGTAAGAGAATTTTACCAACTCAACAAAACTACCAGAGGGGAGAGAACTTTGGGACAACATATTGATAAACATTCTGAGGTGATTGGTAATGCTTAAGAGGTTAAGAATTTAATGAAATGTATTCCACCCCTCAAAGCCAAAAATAGAGCTCTAGATTAGCTGATAAAAGATTTCCTAAAAGATTTGGATGGTCTAGATAACAGAGTGGTTAATATGGATAAGACAGTTAAGAAACTGGCGAATTAGAATTGCTCTATTATGAAGATAGTGGCTGACAACATTAACACTCTGCTGAACAAATTTGAACAAGGAAAAGGTCAAGGCTCCAAGAAAGTGAAAGATGACCAAGGACCTAGCAAGCACACCAAGTCCAACTCGAAGAAGACAGAGGATGTCGAAGCCAAAGAAATGGATGCTCTAAAGGCCTCTATGAAAAACATGAATATCCTTGTAGACCAGGCAATAGATCTACTAAAGACCCTGTAGCTGGTTTTCTATTATCTTTTTGCTTTCTTTTTACTATCTTTTCCATCTCATTATTTTTAACTACTTGTTTTAGCTTGTACTACTCTTGGTGCTGATGCACAATTCTTCTGGGTCTCTTAGTTTTTATATTTCTACTACTCTATAAAAGGTTTCAAGTCCTTTGGAACCTATTTTTACTTAATCAAAATAATGTGTATGTGACATTTAACAAGGTTGAATCCTAGTAGAGATCACTTCAAAAGAGTGAATATTTTTGGGTTATCAGTCCTCGGTGGCTTTTTCCCTTTATAAGGTATCCACATTAAAATCATGGTGTCAAATTTTTGAATACAATTTGTATTGCAAGTTGTTTTACATGTTTTAACAATTTACTAAAACTTGGTAACAACTAATTAATTGCAAGGTAATAAATAAGTTATTTTACTGACACTTAGTAATGCAAAGAATGACAAGTTAACATTTTGGAATAAGGTGATTGAAAGAGTTAAATGATAAGTTGAATGATTATGTCAAGTGGTTGTTGATAAAGTTTATGAAGTTTTATTGGTACTGCGATTGTTTGGAAGGACTATATGATAATTGAACATAACTGATTCACCCCCTCTAGTTATCTAATACCTATAACCATGAGAATCAACCAAGGCATCTATCCATCAAAGAGATCAAAGTGCATGTCATGAGATCCTCAAAAGAAACCAAATAACCATGATCCTCAACTAAGAAGTTATATTGCCAAAATGGTTTTATGTCATCTTTAGCTCCTCCTAGGATTTCTTTAAGGTGAATTTTAAATCTACCATGTAGCTTTGGGAATGTGATGATCTCTATAAAATAGGTGAAATATCATTTAGTAGTTCCACCACATTGTCCTTTGATTCTTTAAGCTCATTGATGTTTTTCTCTATTAGTTGTGTGAGCTACTCTTTTTGTTTATGTTGGTGTTTGAAACTACTAAACAACAAAATGCTCAATACCAAGGTGATAATACTAAGATAATCTAAGAGTTAGCTACTCCTATTAACAATTATATGTATAAACTAGTTGGAACCAACTTTGACAAAACCAAGACTGGCTTTCTACTCTTTAGGCTCTGCAGAACCAAGGTGGCTTTACCTAGGGGATGATTCAAATGCATATTGTCGTATGATAATTATATTAGTTTCATTCTAATTCTCATCT
Source organism: Cupressus sempervirens (assembly GCA_028749045.1). NCBI lineage: Eukaryota > Viridiplantae > Streptophyta > Pinopsida > Cupressales > Cupressaceae > Cupressus > Cupressus sempervirens. Next base: position 459,670,983 of record CM053791.1, on the reverse strand, counting down.
CTTATCTTCATACACATACACAACTTATTCATATACATCCCTCATAAGCAGATTTGGTCATAATTCTCGATGAATTTACAAATATTTCTAGAAATAGTAGCTACCTAAGACTCAAAAATTAGATATAAATGAGTACTAACCAACATTTATAACCTTGAACAAAATGGAATGAAAATAATTTTGATTTTAGACTTGATTGATTATTCATGATCTACCTATATGTAGACTAGATTAATTAGATCAGTGCCTATTCCATTGGACTTCAGAGTCTACTCCAATTTTATAGATCTGATTTGTTGCCACAACAAATATTATCAGTAATTCTCACTAAAATTCATTCTTACAGACATCTTTTTTGTTACCATAGCAATCCCATCAAATTCACTAAAGAATTTACTTAATTCATTGAATCAATAGCAATAAAAATTGATATACAACCTAAGTGAATTGCATTCAAGTGGACAAGATTTTCTCATACAATATCAGAATAACTAGGTAATAACAAAGGAGACAAACTTCAGTAAGAAAAGGTATGGGAATGGTTCAAAACTTGTATTAATTTTTCTTGAAAATTGTATACAATTGTAGTAAAACTCAGAATAACTCTAAAAAGACACAAGGATCATGTGATATCAATGTATTCTTGGAGAAATTTACAGAGAAGATACATCATGAAGTCTGCTACCATAATTGGACCGAAACATACTTAGTGTAAAACTAAAATTGCATTAGAAATCGGCCCTTTCTCTAGCCCTAGAATCTCACTTATAAAGTGTGAGATGAAACAAGCTTTAGGCATAGAGAACTGATAGGTGTCCTTCTACAAAAGATATTTGTATTTTACAATCAGTCACAAAAGGACAAAATTTTGTGTAACAAAAAGTTGATAAATCAAGTATTCCTTTGGTAGGTCTCATTTCTGTTACATCTTCACAAGCTATTGATTCTTTGATTAGTAGTCACTATTCTAAATCTTTAGCATATGCAACTACTATACTGGCCAATAATGAATCTTGTTGTAGTACTTGCAAATTAATTTCTTCCTGAGGGTTTTCACTATTTTCATCTTGAACTAACAAAACTACTTTTACTCTTGTTTGTTCCTCTATCATGTCCACATTCTGGGCCTCTAAACCTATAACTAAAATAGATTGTGGACCTTTATCATCATCCTCTCTCTAATATAGTGTTATTATATCAACAATTTGTACTTCATCCTCCTGCACCTCATCATCATCTATTTTAGCTTCTTCCAACTATTCATCGAGAGCAATATCTGCCATCCACTTGTCAAAAAGTGTGTCATCTGGCCAATCAAATTGCAAAATATCATGTTGCTTCTTGATAATAAATTCACCCTCTTTGTCAATATCAATAAAATCTAGTTTCAAAGAATCAAAGAGTATTTGGGCTTTCACCATTTCTTCTATTGTGGTGGCCCACCATGCATGTCCTATTTCATTGATGATTTTATTCATTCTCAGAAAAAATAAATCATCTAATTCCTTAGCCCATTCATCTTTATTCTTTAATTTATTCTTTCTATCTAGAGCATGAGGGAATAAATCAAATTTTTGACTCTTATATTTATTCAAGTAGCCAACTATTCTTCTCTAAAGGTAAACTCTTTTATCATCGAATTCTGGAAGATCATTAGCAATATCATAGGTTTTTTCAATTTGATCATGTGAAGACCTTATAACTGAGTAACACAAGAATGTAATTTCTTTCCTTCTCTTTCCCCACTTATTCACAATAGGCTTCAAGGCCTCATCATTGGCTTTAATTTCATCCCATATGTTTATTGTTCTTGCTAGTTGATCATGAAATAATGGCCATTCAATTTTATCTCCCAGATACATAAGAGCTTTTCTCAAGTTATCTTCATTTTTCATATTTAGCCCTACATGTAATGCCCACAATTTGCTCTTTTCTTCTTCAAAGTCTTTAGTAGTGTAATATTGTGGCCTTTGTGGGGTATCTAACATCTCTATGAGAGGAGTGGATTTAAAAGGTTCCATAGGAGGGTGGGGATATATGATTCTTAGCCTAGAAGACCTCCCCGTTACCTTAGTTTCAAGTTCAATTCTTTTTCGAACTTCTTTATTATAAGCCTCCAAAACACTCTCATACTGACTCTACAGTTCAAACATTGTTTTTTCTTCTTTTTTTGTAGTAGCCAAAACAAACTAAGATTTTCCTACACCCATATGAGCTACCTACACATGGGAAGTATCTACTACTCTTCTCACAATGATATTTCCCATAAACTCTGAGTCATCTGGCTATGGTGAAACAACCCTAGATCCCTTCCTTAATGACCATATAACCAGAGTAGCCTGGTCCTCACTAAAAGTAGTACCTATGAATTCTTTCTTATTTTGGTCTTGTAAATCCAATTTATTTGAAATAGAATTAAAAATCAAAGCATTAACTATATCCCAATTGGGTAATAATAAAATATTTGATTCTTTTACCATCTATCTCCCCTCTTCAAGAGTTATACTTTAGAATTCTTGCATCATCTGTTCTTTTATTTGATTTTCCAAGGCTACCTCCTCCAACTTTGGATGCTCTATTCTTAGCTTATTAAATCTTTCTTCAAATTTTCCCATGTTGGTTCTCCATGCGAACTGGTGGAAGGCTCTAGATTTGACAAAACTATCATCTGACAAAAATTGTTGACTAGCTTGTTCTATTACAGGGTCTAATTCCCTTCCCTTAAAATCTACTATAGTAAACTTTAAGCTTGGCATAGGAGGCTCCTAGGGGTTTCCTTCATCTATTTCAGCTTGAGTAACAAAAAATCCTCCTTGGGACCCCAATTGTTCAATTTGCTCCCCAGTAAGTTGTTCCTCTTCAATCCTTGAAGGTGAATATTCCTCAATGTGAGGATCTTGTTCCCTTATTATTTCCACCTCTTAGGTGAGGGCTCAGGAGGTCTCTCTTCCCAAATATCACTAGTAGATCCAATTACTTGTTTGCATTTGTCCATAGTGGTCTTCTTATTCTGAATGATAGTGTATCTTGGCTTTTTGTGGACAGTCAATTGACCTTCCCCTAGATTTGGTGTGAATCCCAGTCTCCTCATTACCTCCTTGGCCTTATCTAAAAAATAATTAATAAGAATTTGCTTCTTCTCATTCATAGTTTCCATTGTTTCAGGGAAAGTAAGCATAACATTATTTATTCTATTTGCCTCTATAAGGGCATTACCTAGAGGACTATATTTTTCATCAAAACAATGAATAAAATCCAAAACTCTTGAGAATACTCTTCATTTTATTTTCTTTGTTTCTTGTTCTTGCAAGGAGTATTCATTTCTTACTATGTCTTCAAAAAAAAAATCATGGTCAATTTTGCCAAGCTTAATTCTGTGCCTAAAAGCCAAATGATAGAATCCCTCAGTATCACAAAATTGGGGATGAGAAATAGCCATCTTGTATTGATCTAAAATTTTATGCAGAGAAAGCCAACCCCCTTTTGTGATCACAAATTGGTGGGCTATAGTGCAAGTGGGGAATATTGAGCCCCTACCCCTTTTCAACAAATAAGTTTCCTCTAATCCACCTAGCTACCACAAAAATTTAGCTACTCCTACCTTTAAAGGCACTTGGTAAGGTAACACATGGGGAGTACCTCTGAAACCATAAATCCTAATGATAGTTGAGATTGAATATGGGATGATGTCTCCCCAATTATGTGAAAGTTTCAAGCCAACAAGATTGTCTAGGGGTCTAATAAGACTTGCCAATGCCTTGGGTGTTCTGGGATTGTCACTTAATAAAAGGCACCTCAACCTTGAGGCAAAGTACCTATCAAATCTAACAAAGCTAGCATTTTCCACATCCCAAGTCATATCTGCACTCCATAACTAGACTGGTAGTGCTTCTTCATCATGTTCTCTTTTCAACTTCATTTCTTTACCAAAATTTGTTACTCCCTTAAACAAAAACATGTGCATTAACAAAGAATAGTGACCAGAAATCTTCTCCACCTTGCCTTTTGCAATCCCAACCAAGCCATTATGAATTTCTTCGACTAAATAAGAGGAAAAATAAGAAATAATGTCCACACCAAAAGAGGAAATCTGAGTGATCATATACATAAATCCTATGGGCATAAACTCCTCTTTATCTTCTCCAAAAACTCTACATAGAGTCGTGTATGCCTCCACAACCTTGGTATTGAAATATGCCCTTCTGAAGGGTTCCCTAGAGGATGTTGTTATTGCTGGTAAAGTTCCAATTTTTCCTATATGTGCCCTCAATGCACCTTGCCTGACTGCATCCTTCTTTGACATGTATTTTTTTTCTAATTCTTTCAGGTCAATGGGCACATGATAGTCAGTGAGAGGCCCTAGACCAAATACCAGCCTAATTTCCTCTGGGTTGATTGTGATCAAAATTTCACCATCAATTCTTCTCACCACTCTAATTTCTTGGTCATAATTTTTTGCAATAGCTTCAAGGAGGTCATAATCCATAAAAACACTTGGAACAACTAACTTTCTTAAATAAAAATTCCAAATGTCAGCATGTGGGGAAAAAAAATTTCTCTCTGAAAACCATTTATTAAATAGAGAAAGACCAGTTTGAGAATTTTTTGTATCCCTAACCTGATTCCCCTTATCATATAACCCATTTGCAATTTTGAGCCTAGGGTTTAACGAAGTTAACTTTTTAACTTGTACAGTTTCAGTGGTGGACTCAGGGAGAAATTCAAGCAATTCATCATGAATATTTCAAGCCAAATAATCCTCTTGCCCAGAGAACACCTTCTTTGGAGGCATATTGACTATAATTTGCAGAAACTAATATTGCTTACAAAGGTTATAGTATACAGAACTTACTTGATTTTCTTGCTTGCTTTGTAATGCTGCAACATCTTGTGAACAAACATAAAAATACTTTACGTTCTAATCAAGCTCAACACAAATTCTCAATAATTTCTTCTACTTAGAAAGCTTGAAGTCTTGTTTGCGTGAGATGAAAATAGCAGTATCTTCTATAATATACTTTGTTTTCTGCTCACACGTGAAACTTTCATTCCTCATTAATGAACTACATGTGAAATAGAGTGGCATTACTTTCCCTTTTCAAATTTGCATCGTTGATCTCAAAAAATCCTATGATCTAAGAGTGAAAATAGGGATGACTCATCTTCCACTTGACATGTTGGCAGTCAAACCAATGAAAATTCTCCACATGTACTTTTTCTTCACTGCTAGTGTTCCCAACTGGACCCACTAATCCTCTAGGACATGTGTCATTGAGTCGCTACCTCACTATACATAAAGAGTGAGCATGTTGCCATAGCGATGAAGTGATAACCATTCATTTCATCTCAATCTAATGGCAGACATTTTAATACATTTTTAATATGAGAGTGGTGGTTCCCTCCTTCATTTTCCTTGTTCGCTATGTCACTATCCTTAAAACCTAAGCAACTTCCCATGGCAAAAAAGTGATGATCATTGATTCTATCTTAATCGAGCAGATGATGTTTGATTCAGCACTTAATACAAATATGGTGGTCCCCCTCTTCATTTTCTTTACTCGCTATGTCACTATCCCTAATATTTGAGCAACTCACCACAATGATAAAGCAATAGCTATAGATTTGAGCTTAATCTGAGGGCAAAGAAACTGCATTAGATACATATAACTATGTTGGGTCCCTTGGTTGCCATGTCACATTGGGTAAACAATGCACAACTTCTCATAGTGACTTAGCAATGATCATTGATTTGAACTTGATCCAACGATCAAAATCTTTCATCTAAATTCTGACTTACGAGTGGGTCCATGTTACTACTGATGTGGGACTATCTTGTCAAGTTGGAATGTAATTTTAATATTCAAATCATAGCTATAACACCACATGGTTTGGGTCCCACCTTATACATATTTTTAGGCAAGCGTGGCGCAAAGATTTCCTAATCATGACATAGCAACCTCTAGTGTTCTCATAACTTTTGGTGCATACGTGTCTCCAATAGGATGCCACCATGTCTCAAAGGTTGCATGATTCATATCTAACAAAGCATATGTCTTGGACCCACCTTCTGGAACTATTACCACATTATTATTTTCTATCAAGGTACTATGTTGCTAACGGTGGAAATTTTTTAGTTCCATCATCATCATCGCAATCAATACATCTGACAAAGGAATAAAGTCACATGACCAATATTTATGATAAGAATTTTGGCACCTATCCATTTCATAATCTCCTATCTTCCTCACTTTTTGGTCAGGCACTATGTCGCTACTAGCGAGATCCATTATTTTTTTGGTCATGACATAGCGACCTCATGGATACAAATGAAATCTGGTGCCTGAAAAAATTGTACTTTTCAATCATGATTACAATAGTTAATACCTCTAATACAATAATAAAAATGCATGTCCACAATGGCACTTGGGAGTTTTTATGGTTACCAGATTTCTAAAAGTCATCGTCTTCTATATTTTTCATTAAGGTGTTATGTTGCTAATGGTGGGATGTAAACCTTTTTCAATCATGACATAGTGACTCATTAGAAAAATTGGATTCTAGTGACACCACTTGCACTTCATTATATTTGGTTCATTTTTCAGTTTTGACAACTCTGACATGCAACATGTGACTAAAAACTTTTGAAACAATGCACTTTCCATTCGTAGTGTTTCTATTTCACAACACTGCTAATCAATTTTGTGGCAGTCACTATGTCGCTGTGTATAAAACACTTGCATCTTCACATGGTGATGACACAACTATCATAGATCTTATAAAGATCAGCCAGTGGGAAACAAAAAAGGAAAAAGGCACTTGGGGGCATGAAAATTTTAAACGAGACACAGAATATTCGAGATTTGAAAAGCTTCATGCTTGAATAAATTCAAAAGGAACACAAGAACTAGGGTTTGACAGTTTTTTCAAAGCTTATTAAAATGCAAGGCCAAAACATCAAAAACCCTAATCAGGAAAATAAAAGAAATTAATTCTAATTTTTAACCTAGGATTTGGAAAAAAAATATTTTGTAAAAATCAAACCAATAGTTTCCTTGTTTCAATTGCACTCATGGTGAATGAAAAAGATGAAGTTTTAAGAAATAAAGAAATAATTGTATGTAAAGGTTATTCACAACAAGAAGGAATAGACTTTTGAAGAAAATTTTGTACATGTTTCTAGACTAGAAGCAGTGAGAATGTTTTTGGCATATGCAACTAATAAGAACTTTAAAGTTTATTAGATGGATGTCAAATTAGCTTTTCTAAATGGAGAACTTGAAGAAGAGGTATACATTGAGAAGACTAAAGAAAAAATGGATAAATTGTGTGCTTATACATAATAGAACCTTGAGATTTAAGAATCAACGAAATTCATACGCCAAATTCATGTTACTTTGAGAGTTAAAGTCTAATTTTTTCTAGAATTCAAACTCAAAGTCCCCTAGTTGTCCCCAAGTCTCTAAGACATTTTTTAGATAGGGAAAACCCTCTACCCCTACGTTAGGATCAATCTCCTAGAATCTTGGGGTTATTTTTGGTAAGATAGTTCTACTTCTGGCCTTTGCCTCTTCTACAAAGGTCATTCACTTGGTGTGCCTTGCCTTTATGTTAGCTACACATTTTGTACTTTTCATTCTCACACCTTTCCTCATCCAAGTCTTCTTTAACAATAACTTTTTAAACTTCCTCACCTTTATTCTCATCATTATAATCTCACTCAGTGTGCTCTTCCTCAACAATCTATCATGACTTCTTTTGTTTTTCCTTATAGTCCTTGTAGTTTGTTTATCCTTCTTGTCATTCTTGTCATTGCTTGGTAAGTTTGGTTCTCTTTCCATGAGGAGTTCATGCATTTTTTAGTTTCATCTTATTATTGTAGAAATGAATATGTAGTTTATTTTACATTCCTTGTTATGTAATTGTTCATGTTTTGTAGTATTAGGTTTGAAGGGTTTTCATTATTTTCTTTGTTATGATTTTGAATTGATGTTTTTCATGGGTGTTAAAGGCATCACTCACCCTTGAGAGGGAAGTAGTAGCCTTGGGTGAAGGGGTTAGTTGGGCCAACCCGTAAGTGTAAAGTATATCTATTTTACCAAAGCCTTCCTACTGCATTTTAGTTTCTTGAATAAAGATCATATCTACTTTACTTTCCTGTAGAGAACACTTTAAATATGTTTCTTCTATTGGACCCAATTTTAGGTTAGTATACTAAGAAGGAGGGGGTTGAATCAAGATGCTCATCAATTATAACTTTTTTCCTTTGATTCATAGTTTATTTCAGCCTATGGGTTAGCTCAAGTTATGGCTCAACCGATCAGAGGCCATGCAAAATATACCATATGAAAATATCAACACATAACATAGTATTTATCTCATGGAAGCTTGACTAGGGTAGAAACCATGGTATATGAATTGATGCTCACTAATTTTCACTCTTTTGAATTCTACATGGTCAAGAGCTTATCCTTGTTAAAATATTACAATGACAACATAAGGTGCTACCCTATTAGGGGATTTAGATAAGACTTGTTAGGATTTTTCCTTGCTAGGAGCAACTTGGTTAGACGACTTTGGAGCACAAATTAATGTGACACCTTGTTAAGGAATTTATAAAAAGAACCTACAAGTGTCTATCCTCATCAAGAATTACTATTGTAAAGGTAATTAAATAATGGTTAGTGATCTAATTGTTTAGCTACTTAACTTATCTTGGAGTAGATATTTTATTGGCTCTCTCAACTAGTCTCCAACTATGCTCTGTATTCTCTTGGCTCTATAATCCTTAAACTTTGGTCACTGGTGTTCTTAGTTGTTCAGACTCTTGCACATGACATCCTTGTGGTGTTTTATCTTGGAAGCTTCTCCCAATATCTTTCTTTCAACAGCTCTCCAAAGATGACCTCTCTTGTCACTCTTCTTCTCCTCTTTGTGATTCCTCTGAGATTGGCTCTCTCTGGCTCTATGGCTTATTACTTTGGAAATCTCACATTTTCTCCTTTTATTCCAACCTCTTTATACTCTTCTTTGAGATTCTCTTAGAAGCCTCAAATTACAAATTCAAAATTTGAATGCTTGCCGTACTACTAGCTTTTCTTCCCATTGCAATATTGCACCACTCCTATTAGATATGGCCTGTTCATATAGGATTCATGAGTGTCATGTGCCTTCAATGGTTTTTTTTAGTTAGGATGAATTCAAATTCAAATTCTTCCAATTCTTCCTCAATCTCTACTCCCATCACTATTAAATGTGGCATATACTACACTCTCACTCTCTTCATGATGACATAATCATAGGTTCCTTTCTTGATGTTCATCATGATGTCTGGGCTAGATTTTTTTGTCGATCTATTCATTTGTTTATATTTCTTAGTTTGTGTTACTCATGTGATCTTCACTCAACATATTTTTTCTAAGTAGATCACCTTTGTCATTGCCTTAGGCTCCCATATCTTCTTTTCTTGTGTAGATTAGAGTTGTACATTGTAATTCCTTACCATTTATGCCTTCCTACTAATTTTGCTTCTCTTGTATGTTTTGCTAGCAATGACAACACATTTAATATCTAAGCTTATCGGTCTTCTTTATTGATTAGTCTTCAACAATTAGGCCAAAAATATCCCCCTTTGGAATTGCTAGAAAATCTTAGTCAATTGGACATACTCATGCACTTCTCTATTTACACTATCTTCCCTTGAGATAGCAAAATTTTATGCATGTGACCATCTATCACTTATCTACAACATTTCTCAACTTCGCCCCCTTTGACAAAAATGCCAAAGGAAACTATCTACTTGTGCTTCTTATGCTTGATGACTCCCGTTATGGAGTAGTCCCTTGTTCTTATCAATTCACCTTTATATTTATTTAGTTCATGAATATGGATTGATGCCCTCTTGATAAACCTTTTAGTTTAGGTTGGATAGGTCTAGGACCCCTAATATACCTCTTAGTAACTAAAATGTATCCCTTTGAAGAGGCTTTGTGAAGATATATACTAGTTGTTCTTTGTTTGTAAATACTCGAACCTTACCTCTTTGTCTTGTACATGTTCCCTTAGAAAGTTGTATTTTATGGATATGTACTTGGTCTTTGAGTGCTTAATTGGGTTTTTGGATATATTGATTGCACTAGTGTTATTCCAATTGATAACTATCAGTTCCTCCATCTTCTCTTGAATTCCTTCAAGAATTTTTTTGATCCAACCAACTTGCATGCAATTCATTCTTGTAGCAACATATTCTACTTCAAGGATTGATTGTGATATGCAGCTTTGCTTTTTGCTGGCATCTATATTCCTTGTCCAATTACCATTAGTAAAAACACTAAGTTAAAAAGTACCTTTTTGAGGATACCATAGTCCATATTCTTTAGTACCCTTCAAATATCTAAAGATCTTTACAACCTATTGTGGTCCCTCAACACACACCCTATTTTGAGTCACAAAAAGGGGACCCCCTAATTTCAAAATCCTCTTAGAGCATACACTCAGGTGCCTTGATTGATTGGGACCCTCCTCTAATTCTAGGTCAATCCCTAGTCCCTGGTCAAGAAGGATCAAATAGCTTTGTAGGGTCAAAAATCATCTTTTTACCCTTATAATATAAAAAGTGCACACAGGCGCATGTGTGCTAAGTGCACATGGTATGCATTCACCTCCTATCGAGGATGCACACTTGCGCATGTGCACACCCTCAAAGGTGTGCACTCTTAGAGGTATGTACCCTTGGAGGTACACACTAGGCCATTTTGGCCTATAAATACCCCCTACCCCCTCTCTTCCTCACTAGTTTTTCTCCACTCCTCCTTCATCACACCTTCACACCCTCCAGATCTCTGTTGCCATGCATGTTCGAGGGTCTGTATCTAGAGCTTCTACATTAAGAGGTAAAAATACCATTATTGAAGATGTGCAAATGCACAAAGGTGCAAATGTGGACCTCTAATAGGTGTTCTAGTGTGTATTAAAACCAAATCCCCCCTAAAAAGACCACTTTGCACTAATCATGTGTGTACATTATGTAGGTGCACAATTGTGCACTTTTGTACTAGGTAATGCCTTAGAAAATAAAACAAGTGCACATGTGCACCTTGTTCACATGCATAGGTGCACTAGGTGCCCAAGGTGCACATTTTAGGCATATGGGGGGAATTTAATCATTTCTCTCCTATTTTCCATCAGTTTCTTGTTAGTTTGGGTATCACTCTAGGGTCAACATAGGTTTTTGACATTAATGGTACTGACATTTCTCCCTTTTGTGAAGATATAATGGCATCATTCTCATCATAAATGGTAGCAAAGATAGCACCAAATCCATTCAATTTCAACTATCAAGGAGCACCTAAGAAATCCCAAACCTAAGAAAAACATTATGAGATCAAAGACACAGAATTGGGGCACATTGACTGGAATATTTTTATAACCTTGTGTAATAAGCCTAAAGAGAGCTCAGCCATGGTGTCAACACTAATCCAAAGTCGGTTGGTGAAAATTTATTCTCGTCCAACATCAGTTTAATCATTTAAATTGATCATGACCTTAACTCATTATTATGTACCAGAGGAGAAGGTGATCAAGAGTGTGGCTAGAGAGATAGTCTTAGACCTCAAACCTCAAAACATTAAGAAGGTCTTCCATCTTCTAGGAGTAGACTAGTACCCCCAAATCACTTATGATGGCACAGATAGATGGTATAGGGAGAACAAAACAAAGGCTAAAGAGTTGGTACAAGAGAAATACCTAATTGATAGAACACCCTTGGGAAGAAGAGTTGGAAAGGTAGACATGACCAGAGGTTACATGATTGATGGCATTGGCTACTCAATTGTTATTTTCAGTAGAGCTTGTTAGAAAGTAAATTTTACCAATATAACTAAGAGCAGTGGGGTGAATTAGTTTATATAACTATTATAGCAATTATCAACCTTATTAATCCTTAACCAAATGAAAAATATAATCAACAATGATAACAAGATATTCACACAGAATAACACCAGATATGTTAACTAGGGAGATCCTTCATCAGAGGGAAAGCCCCAGTGGGGATGGTACCCACAAAATGATGTACTAATATAAATGTTCCTTGCTAGAGGATGGAGCCTGTTAGGAGTCAATAAATACATTTAGTACATATCAGTCCCTGTTAGGAGATTTCAACCCTGATAAGAGTTGTGTCAACCCTATTAGGAGTTGTAGAAAGTAGATGGACCCATTGTCCAACCATCTTCAGGGGTAAGACCACCAAACTCACTGTCCAACTATTCTTCATATTATTTCTTGTAGAATAATAGAATTAATTGTACTTGTACTTCCTTTGTCTTTTCAATCAGACTACCTCTTCTAATCTTGTCACTAAATCACCAACTCTATATCTGATTCATTGGATTGCTTACTCATATTTACCAAATGCTTTACTCTTTCTCGCTTGATCTCAATCACCACACATAGTTACAATCAAGGAAAGTAACTTCCTTTATACTATGTTCTCAAAAAAATTCCTTGAGTTGACCTTGAGGCTTTCCTAATTAATTATAATAGGACCACACTAAGATAATTAATTATTTTACAATTACATAACACTGTGGGCTCATATTCTTTACAACTTCTCACACGTGTAACTCTAGACCTTGTGCACTTGCTGATGTCACCATCAAAATTTCTAATGTCATTTTCTAACCTTGTATATCATGATTCCATCTCTGTTAGGAGATACAATCCATTCATCAGGACTACTTCTCATATAATATGTCTATATATCACTTTGTAAATCAAGTGTATCTTCTACATGTCTTTAGCTTACTTGATGTGCACTTAACCTCATCATCAGGACACAATGTAGAACACATCCTTAACCATGCTTGACCTGATCATTAATTCTCTATTCATACGACCTCATTTTTTTTCCTACTCTATCAGTCTTCATATAAACATTGCTATGTTGACATCAATGACAAACACAGTCATGAATCCAACATGTCAATCATGCTAACAATCTCTCTAATGCTTAGGATACTCCCCCAAGGGAATACCATTAGTATTCATGCTAACAATCTCCCCCTTTTGCATTGATGGAAACATCGATGAAAAACATCTAAGTTCCAAGAATATCAAAATAATACTCTATTGTTGTTGTTCTCTTCTTTTCAAATCCTGTTCATCAATCAAATCTGAAATCCTCTAGAACATTGCTTTGTTCTGCATCTCTTTCTTTAGTATCGACATTAGTTGTTCACACTCTAATTCTTGGTAACAAATCTCAACTTCTTCCCCATTCAATGTATCTCCCCATTGACATCAATTATACTTTCTTTCCCTTATTCATACATAGGAGATCTCAACCTCTCTCCCCATTAAGGGATCTTCTCCCCATACATGGTACTAGTCTATGCAATCTCTCCCCCATAGTACTAAGGAGATTTTTTTCATGCATTCTCTCCCTAATTGACATCAATGACAAAGGTTCCATTATATCAATCATCTGCAACAAGTCTTTAATCAACTCAAGTGTCCAAAGACACTGTTCTAGACCAACTACCAAGAGTCTTGGATGACTCTACTAATCTCAAATACTCCCCCATATAGGAAGCATCAACATTCAGTCTAGTCAAATAATAGTGCTATGTACTACTAGACTGATGCAATTTATGCATCATCTTCTTAGAAGTAGGCAGGGGCATAACCCCAAGCATACCTCACAAGTGCTCAAATGTATATTTAGGCAAAGGCTTTGTAAAGATATTTACAATCTGATCTTTTGTACCTACATATTCATATCTAATTTTGTTCTTTGCAAATTTCTCTCACGCTAGTACATTTGGGGTCAAATTTTGATGAAAATTTGTGATGGTGGTATAATTTGTGGTGATTTTTTTTTTTTTTTTGCAATCATCCCTGACACCATCACAATACTAGCATTTGTGTCATAATTGCAATGGTTTCCTGAGTTTTTTTTTTTTTTTTTTAAACATGACATAAATCATTCCCCATTTGTTTTTATTGTGGAGCACTATGCGCAAAAGAGGGTGGAGAGCTCCAAACAAGGGTAGAGAGCTCTAGATGTTGTCATGCCCTTTCTTTATGATTATATTTTTGTGTATGTCTTCATTTCATTGTTGTGCCCTTGCTAATTTGGTTTTCATGCCCTTATGATCTCTACATTTCATTTTTATGCCTTTGCTTTTTAATTTTGTTGTTGTGCCCTTGCTCTACAATTTTGTTGCCATGTTCTTCCCTTGTGATCTTTGTGCCCTTGCTCTATGATTTCGTTGTTGTATCATGCCTTTGCTCTGTGATTTCAATGTCATGCTCTAGATCTACAATTTTCTTCAAGGGAGCTATGTAAATGTTGGTTTCTATTCAAGTAGGTATCTCTTTGTATTTCCTTCTAAACATGCATATTTAGAGATCTTTTTAAAGGTGTTTATTACATTTTAGCACAACAAAAAAATTCATCTAGCTACATACATATTCTAGAATCTAAATAATAAAACAATTAAATTCACTCAACTTGTGTGCTATGTGAATTACCTCAAGATCCTCCACAAACATATTATGGACCAGCAAAATGGGCAGATTTCACAAGAAATTTTACCAAAACATATCATAGTAGATATTTTAAGAAAGAAACTAGCCAAGACCCAATTAAATGGGTCTAGTTGCTGATTAGATGGGTTGATTACAAATTATTGTTGAACTATCATCAAATTAGGTCAACGCCCTCACTTGCAAACCTCTCATGTCAAGCACTCTCTATACTATTTCAACACCATGTTCTTGCTTCTAAGCTAACAGTTCTTCAGGTGTATTTTCTTGTAAAACATTAATTTGGTTGAACAATTGTAAACTCTTAGAAAGTGCATTTTTGTTATCATGTATGTATGTATATATAATAATGAATAATAATAATGTTTTCATGTATGTCAAAATAATAACTAACATTACCATTGGATCATATAGTAATGAAGTAATCAACCCTGCTAATCAACAACTAGACCAATTTAACTAGTGTTTCCAATGTCATAATACCTACCACAACACTTTCCTGGATTCTATCCAATGGCTCCCACAATATTCTCTATGTTGTCTAGCTATTGTTTTTGTTGTGCAATCTCTTTCTAAAGTTGCTCCTCCTTCACTCTCCTATCTAAAATTTTGATTATCAAAATTTTCAATATCTGCCTCTTGTTAAGTCAAGCACTTGTTGTATTGTTTCAAAACCATGTTCTTACTTCTGAGCTAATAGTTCTTTAGGTGCATTATCTTGTAAAACATTAATTTTGTTGAACAATTGTAAAATCTTAGAAAGTGCATTGTTGTTTTCATGTATGTATGTATATATGTATGTATGTATATATCAATATATATATATGTATGTATATATATAGAGAGATTGTGGATTATAAACAAAAATGAAAAGGACACACAACATTAATCATTCCCATTTGTTTTGATTGATTGTGGAGAGTTTTGTGCAAAAGAGGTTGGAGAGCTCCAAAAGAGGGTAGAGATCAGTGGAGATATAGGAACTTGTTGTCGTTCCCTTGTGATCATTGCATTTCATTGCCATACTATGCCCTTGATCTATGATTTTCTTCAAGGGGAGAAGAGGTACCTATGTAAATATTTTATTATATTTTTCCTTCTAAACATGTATCTCTTGTTCATATATAATAGCTTTGGCCAGATTCAAGGATAATTGATTATGATGATTGTATGCATATATGCATGTATGTATGTATACCAGTTCACTATGTGAACTAATTTATATGCATACATACACACTTGCATAGTACTTGTGCTAAATTAAATTAATCATTCATGCCTTGAATTCACACAAGAAATTATCCTTGCATTCAATCAAAAATATTCATACCAAACTACGTATGCAAAAATTTGTACTTATAGATTATATTATCTCTTGGTGATTGAGTAAAGATCTTGTGCATAATATCATCCAAGTAATGATCAGATGCATTCACATTAAGTCATAATAGGATCGATCAGATGATCCATTTATGTTACTTCATACTTGTTTTATTGAACATTTTGTTTAACATAATCAGTAATACTATAATTATACAACTACAACTAGTACTCTTGTTTATTTTTTATTGTTAATCATATGCATTTAAGACTATTATTTTTCTTAAAATTAGATTGTATATTTGTTATCACTAAAACACAAATATAGATCTTTGATAATTATCTTTTTTAATTTCAAGATCTTCATATTTAATGTGAAGAGTTTCCACTACTGGACAATGGCATAGCCACAATGTGGAGCCACATAGCTCATGGCTTTTTCCACCAAATTACATTTTTTAATATTTTTTTCCTTAAAAAATATTATAGGTGAATGTTCTTCTGATTTTCCATACATTTAATAATTTTTCACTTGTCATTTCAGGTAATTTTCTATTACTAGATAGATATATCTATCATAAGGATGGACATGCCAATTTTGATCATGCCTCTTTCAATGTTGATTCCCTTATCAAACTAATGAAACTACTTGCAACTAACACCCTAATTTTATGCAACTTGCCATATCAGTTATTCATACAACTATCTTCCTCCTACCCTGCCATAGCACATAGCCCTTGTTTGAGGTTTATTTCTTAGTCCCTCTTGGATTTTGAACCTCATTGAACCTATTTCAAAATGGTTACATTGGTTCAAGGAGTTTCATATGTTCAATAAGTTTTGTGTCATAGGTAGTTTAGTGGTTTCAATGTTCAATATTTAGTAGTTTAGTGGTTTAGTGGTTTAGTGGTTTAGTAGTTTAGTAGTTTAGTGGTTTCAATGTTCAATATTTAGGTGTATTTTGGTTCATAATAGTCCATGGACCACAAACCAAAATCAATGTTCACATTTCAAAGGCCAAAGGTTTTGAACATGAAACTAGTGATTCAAAGTGTTGGTTCATCAATTTGAATGTACAATTCAATAATTCAAGTTTGACAATTCCAAGTAGCCCATACCAATTCAAAAAATCAAGTCTATTGATTTGTATCTAGCAATTTGATGATATAGAAATTCAATATGGAGGAGGATATATTGGCATCATAAACAAATCATCCCATATCCATAAACAACATCTACTCTCATATAATTCTCTCTCCTCTAAAGACCCAATACATGGAGCCATTATCATCATGAGTAGACTCACTTTCCTCAAACAAATTCAATCAAAACTATTCATACAAAACTAATTAGTATATAGAAATATGTACTTACAAATTATATTATCTCTTGGTGATTGAGTAAAAATCAAATATAGTTTTCCAAGGTGATAAAATTACATATGTAGATGTATGTATGTATGTATGTGTATGTGTATGTATGTATATATGTATCTCTGCATCGTGTTGTCATGTTCTTGTGATCTCTATATATGTATATATGTGTATATATATACATACACACATATGTGTGTATATGCATGTATGTATGTATATAAACACATACATAGACACACATATATGTGTGTGTGTATGTATGTACATATGTACACATATATATACATAAAGAAAAGCTTTTCTAATCACCTACTGGGGGAAATATAAAGAGATACACATTTAGAAGGAAAAGAAAAGAACATTTATATAGGTAACTCTTTTCCCCTTGAAGAAAATTGTAGAGCACTAGTACATTTGGGCCCAAATACACCATAGATTACATTGTCGTAGCAAATTGCCATCACAATTTGACCCCAAATGTTGTAGTGCAAAGGGCACAGAGACCACAAGAGCACAACACAAAAACAAAATAATAGAGCAAGGGCACAACAACGAAATGTATAGATCACAAGGGCATGACAATGAAATGCAACGATCACAATCAAATGACAAGGAAATTGGAGATCTCCATTGATCTCCACCAAGGGCATGGAAAGGAAATGTAGAGATCACAATAATGAAATGCATCAATGACAAGGGCATGAAAATGTTTAGAGCTCTCCAACCTCTTTCGCATGCATGTTTTCTTCTTTTTTTATTTATATCTAGAATCAACTCCACATTGTGTTGTAACTTTGGCATAGGTGTTTGATCCTCAATATCTTTGATTTTAGCATTTCAACATTCAATTTTTGAAGTTTCCTTTTCATTATATAGTCCTTTCTACCCTAAAAACCACTTTTTTAATTAATTAAAATTAGGACTTGAACAAAGCCAATGATACAAAACCTGTTGCCACCTTGAAAAAAATGATGCCTCCAATAGTGCAACCATATGATAAATGGAAATAACACATCCCTAAGCCATAATCTAGTTAAATTGGTCTAGTTGCTGATTAGCTAGGTTGATTACAAGTTCTTGGAGAATTTTCATCAGATTAGGTTTGATAAAATGAACAATCAGTTGTTCCTAGCTAGCAAGATTAAATACAATTTTCCAAGGTGATAAAATTGCATATGTTGATGCATCACTTGAATGCCATGCATGAAACACATTCCCCAACTTATAACAAATGGTTGGATATAAAGGCTCCATACACTATCCCAACAATGGAAGCCAGGGATGTAACCATGCATGTATTGGCATGTTGTTCCAATGATGATCCCAATTATCTATTGTTGTCAATTTGGGCATCACTATATGATCTAGAATGCTATGATATACTGAAGTCAGTAGTAACTTCTCCAGTGTCTCCAAAAAATGTAGCATAGGTTTAGGGTTCCTTGGTTCCCAAGAATTTGTAGTAGCTATTATCACTACTAGAAGAATAACTTCAGTAAAGAGTTGAGTGTAAGGAGTTGAAGAAGCTAGTTCTGCTTTTTGTAAATATCATAATCACGAGGCTCATTCCCTTGTAGAAGCTATAACCTAGTTAAATATACATACATACATACATACATACATACATACATACATACATATATATATATATATATATATATATATATATATATATATATATATATATATATATATATACAAGTCATAACCCAGCTAAATAGGTCTAGTTTCTGATTAGCTGGTTTGATTAAAAATTCTTGTAGAACTATCGTTAGATTAGGTATAATAAAATGAAAAATTAGTTGTTCCCAGTGAGTAGGATTAAATACAATTTTTGAAGGTGATAAAATTGCATATGCAAATGCATCACTTGAATGCCAAGCATGAAGCACATTCCCCAATTTATAACAAATGGTTTCATTTAAAGACTCCATATGTTGTCCCAACAATGGAAGCCAAGGATGTAACCATGCATGTATTGGCATGCTATCCCTGCGAGGATCCCAACTATCTATTGTTGTTGCTACAATGAAAAAGAAAATGTAGATGTAATACATATATTACTATAGGCCATATGGAAGACTGCGCAAAAAAAAAAACACAACATTAATCATTCCCCATTTATTTTGTGTAAATGCCATAATCAAGAGGCTCATTCCCTTGTAGAAGCCTCTGTGATAATGGCATTACCTCTAAACCATGCAAAGGATGCAGATGTATGTATGTATATATGTATATATGTATGTATATGTATGTATGTAGGTATATACATATATAAATATATACATACATACATATATACATATATACATACATACATATATACATATATATAGACTAGGAAAAATGGGTAGAGTTAATGTCATTGTTAATGGGCATTATATTTCCCCTACATACATACGTTATATATATACATATTGCCCATTAATTCTACATTACTTTTGTGCAGGATCCTGAGCTAAGTCACTTAGCACAAGTTGAGTGAGTTTTATTGTTTAATTATTTGGATTCTAGAATGTGTATGCAGATGGATCATTTTTTTCTATTATGCTAAGATGTAATAAGGAGCTTAAAAAAGACTTCTCTGTATACATACATATATACATGTATATGTATGTATGTATATATTTATGTATGTATGTATATGTAAGTATATGCTTACATATATAGGTATGTATGTATCACGTGGAGATCTAGGATTTTGTTGTTGTGCCCTTGTGATCTATGCATCTCATTGTCGTGCCCTTTTGATCTCTACATCTTGTTTGTTTTATTGTACCTAATATGATGATAGTTATATAGGAATTTGTAATCAATCCAGCTAATCATCAACTAGACCCATTTAACTGGGTTACGGCTTGTTTCTTTCTAAAAATAGCTGCTATGATATGTTTTTGTATAAATTTATTGTGAAATCTACCCATTTTTCCTGGTCTGCATTATTTTTGTGGAGGATCTTGAGGTAAGTCACTTAGCACCTTAAAAAATTTCTCTTTGTATATATATACATGTGTGTGTGTGTGTGTGTGTGTGTGTGTGTGTGTGTGTGTGTGTGTGTGTGTGTGTGTGTGTGTGTGTGTGTGTGTGTGTGTGTGTGTGTGTGTGTGTGTGTGTACATACATACACACACATATGTTTGTGTGTCTATGTATGCATATAAACAAAGAGATCTTGGCACAATAGAAAAATAATAAAACTCACTCAACACATAGCATGGCCACAAATGCGATGGCACCACCTATTGGTAAGTATATTCCTCTTTTTCTTTCTCATTTTTCATGTGTTTATTTCACTTGAACTATTATTTTTTAGGGGGCATTTTTTACTATTGCATTCATTTTATGCAAGAGATGATGAGAACATTCCTGGATGTACCCATTTTAGATGTATGGGAATCAATAAAGAATTGTGATGAATTGCTTGTGAGCAATGAAGATGGACTTCTCCTAAGAGTAGCAAGAGGTGATGAGGATATTCGAGGTACATTAAAGATAGATCTTTTCTTCAAGATTTGAGATGTTAAGAGAAAATTTAGATGTTGGGGGGGGCAGGCACAAATGAGCTTCCACCTTTATGTGGTTGGCCCTACTTAGTAGAGAATATTAAATTATTCTCAAAACCAAGTGAACCTCAACATTAACCTTATATGATTGTATGACAACTAAATGTGTGAATCTCTTGGTTTCAAACAATGAAGAAAGAGGCCATAGTTCAATATGCAATCTCAATTCATATGCATATGACATTAGGTGCAGCTGAAAAACACAATAGATTTGCATTTTTTCATAGAGGTCTTTAATTAGATATTTTAAGTTATAGACCATCACGAAAAAAATTTCTTGGCTATAGAAACTAGACTTGTAATGTTCATGATGGTCCATAATTTTAAAAAATTAATAGACCTATTAAATAAATGTAATCGTGGTGCATTCTTTTAGCTGTACCTATTGTCCATGCATATAGAACACAACTGCACATGTGCATTCTCGATTTAGAGTGGCAGATTCTTATTTAGGGTGCGACAAAAAAATGACTTGCACCAGAAGATGGGAAAATGATGTTACTTTCGTAGGTCTGGAAAAATTTAGATATTGGGGTGGGGCAGGGGGGTGTGGGGGGGTGGGTGGAAAATGAGCTTCCACCTTCATGTGGTTAGCTCTGCTTAGTACAGAATATTAAACTATTCTCGAAACCAAGTGAAGCTTAACATTAACCTATGATTGTATGACAACTAACTATGTGAATCTATTAGTTTTAAGAAATGTAGAAGGATGTCATAGTTCAATATGCAATCTCAATTCTTATGCATATGACATTAGGTGGAGCTAAAAAAATCCAACAAATTTGCATTTTTGTTAGAGGTTTGCATAGACCTATTAAATAAATGTAAATGTGTTGGGTTTTTTTAGTTACTTTTATTGTCCATGCATATAGAATAAAACTGCATGTGCATTCTTGATTCAAAGTGACAAAATCTTATTTTTAATGCAAGGGAAAAATGATATGCACTAGAAGATGGGAAAATGATGTCACTTTTGCAAGTCTAGAACCTTTTTTTGTACTTTAAAGATTGATCATTTCTTAAAGATTTTATATGTTTATGGGGAATTTAGATGTTGGTGGGGGGTGGGAGCCAAATGAGCTTCCACCTTCACATGGTTGCCCTTGATTAGTAAAGAATATTAAACTATTCATAAAACCAAGTGAAGCTCAATATTAACCTATGATTGAATGACAACTTATCCATGAAGAGCTTTGCAAATACACACACACACACACACACACACACACACACACACACACACACACACACACACACACACACACACACACACATTGTTAATGCAACAATCCATCACAACTATGATGACTTTTCTAATAGGAATTTGTCACTATTATTGTTGCCCCTGTGATGACAACCACTGACATCTGGGCATCAGTCCAACAATGTTGCCATCACACACTCATCATTTTTTTGAACCCCCTTCATCCAGATGCTCGTCAGGCCTGTAGCAACGTTGTTGGCCCTGCAATGACTGAATGATATTTTAGGTCAGTGTAGTTGTGATGGTATACCATCAAACCACCGATGGCATGAAGAGGAACTCTTCACCTTGATTTTATCAAAATTGTGACTACTTTTTCCATCAGAATTGTGATGGAAGCCCATGTCATTGCAATTTGTGACAACAAAAGTCCAACACATGTCTGACAGGGGCCAATTCTAGTTACTATCACTCATTCGATGGGATACTATCATAATTGGAGTCCAAATGTAGCAGTGTCAAAACATAATACTTAATAGATATATGCTTAGTCTTAGAATGTAATATAGGGTTCTTAGACATACTTACTATACTTTTATTATCACAATCGACTTCATCCACATGATTTAATTACAATTAATTTCTACTATCACATAATTTGCTTCTACTATACTTTATGAAATACAATATTATTTCTTTCTTAGCCAAGAAACCAATCTTCCTCCAAGGAAAAATGATCCATCACTAGTGCTCTTTCTGTCATCCATACTACCTGCCCAATCCGCATCAATATAGGCACATAAAGTGAAATCACTTGATCTATCATACCATAATCCATAATTAGGTGTACCCTTCAAATATCTAACTATCCTCCAACTATTGCATAATGATATTCCTTAGGATCAACTTTAAATCTTGGTACTATCTCAACTACATTTCTATATCTGGTCCAGTGTGAGTTAGATATTGCAAACCTCCAATCATAGATCTATACTTCTTCTGCTCAAATGTAGGTGTCTCATCTTTTCTAGACAACTTGTGACTAGTTACCATTGGTGTACCAACAAGCTTACAACTTTCCAACCCAAGTATTTTTAACAAGCCTTTTAAATACTTAGCTTGCGGTGTGAAAATACCATCTCTATTTTACACAATTTGTAAAACCAAGAAAAAATTCATCTCACCAATCATGCTCATCTCAAATTCATTCTTCATCTCTTTAAAAAACTTAGCACTTGCTTCATCATTACCTCCAAATATTATGTCATCAAAAAATATCACAATGATCAACAAACCATTTTCAATTTATTTCAAATACAATTACTATCTAATGTATCTTTATCAAATCCAAGTTTTGCCAAATACTTATCCAACCATGCATACTAGGTTCTAGGTTCTTGCTTTAGCCCATATAGTTCTTTCTTTAGTCTACATACCATATCATTATCTTATGTCAAATAAAATCCTTTAGGCTACTCAATGTAAACTTCTTCTTCAAGTTCTCCATTTAGAAAGGTTAACTTGACATCCATCTGATACACCTTAAATTTCCTATTTGTTACATAAGCCAAGAACATTCTTACTACTTCCATTCTAGCTACAAGGGCATATGTTTCTTCATAATATATACCTTTTTCATGTGAATATCTTTTACATACCAATCTATATTTTTTCCTCACAACTTCACTTGTTTATTCATCTCGTTTCTGAATATGCATTTAGTTCCTATAACATTCTTATCTTTAGGCATAGGAACCAACTCCCATGTTTAATTCTTCACAATCTAGTCTAGTTCTTCCTTCATTGCTTGAATCCAATTATCATCCTTGCATGCCCCATCTATGTTGTTAGGTTCAACTTGGGAAATCAGACATAATTCCTCATGTACTATGTTTCTTGTCACCACTCATTTGTCTTTACTTCCAATAATCTATTATGTGGGGTGATTCTTTGCCAAATTTCTTTTAGATGTAGGAGTTACTATCTCAACTCTTATATCTTCTCTTGGTTTTGTTCTCTATTCCTCTCTTTTCTCAAAAAATTGTATATCATTTTGCAAATCATTGTTAGTCTCAAAGAAAACTTCAACATTCTCATGGTAAGCCTTTGGATCAATAATAGTTACTAAATCTATCTCATCTTCCTCTTTATTATTATCACTATCATTCAAGAATATTTCCATACTTTCTTTAAATTATTCATCATCATCAAAAAGTAAATTCCTTCTAGTTTTCCTTACTCTCTTAGGACAATTGGATGAAAAATGACCAAATTCTATCACATCTTCCTCTTTCTTATTATCATTATCATTCAAGAATATTTCCATACTTTATTTAAATTATTCATCATCATCAGAAAGTGAATTCTTTCTAGTTTTCCTTACTCTCTTAGGACAACTAGATGGAAAATGACCAAATTATTTACATGTCCAACGAACAAAATTTTTCATACCTTCTGGGTCCCTTTTCATAAGCAGATCAATACCTTCTCTAATATTTTTTCCTTCTTCAGATCTATATTTGTGTTTACTTGTGCTTGTATTCTTTTGTATGCAATAAGAATATTCTAGATCTAGAAACTCAATGCTCTGTTCTATACATAATTTTGATATTTCACCAAGAAGCTCCATCTTCTAAATATCAAAATTACCTCTATATGACTTGGGACTTTCTTTTCTAAAGTTACCCACCATTGATCTCTAAAAGTTGTTAAGCTTTCTCTTCAAGGACCTAATGCTTAGATATGAATCGTTAGAAAGTAAAGTCCACCAATATAACTAAGAGGGGAAGGGAATCAGTTATACACCTATTAAAAAAATTATCAACCTTATTAATCCTTAACCATATGAGCAATATAATCAACAACCATAACAAGATACTCATACACAATAACACCAAATATGTTAACTAGGGACACCCTTGATCAAAGGGAAAATCTAGGTGGAGATGGTACCCACAAAATGATGTACTAATATAAATATTCTTTGTTAAAGGATGGACCCTGTTAGGAGTCAATAAATACATTTAGTACATATCAATCCCTATTAGGAGAGTTTGAATCCTTGTTGGATATTCCAACCCTGTTAGGAGTTGTGTCAATCCTGTTAGGAGTTGTGTCAACCCTATTAGGAGTTGTAGAAGGTAGATGAACCCATTGTCCAAACAACTTCACAATTAAGAACATTGAACTCACTATGCATCTGATCTTTATATTATTCCTTGTAGAATAATAGAAATTAATTGTACTTGTACTTCCTTTTTCCTATCAACCAAACCGTCTCTTCTTATCTTGTCACTAGATCACCAACTTCACATCCAATAATCTATTGCATTGCTTACTCACATTTACCAAATACTTTTTTCTTTCTCACTTAATCTCAATCACTGCACATGTTTAAAATCAAGGAAAGGACCTTCCTTTATACCATGTTCTAAAAACACTTCCTTGAGCTAGTCTTGAGGCTTTCCCAATTAACTATAATAGGACCACATTAAGATAATTAATTATTTTACAATTACACAACACTGTCTGCTCGCAATATTTACAACTTCTCACACATGTGACTCCAGACCTTGTACACTTGCTAACATCATCAGAAGATTGTCTATCATCACTATCTTACCTCACATATCATGATTATATCTCTATTAGGAGATACAATTCATTCATCATAAACTTCTTCTCACATACTTTGTCTGTATACTGCTCTTCATAAATCAAATATATCTTCTAGATGTCCTTAGCTTACTTAAGATGCACTTAACCTCATCATTAGGACATTGTGTATAACATGTCCTTAACCATTCTTGACATGATCATCAGTTCCAAGGTGCATTTTTGCAAGGTGCACCAAATCAAGAGGCGCATCGACAATTTTGAAGAAGAATCGGTGCATCGACAATTAACTGCCAATTGTTATTTTAGAGCATTCTGTGTATTGGAAATGTGTTTTAATGGTAGTTCAACTCCTAGAGAAACCTAGAGAATGTCAAGCTTCCATTTTTAGATCTCTCAGTGACTCCTAGATCATCTAATGGCTTCTATCTTCTTATCTTCTTCTTTTATTATTTTAAGTCATGTCAAGGCTCATATGCCTATTAATTGATACAAACAAGCGTGGAGGCCTACTTAGCACCATTAAGAGAGTCAGTTATATCTAAATAGTTTTTTTTTATTAGTTTTTTTTATCATAACTTGTAGTAGAATAGCTCATTTCTAACAAAAAAGGAGGGGAGGATTTCTTTTAAATACCCAGATGTAATATGTTTTCAAGGCTGACATTTTGTAGCAATAATATATGCTATTGGTGTTCTCATTCTAAGTGTAGTAAATCTTGTCAGAGTGTGTTATTTTTGTGAATGTAATTTCATGAATAATAATGGAGCTAATGATTTTGTTACATTTATATGATTGTGTGATCTTTTAATTTTGTTGTTTGCCTTATGTTAACAAATTTTTCTATTGTGATGAATTGGAGAAAGGATCACTATTGTTCTTGCATAGTATTTTGTCTCATGCGAGCTCACTTTCCATGGCCTCACGAATTGATGAAATGTGAAACATCTTTCAATTTTTATTGAAATTCCTATCAATGATTGCATTAGTGGAGTTGAGGAAGTGTTTCTCTTAATTTTATTGGTTTCCTACTAGACCCTTTTAATAATCTAATTTGCGAACATGTTATTACTTTGGCTTATGTCTATTATGAATTTCCCTTTCAGTAATTTGTTTTAATCTCTTGTTACTTTATCTTTTTTATTTTCTTTTCAAACACATGGTTAAAATAGGAATTCATGTAGTTGCATTGATTAGAAATTGCATTCATCATAAAATAGAAAAGACAAAAATATATCTTTTTTTGTGGTTACGTTTCAGCAAAAGTTGTTTAGATTGGTAGGTACCAACAAAGGCTTCCTTGTGAGAATTCACATTTATATTCAATTGAGTTACCCAACGGGTTGAAAATCAGCCATGTGGAACCTTGGAGTTGGTCATTGATCAACTTTTCAAGAGAGAGATTCAAAAGGATTTTTACCATTAAGAAATGTGCAAAATGGTCACTCAACAGAAGTGGCACCAGAAGGAGGGCCAAAAAATATTCTACCTAAAAACCCAAGTTGTTTTAAAGTTCTATAGTTTTTGAAAGTTCTCAAATTTTTGAAATTTGTCACTATCAGAAGGTGCACTTTTTCAAGGTGCAATTTTTGGAAGTGATTTTTTTAAAAGGTTTTTTTTTCACAGGTGCACTTTTTTAGAATAAACACAAACTAGAAGATCCTGATCTACCATTTACATTTCAGTGAGCTTAAGGTTTTCACCCAGTGGACATGAGTTCCTAAAACTCAGTCACTTTGTAAAGCCTCATAGTGATAAGGGGATACCAAGAGTTCTACTACTCCCATTTTAAATTCCATCAGCTTCCTTAGTTCCACATTCAAACTTACCTCCACCTACCATTCCACCTAATCCTCTTTCCATGGCTTTCTTTGCAAATGTGGTAGAATCACCGATAAATCTACAAGGTCAACTCAATGATCTTCCCAAGAACCCTAAGAATTTTTTGCCAAGGTTCATCTACAGAGAAACAAATATAATTGAGGATCACATCAAGGTTTTCAAAGAAATATGCAATAAAAAATGGATTCAATTAGAGAACGTGGTCCTTCATTTCTTCTCATATACTTTAGGAGAGATTGCATTTAACTAGTATGCAAATATGTTGTCATGATCTATTCAAAATTGGGCAACCTTTGAAAAGTTGTTCTTGGACCAATTCAAGATGTTCATCAACCTAGTAGTGATACACCACTAGTTCATATCTATCAAGAGGGATCCAACATAGACCATCACACATTTCAACTATCATTTTCACATGGCATTCCGCAAGTTGGAAACCCCTTACACCATACCAATCAGGGCTGCAATTCAAATATGTCTAAACTCTATGGACTACCTCACTTCTATCTTCCTAAGGAGGTTGCCTACTATAGACATTGACATACTAGAAAAGGTCTTCAAAGAACCAATCACTTATCATAAATAGGCTACCCCTAATGGAGGAGGGATTATGGCTCCAACTCATGCCAGTACAAAAATACCACCATACCATCCTAGAGCACAAGTGATGCCAAATCAATTCATTCCATTAACTTCAGTCCCATTACAATAGGCACCAATTATGCTAGCTCTAGCTATAACCGATCCTTGATATGAACCTTTGAAAGTTTCCTTCTTTGAGCAAAACGTTGCACCATCCACTAAGGAAGAAAATAATGTCACAACTGAGCTAGATCAAATGAAAAAGACCATGTATTAGATAACCAATGAACTAACCAGTCTGAGATTTTCACAAGGGTAGAACAACAATTTCTAAAGATCAAATGTAGCCCCTTAAAAAAATAACTATGGTCAAAATTACAACAAGAATTTTAGTAGGAATAATAATGCAGGGAACACTTTCAACCCACTAGATCATAACAATGGTTTCCAAAGACATAATTGACAATGGAATACCCATCCAAACAATGGAAGTATTCCTACATACAACAATAACAACACTCAATTTTTTGACATCAATCAACTAAACACCAGTTAGAATACACCCAATGATGACGACTCATTTTTTAGTAGAAATCAAGAAGTGAACCAAAATTCATAGTACGCTAATAATGATTCCCCTCTTCAATTCAATGTCATGTTGTTAGAATCCTATGATTCTTCATAGAACACTGAAATAAGAGACCAAGTCAATGAATAATTTTTCTTTCTATTTAAGCAAGAATCAAACCTTGAACCAACAAAGATATTCACATTGTAGAATGATAACTAGAACACATACAACTTACTTAATCGAAGGGAACCCATGACAGATGGAATTCCCCCCAAATTACAGCTAACACCACTAGACCTGAGAGAAAATAATAATCCCACACCTGCAAGAG
The DNA here is from genome assembly GCA_028749045.1 of Cupressus sempervirens. Taxonomy (NCBI): domain Eukaryota; kingdom Viridiplantae; phylum Streptophyta; class Pinopsida; order Cupressales; family Cupressaceae; genus Cupressus; species Cupressus sempervirens. Next base: position 459,642,036 of record CM053791.1, on the reverse strand, counting down.
TACCTTTATCTAGACAACAAACATAGAACACGAGAAACATACCTACTATACTAAAGAATCCTGTCAGGACAACTGAAAAGTATAGTGCTAATTAAGAGTTAAAGATGACCAAGGCCAATATCTCCATGTATGATATGCTACAAAGTTTTTTTAGTCAAAGAAAAGAAATATTGAAACTTTTGATCATACAAAATTAACACCCAATGCAGGCCCTCAGAAGACAACAACATCGCAAATCAACACCTCTAAAGCTATGCCCACCATGTATAGAGATAAGGCCAAAGTACCCCCTTTTTCTCTTAGTCTTAGAATCTTTGGAAAGAACCTACATAATTTCCTCATAGATTCAAGAGATTCCTACAGTGCCATGCCACTTTTGATATCCCAAAAGTTAGGAGTCACTCCATGACCTATAAATCAAATAGTGGTCCAACTTGACAAAACAAAGGCAAAAGTCATAGGACTATTGAAAGATATTCACATACAGTTGACCATAGATCCTTGGATCAAGATATTATGAAGATACATGTGGTGGAGATTCCAAAAAAATGTTGCCTATTACTAAGAAGAGAATGGACCCAGTGTCTACAAAGATGGTTCTCAACCAACTTCACCTAATTATAGCTACCTTGGAATAAATTGAACAACAAGATTAACATAGACACCAAACCAAAACTAAAGATAATGATCATAGAGTACAATGCTCCAAATGAAGTAGCATTTCTTCAAACAGACTTAGGATCTTATAGGGTAATGGTCCTTGACTAGCTTCAACCAAAAAATCTAATAGCCCAGATGTAGAATAGTTGAATCCTACCCTATGGAAAGAAATTGTGACCCAATTCATAAATAGCATGGTGGCCAATTTATAGTGTTTAGGGAAAGAAGTAGATAGAAAAATCTTGCTCCTTCTAGGATTTTGTAGGTTCCATAAAGTGAGTCATTTAGAGTTTGAGTGCTTAAACTATCAAGAAGCAATTGCTCAAGTACTAACTTAGATAACACACTCTAGTACTGATCAAACCATAAGTAAAATACCCAAAGACAATTCAAGTCTTTTGTGCATGTCTAAGATCATGAATAATTAAGATGTGATAAAAGAAGAACTAAATGCTTCATACAATGTCACCTCTTTAGATTGGGGAGCTTTATCTTCTCCTCTACTAGGGATGATTAAAGTTCTTAGAAGGAGACACTTTGTGAAAGGTCAAGGGTGGACCTCGATGGTTGTTCCACCTAAACCATCACTTGATAAAATCATAGATTTGATTGGAGAAATTGAAGATGAACAAAAGTAACATGAGATCATTATATCAAGAATAAACATGAGTGACTCATCAATCCCAACCTAGGAAAGAATACAATGGATCCCGAAGAAACAATCCTTCAAAGTCCAAGTCAAAGAAAAACTTTTGACAAATAAACACAAGTCGAGGGAATCAAAAGAACAACCAATATGGACACTCAAGTTTGATGGTTCCAAATGTAAATTAGGAGCCAAATAAAGTATTGAACTAATTAATCCCAAAGGTAGGTCTTTCTAGGCTGCATATCATTTATAATTCATGTGTACTAACAATGTTGTAGGATATGATGCCTTAGTATGTAAACTCCTCTTTGCATTAGAAAAGGATGTAAAAGCTCTCATAGTTGAAGGAGACTCCTAGTTGGTGATTCAACAAGTCAAATCAATCTACTCTTGCAATGATAGATGATTGCTCGCTTATCGAAAGAGGGTTTGGGACTTGATGGAAGACTTTGAAGACCTAAATGTAAGACTATTCCAAGAAGAAGAAATGTAGTAGTCAATGCCCTTGCAATTTCTACCACTATGTTATAGCTCGTGGAAAGACCCAAACTCAAAATATTCTTAGTAGAACTGGTGGTAGCTCCATCTATCTCATATAGCATCACTAACTTCTAGGTATTCCAAGATGATCAGCACATTCTAAAGTTCATTATGTGTAATGGTTTATTCAAAGGACAATAAATTGATGACACACCAAATGAAAAACCTAAAGAAGATGAACTAGAAGATGGAGACAGGATCATAAATTTGAAACTAATGCTATTCTTGAGGGGATGATGGATAAAGAATGCATCTTTTACCAAGACAAATCAACATGCAACAAGAGAACCACTGAAGTAAAAGGAATCAAAGAATGTGACTCTTATAATCTAGGGACAATAGATAACCCTAAAATGGTAAGAATTGAGAAGGCATGTAAATTCCAAGAATGAGAAAATATTCTCTAATTACTCACAAAATACAAAGATTTCATTGCATGGAGTTATGAGGAACTCAAGACATATGATCCTAACATCATCACTCATGATATTCTACTGAAACTTGATGCTAAGATTTTTGTTAAAGATAAAGACTAGTAAACCCCATCATTGAACCATTGATAATGAAAGAAGTCCAAAAATTACTTGATGTCCAGATAATTTTTCCTATCATTTGACATGGGTTTCCAACTTGGTGCCACTAAGGAAAAAGACCAAAGAGACTCACCTTTGGGTGGAGTTTCAGAATTTGAATCAAGCATCACAGAAGGATAACTATTTGTTGCCTTCACTTAATGAAGTATTTCAAATTGTAAATGGGTCTAAGATGATGTCTTTTCTAGATGGATATTCAAGATATAACCAAGTAATGGTAGATGAGGAAGATAGGCTAAATATGACATTCACAACCAAATGGGGAACATTTGCGTATAGAAGGATTCCTTTTGGATTAATCAATGCAGGAGCTACATTTCAAAGGGTAATGGATGATGCATTTAAGGGATTGATAAACAAGTGCATAGTTATCTATATGGATGACCTAGCAATCTTTTAAAAAGAGAGGATTACTAGGTGAAAGCACAAACCCATGTCACCTTTTATAAATAAAAAGGGTCCTAGGATGCAAACAATTCAACTTTAATGATATAAAAATTGTATTTGTGTTTATTATTTGAAGATGGTGTAAACTGATGAATTGTGTGAAATCGAATGGATTTTATGCCCATAACTTTTTTTAAAAATTGAGTAAGAATTGATTCATTTTTTTAAAAAAATTGAAGTCCCTTTTTCAACTGCAAAAAATATAGGTTGTAGTTCCCATCAAACAAGGATATGCAAATTATCATTTTTTGCTCTAGTTTGAAAATATGATATAGATGACATGTATATCTAGGGAACAAAAAATGAAATATTAGTTTTTGATGTATATTTTCTTTTTTATAAGTACTTCAGTTCAACCTTATCTAAAACCAACATTTTCACCTCCCATCATAACGCCCCTATCAAATACACCTTTTTGAAAAAAATTACAAATTCTTGACAAAGACTCTATCCTCTAGGGATAAATATAAATTTTAATTTTTTTAAATATGATTTAATAATTTTTTTCATTTTTTAAGGGAGTATCTTCTCAAATGTCAAAATTCCTACTTATAATACTTTGAAATTATAACATATTATAACTAATCAAAACTCTATGAAATTTATATAATGATGATATTGATGTTGAGATCTACAAAATGATATTTTTAGTTTTTGAAAAAAGATGAGTTTTGATAGAGAAATGATATTTTTCCAAAATAGGTTTAGAGGCCCTAAAAGGTGACACAGATCTATGCTTTTACCCTACTCATATTGCTATCTGAAACAAGTTTTCAACCAATGTCAAAAATATGTTATATCTCTTAACCCTAAGAAATATTCATTCAGAGTTACCAAAGGAAAGCTCATGAGTCACATCTTTTCTAAAGTTGGTATTTCAATCGATCCTAAAAGGATAGAAGTAATTCTAAAGTTATCACCTCCCCATAGTCGTAGAGAGCTTAAATCTTTCTTTGGGGAGATTAATTTTGTACAAAAGTTAATTGGCAGTTTCACTAAGATAGTTCGCCTCCTCAATGACTTACTAAAGAAAGGAGCTAAAATTGACTAGGTTCCTAAAGTCAAGAAATCTTACAAGGATATCAAAGTGGTCATTTCCACTATCCCAATGGTCATGAGTTCTAATTGTGGGCTACCTTTCAAAATCTATTCCTTTGCTTCAGAACACTCATGTGTAGGTATCCTCACACAAAAGAAAGATAAAGAAGTTGAAAGACCCGTCACATTCATAAGTTTCCCATAGAAGAATGTTGAATTAAATTATCCCAACCTAGATAAATAATCATTCACTCTAATAAAGGTAGTCAAGAAAATTTTCCATTACATACTCAGGAGTAAGGTATATGCTATTGTGTCTGATCTTGCAGTTAAATCATTGCTAACACAAAATGAGTTAGGGGAAAAAGGGGGAAATGGATGGCTATATTACTAGAATTTGATTTGGAGATTCAACCAATGAAGCAAGTGAGAGGATAGGGATTAATCGAGATGATAGCTAACAATGAAGAACAAATCAAACTGTCTCAAGTAGATACTAATAAAGGAATAATCACATATGTTTGGTACCAAGACATTGTATATTACTTCTTTCAAGATCAATACCCTCAATGGATGAATAGTTCCCAACACAAAGGACTGAAAATGAAATGTGAATCCTACATGCTTCAAGATAGAAAATGCTATAAGAAAAACTATGAGGGGATTAATTTGAAATGTCTAGGATGTGAAGAAGCAAGAGAAGTGCTGGAACAATATCATGATAAATATGGTACTGGGCATGGATCAATAGAGGGTATGACCCATCAAATTTTGTGATTAGCATACTTTTGGCCTACTATTTTTAAAGAAAAATTTGAATATCACATCTACCAAACAAGTGTCAATAGAGAAAGAAATCCAGCTATACCATTGCAACCAGTATTTAAGGTTTGCCCCTTTGCCAAGTGGGGGATAGATTTTATTGGACCTGAAAACCCACCATCATCAATAGGACATATGTTTTTCATAACATCTATAGATTGTTATACACGATGGACTGAAGTTGACACTTTAAAAGATTGTATAGCCAAAGTGGTCATTGAATTCCTAGAAGACTAAAATATTTTAACTAGGTTTGGAATGCCATTCTTCCTTGTGTGTGATGATGGATCATCCTTTGCGTCAATTTTTCTTACTCAATGGGCATTAGAAAATCAAGTCGTAATCAAATTTTTATCCAATTATTATAACTAAGGGAATGGTGTGGTCGAGTCCACCAATAAGAATTTGATTACAGTCATAAAATGCTTTCTCATAGAGAATCCCAAAGATTAGCATACCCAATTGGAATATGTTTTATGGATAGATAGGGTTAGGATAAATAATGCTTTGGGAACATTCTCATATCTATTAGTTTATGGCCAAGAACCAATATTCCTACTCAATCTCAAGATTCTAGTGTTAACATTCATGAGAGGATATGTTGAGGATGCTAATAGGGTCCAAATTAGATTGATGAATTTTTTTGGAATTGAATGAGAAAAGGACAAAAGCTTTAGAACATATGTCAAAACATCAAGTTGTCATAAAATGTTGCTTTGACAAGAGAGCCATGATCAAATCTTTTAGAATCTTAGACCTTGTTCTTATGTGGGATAAGGATAAAGAAAAACCAAGCAGTCATACCAAGTTTTGATGTTTGTGGATTGGTCCTTATTAGATTACAAAGATTATGGGGAAAAATACTTTTAGGCTAAGTACTTTACAAGAGGAATTGGTCCTATTACTAGATAATGGCTAGCTTCTAAAACATTATTTGAAGCCTAACATAGAAAACATTCAAAATAATATTTATTTTTTCAATGTTGCTTCTTTTCTTTTAGTTATGTTTTTACCTTACGTTTGGTGTGTTTGTTTTATTTGTTTGGTCTAGGGGTTAGGTGTAATCAAGATGTCTTCTTGATGCATAACCAAGACCACCCCATTTGGTTTCAATTTTAGGGAAGAGGTATTTCTTTGTCAAAGAATTTAGATAACCCTATTTCTTGTACTAACTGAAAAATGGGTATTAGGTAGAATCATAAAGGACTTCTTTCCTTAAATTCAGAATCTAAGATTGATCACTCTTGGCACTTTGAAAATTTAAAGCATTGATCATCTAGGTTGGTAGTAGCAAGGAATAATTCAAAACCTACTCATTCAAATAAAGGGTCTCTTCAAAGACCTATAAAGAACACTATTTGGCATGAGAATTTTCCAAAGGGTTCATTAAAAGAGGATCGCAAGAGTCATCAGACTAGAAATCAAGTTGGAAAAGAACACCAATGCCTTGGCCACATAATCAAAATGCGGTTAGGGTAAAAAAGAAAGAAAGAAAGAATCATAAAGGTGTCATATATAAAGATTCTAAACAATTGTAAAGGCAATCAAATATAGGGATAAGCATGTCAGAATTGATATCCTATTATATACAATGAATAAAAGACTTCAAGGAAGAATAAGTGGAAACATGCAAGCTCCATAAAGCAAGTTAAAGAAGATTACCTAAGACCCAAAAGAAAGAGATCAGTAACTTGTTAAGAGCCCTCAGAATGAATTATCTCATCTAATCATACAATGATGGATAAATAGGGTTGTGGGGATTTACCATGTTTGTTTCAATTAAGCAAAAGACTATTTTCAAGTTGTTAGACAATCATGATAGATGACACCTTGAGACGTCAAATGAAATTTGAACACTAAGCTTGAAGATTCAACATTCTAAAGTTTGGCTTCCAAAGTAATTGAAAGCCTCTTGTAGCATTTGGAATCCAGTTATCACTTGACACATGCTAGAAGACTACTTACTGATGAAGAAATGTCTCTGTCATTTCTTCCCTTTTATCGGGGCTATTTTTTGTGTTCTCACAACACAAGCCCCATTTTGAGTCACAAAATAGGGACCCCCTAATTTCAAAATCCCCTTAAAGCACCCAATCAGATGCCTTGGTTAATTAGAACCCTCCTCTAGGTCTAGGTTAGTCTCTAGTTCCTGGTCAAGCAGGATTGAACAACTTCATAGGGTCAAAAATCACCTATTTGGCCTTATAGCACAAAATATAACAAGCATACATGGGTACGTGTGCAAGGTACACATGTGTGCATTTTAGGAATATGGGGCGAATTTAGTCATTTCTTTCCTATTTTTGGTCAATTTCTTGTCAGTCTCAATCTCATTTTAGGGTCAACATAGGTTTTTGACATCAATGATACTAACATTTCTAACTTTTTGTGTAGATATAATGGTGCCATCCTCATCCTCAATGGTAGAAAATATAGCACAAAAGCCTATCGCTTTCAAGTATCAAGGAGCACCAAAGAAATCCTAGTTTTAAGACAAACATTCTATGATCAGAGACATTGAATTGGGGCACATTGACTGGAACTTTTTTTTGTCCCTATGTAACAAGCCTAAAGAGAGGTCAACCATGGTGTCAGCACTAATCCAAAGTCAGTTGGTGAACTTTCTTCTCACACAATATCAGGTCAATCATCTTATTGATCGTGATGTACTGGAGGAGGTAGGTGGTCAAGAGTGTGACTGGAGAGATAGTCTTGGACCTCAAACCTTGAAACATTGAGAAGGTCTTCCACCTTCCAAGAATAGACCAGTACCTACAAATCACTTATGATGGCATAGATAGATGGTACAAGGAGAATGAAATAGAGGCTAAAGAGTTGGTACAAGGGAAGTAACTTATCAACATAACACTCTTGAGAAGAAGAGCTAGAAAAGTAGACATGACAATAGGTTACATGATTGATGACATTAGCTACTCAATTATTCTTCTGAGTAGAGATATGGGCCTTCCGACAATAATTCATCTAGAGACTTGGATGGTACATTTCATTGAAACCATTAGAACAGGCAAGATGCCTATTGACTGGGTTACAATACTAAGTGATAATTTGGATGAGCAATTGATTTTAGTGAAGAATGAACCCTACTTCTACATGACCTCCTATATGGTATAAATTTTGGTAGTAAGAACCACAAATTATCTAGGGTTGTACATAAAAGGAAGCATGCAAGATGCAAATTCTTGTCCTTATGTAGTTTACCCACAACTGGTGAAAAAGAAACTCCCACTATAGAGTATGGAATATAGGGTGGTCTATGATGGTTTTATTTTTCCCATCATTAGGTACATTGAAGGAGACTATGCCAAAAGAATGTTAGTAGAATCTAGAGCATGGATAACACAAGTTGGTGCATATTACATCTAGTTCAAGATATTCATCTATGTTTGGGTAGTGTGTAACCTATTGTGCCCAAAGAAGATCCCATGATATCCATCAGATAGAATGATATTGTTGGAGATAGCAAGGTAGCTCGCCTCTACATATGATAGGGTAAGGAAGTAGCACAAGAAGACTTGGGTGTAGCCAATCACCATTGGGGCCTTTGAGGTATAGTAGATGCAAGATATTGCCACATTCAATTTAGAATGGGATAAATAACCTCTTGAAGATTACCAAGAACCTTGCCCATATTTTGATAATATCAGGATGGTCCAACATTTGGTGGGGAAGAAGTTTGCGCCTAAAGAGGCACTCAAGGATCATTGGATGAGTGTGATAGATGATGATGATGTATGCATTAGGGACTATTGTAGAATGAGTCTATAGCTAGCTGAGAAGGTGGTCAATATGGAGATAACTCTCAAAGCATGGCACAAGGATGTCCCCAAAATACTAGATCCTTTGTACAATAGGGATAAGATTTATGAGGGGCCCATAATGAATGTAGAGATTAGGCGGGAAGAGAATGATGATATCAATCACCAAGCATAAAATGTGGTTGAACTAACAAGAGAATGTGTTAGGAAGCCTTTCCATATAGATCTAGATCCTCAAGCCCCAAATCTTTAGGCTACAACTTCACCTAAGAGAGGTAAAGGAGAAAAAGTCACTGCACCAACCTACCTCATTAAATCACTAGTGAGGCCAAAAATAGTACACCAACATGAGTGAGAGGTCAAGTACTTTGAGACACAAAAGGGTAAGGGAAAGAAGAGAAACAAAGGCCCTTAGGTAAGGGAGAAAGAGGAAAATGCTCAAGTAGAGCTGACTACTCAAGAAGAAGAAGCCCAACCTGAGCTAGAAGAAGCTTAACCTGAGCAAGAATAGGCTCAACTAGTATAGGAAGGAGCTCTAGCTCCTCAAGCCCCCATAGAAGAATCCTCCCCATCAGAACCCAAAAGAGCTAGAATAGAGATGATGATGGTTGGTGTAAAGAGGAGGAGACTAAAGAAAAAGAGAATTCCATCACCTAAGTGCCAGAAAGCATCCCAAGATGAAAGATGAGGAGGAAGGGGAGAAAAGAGAATTTGTCCCCTTAAAGAAAAGGACTTGTGTTAGGATAAACCACGGACAGAAATAAAAAACTACATGCAAATATAACCAATAACAGAAAATAATAGAACACACAGAGATGAACACAAGACACCAAGATTTAACGTGGTTCACCCAATCCCTGGGCTATGTCCACCAAACAGCAAGTCTGATCTTATTAAAATCCAGTGATTACAACCTGATTACAATCCGTAATCCCTTACAGCTCAATACCGCCGCAAGAACCAATTTCGTATCACAACATATGAAAAAATACCTAACCCTAAGCCCTTTTATACAAGTATTAAACCGCTTTAGGGTTATAACATGTCAGCCATATGTTGACCATAATATGTTGGCTACCATGTCGGCTACCACTATTTATGAAGTATGTACAGTACTTTCCTGATCAGTCACCACAATCTAACAATCTCCCACTTGGAGACTGATCAGGCTCCACACTAAACAACAATCTCCCACTTGGAGACTGATCCTATAGCAATACCACTACCACATGGGGCTCCCACTAGATCAAACCATCCTAGACTCTACTGTTCTTTTATTCATGTTCAGTCTAAAAGACCAACCAAAACTGAAGAGGAGTTCAACTTCTCCCTTGTTACAACCTTTGTCAACATATCTGCTGGATTGTCATTGGTATGTATCTTCTCCAGCTTTAACTGTCCATCCTCCAAAACTGACCAAATGAAATGGTACCGCAACTGTATGTGTTTGGTCTTAGAATGCAGAGCTGAATTCTTAGCAAGATGAATGGCACTCTGACTATCTGTGAACAAATAATTATCCTTTTGAGGATGTCCCAATTCTTCCAAGAAGAACTGAAGCCATATCATCTCTTTGGCTGCCTCTGTAGCAGCAACATACTCTGCCTCTGTAGTGGAGAGAGCATTAATCTTCTATAACCTAGAAACCCAGCTCACGGCTACCCCACCAACAGTAAAGACATAACCTGTAGTACTCCGCCTGGTATCAATATCCCTAGCCAAATCTGAGTCAACATAGCCCTGTAAATCAGTAGTAGAGCCCCCAAAGTGTAAACACTTATTGGATGTTCCTCTCAAATATCTGAGAATCCACTTGACAGCATTCCAATGCTCAAATCCTGGATGACTCATATACCTGCTAACGACTCCCACTACATGTGCAATATCTGGCCTAGTGCATACCATAGCATACATCAAACTTCCTACAGCTGAAGCATAGGGTACCTTGGACATCTTATCCTCCTCTTCCTATGTCTTGGGACACATCTCCTTAGTCAATTTCAAATGACCAGGTAAAGGTGTGCTGACAGCTTTAGCATTCTCCATAGAGAAACGTTGCAACACCTTCTCAACATAATCAGCTTGAGATAGCGTCAATGTTCTGTTCTTCCTATCTCTGCAAATCTTCATACCAAGGATTTGTTTTGCTTCCCCCAAATCCTTCATAGAAAATGCATGTGCTAATTGGCATTTTAGCCCCTTAATATGATCCATGTTAGACCCAGCTACAAGCATATCATCAACATATAAACATAAAATAATGTAGCTATCATCATCCAACCTCTTAAAATAAACACAGTAATCTGAATGACACCTATTATATCCATGCTCATGCATAAAACTGTCAAATTTCAGATACCATTGCCGAGGTGCTTGCTTCAAGCCATATAAACTTTTCTTCAATTTGCACACTAAGTTCTCCTTACCGTTGACCTCAAAACCCTGTGGCTAAGCCATATATATTTCTTCATCCAAATCACCATGAAGAAAGGTTGTTTTAACATCCATCTGCTCTAAATGCAAATCTTTAGTAGCCACAAGACTTAAAACAGTACGAATAGAAGTCATTTTAACAACAGGAGAAAATATCTCATCAAAATCAATTCCCTTTTTCTGTGCAAATCCTTTTACAACTAACCTAGCCTTAAATCTTTTCTTACCTCCTTCCTCTTCTTTCAACCTGTAAACCCATTTATTCTGTAAAGCCTTTTTACCTATAGGGAACTTGCACAAATCCCATGTCTTATTTTTCAGCAAAGAGTCCATTTCATCTTTCATTGCAAACTCCCACTGAATCTTAGTATCCACTTGCACAGCTTCATCATAACTTTTAGGTTCACTAGCATCAGTAAGTAAAATAGAATACAAAGAGGGAGAAAACCTTTGTGGAGGTTTAATTTTCCTTGTTGACCATCTAACATTCACTGGTGTGTGTGGTATTTGTTGTTGCAATTGTTGCACATCATGAGGAATGGCTGGAACATCAGCTTTTGGAGTATCATCCAGCACTACATAATCATCTTCTTTCTTCTCATGTTGCTGCAACAGATCTTTGTACAACACTTTCTCATTGAATATGACATCCCGACTTCTAATAATTTTAAGATTTTCAAAATCCCAAAGCCTATAACCAAATTCATTAATGCCATATCCAACAAAGACACATTTCTTTGATTTAGCTTCTAGCTTGGTTCTATTTTCAGAGTCTATATGAGCAAAAGCTTCACAACCGAAGGTCTTGAGAAAAGAATAACTCACCTTCTTACCATTCCATGCTTCCTCTGGAATACCACAGCCCAAAGGAGTAGAGGGACCTCTATTAATCAAATATACTTCAGTATTGATAGCCTCTGCCCACATGTGTAAGGGCAACCCAGCATGCAACCTCATGCTCCTTACATGCTCCATTATAGTCCTGTTCATGCGTTCAGCCACTCCATTTTCCTGTGGAGTCCTTGGAACAGTTTTTTGTCTATGAATACCATTAGTGGAGAAATAATCTTCAAATTCATGACTGCAATACTCACCACCATTATCAGATCTGAGACATTTTAATTTCTTACCAGTCTCATTTTTAACCAAGCATTTCCATTTCTTAAAAGTTTGAAATACATCATATTTCTATCTAAGGAAATAAACCCATAGTTTTCTAGTTGCATCATCAATAAATGTAACATAATAATGAGAGCCACCAAGGGAAGATACCTGAGCTGGTCCCCAGACATCTGTATGCACAAGTTCTAATTTCTCCTTTTTGTTTTCCTTCCCAGTCTTTACAAAACTCACTCTCTTTTGTTTTCCATACACACAACTTTCACAGAAATCCATATTCACACATTTCAGACCTGGTAAAACTTTCTTTGAATGAATTACTTTCATACCTTTCTCACTCATGTGCCCAAGTCTATTGTGCCACAACGCTGTATCAGAATCTACAGCAGCTACTTGTTCTCCCTGCTCAACTGCAGTAATTGTTCTTGAATATTCATTTTTCTCTTAAACAATCAAAGTAGAAGGAACAATATGACCTGTACAAAGATATAAGGTGCCTACTTTCACACCTTTTGCTACTACAAGGGAACCTTTTGAAACCTTCTAATTTTTATCATTAAAAGTAACTACACAACCCTCATCACCGAGTTGCCCTGCTGAAATTAAATTTCAACTTAGTTTTGGAACATGTCTTACCTCATGTAGTAGCCAATGATTCCCATTCTACAACTTAATCTTAATTTTTCCCTTTCCAACAATCTGACAGGGTTCATTATCCCCCAAATAAACAAGCCCAAAATCCCCTTGGACATAATCAATGAAATAACCTCTATGAGGTGTAGCATGAAATGAAGCACCAGAATCTAAAACCCATGAATCATCAACACTCTCTAAAGACAGAAGCAAAGCATCCTCTTTGGATTTGTTACTTACCACATTTGCCTCCTTTTCTCCATCTGATTTATCTCCTTCATTTTTCTTTCGATTCTAGCAATCTTTCTTTTTGTGCCCTGGTTTCCCATAGTACCAAAAATCATTTGGTCCTCTCGATTGAGACCTCCTCCCCTTTGACTTTCCTCTTGATTTCCCATGATTTCCAGAGTTACTTCCTCTTTCATTCATTCTGCCCTTGCTTTGTGCATTTAAAGCACTTCCTGATGTAGATCCACCTGAGGATTTTCTACGAGTTTCCTCACTTAAAATAACACCGATCACATCATCATATTTTAGGGTACTAGATCCAGGAATAGAATTACTCACCGCCATTACCAAGCCATTCCAGCTTTTAGGCAAAGAACACAAAATCAAGAGAGCCCTAATTTCTTCATCAAAATTGATACCCACAGAAGATAATTGACTAGTAATAGTATTAAACTCATTTAAATGATCTGCAACAGATCCACCTTCTGCCATTTTCATATTAAATAAACGCTTCATGAGAAATACCTTATTTGAAGTAGAGGGCTTTTCATACAGTGTCGCTAGGGTTTTCATCAAATCCTCTATCATCTTTTCTTTTGTAATATTAAATGCCACCGATGGTGCCAAGCATAACCGAATGCTTTCGAGTACCTTTCTGTCCAAAAGATCCCATTCAGCCTCTGACATAGTTCCCTGATTCTTGGCTTTTCCTTCCAATGGCTTCCATAAATCCTTCTGAGATAAATAGTCTTCCATTTGCATCTTCCATAACTGGAAGTTCTGCCCATTAAACCTGTCAACCCTCAACTTACCCTCATCTTCCATCGCTCCCACTCAACTGTGAGACTCCCACTTAACCGTGAGACTTTCCTGCAGAGGGTAACTGAAAGACAACCTTGCTCTGATACCACTTGTTAGGATAAACCACGGACAGAAATAAAAAACTACATGCAAATATAACCAATAACAGAAAATAATAGAACACACAGAGATGAACACAAGGCACCAAGATTTAACGTGGTTCACCCAATCCCTGGGCTACGTCCACCAAACAGCAAGTTCGATCTTATTACAATCCAGTGATTACAACCTGATTACAATCTGTAATCCCTTACAGCTCAATACTGCCGCAAGAACCAATTTCGTATCACAACATATGAAAAAATACCCAACCCTAAGCCCTTTTATACAAGTATTAAACTGCTTTAGGGTTATAACATGTCAGCCATATGTCGACCATAATATGTCGGCTACCATGTCAGCTACCATGTCGGCTACCACTATTTATGAAGTATGTACAGTACTTTCTTGATCAGTCACCACAATCTAACAACTTGTTCATTTACTATTACAGAAGAAGAGAGGAGAAAAACAAGTTTAACTCAAATGTTGCCTTCTATACCTTGAGAGCTTATCCATGTTGAGACCTTGGAAGAGGAACAAAAATAGTGGATCAAAGAAATGGAAGGTGAGGAAGTAGATGTTTTTGACATCTTAGATTTTGATTTCATGTGGTTGGGAATTGAGATGGTAGGAGAGAGGATATGTGATAATCCTTGGGATGAGTCATTGGGAAAAGATTGGGATTGACTACCTTTATTACCATAAGGAAATCTTGGTGTTCCTCTTCCACTAGCATAGGATACACCATCAGTAATGGATCAAGGGTCAATGGTCCTACCTCCTTTGATGGTTGAACATAAGATTCAAAATATAGAGGAAGGAGAATATGTTCAATTACATGCCAATGAAGTGTCCAAGGAAGGGAAAATAGTAGAAGAAAGGTAGGAAGCTCCTCTAGATATAAAGGCTAGGTCCTCAACCCAACATGAGATAGAAGCTCACTCTAAAGTTCTTTCTAATAGAGGAGTAATAAGGGAAAGGAACCTACATCAAAACCTACCTCTTCAGCTTAGTATATGTCACCAATGGGGACAATGCCATCATGGCTCAAGAAGGAAGTCATGTTTAGACATAAGAGAAAATTAGAGTTGATAGAAGAGGAGGGCATGATAGAATAAGTAAAAGAAATTAAGAAGCCTCAGCCACCTAAGGGTGATGTGAAAAGATTGGCCTTCATAATGAAGAATTTGAATTAAGACCTTCTAGCACATATTTCTATTCCACCTCATCACACAAATACAAAGGAATTAACTCCTAAAGACTATCAAATAAAGGTGGTAGCATTAGGAGAACCCACAGTGGACACAACAAAGTTTTTGATCACTATAGGTCTCAAACAAGTGTTCACACATCTTGACAAAGATGAATTAAAACTTTTAATTTTTGGGAAACAAAATGAGTTGTTGAGAGGGTATATGAATGAGGTAGTGAGGCCTATAGACCCAGATAATCCCAAGATTGCTCTTGGAGCTGCATTAGAGAAAAAGGAGATGAGGTAGCATTTGGATTCATTTTTGGATGCTTGCCAAAGATGGCATCACAATTTTGAGGAAAGAGGAGTGCAAATAATACAAGGTAATTTGAACCTTCTGCAAAACATCCAAAGTACTACCAACAATTTGTTTACCATTATAAACCAAGATTTTAGGTTGATGGATGAAGTGCATAGTCGAGCCAATAATTTGCAAGTGATAAAATCTATAAAAGGGCAAAGGTATTAGATGGTAATGGAGATTTATTTGGTAGATGAGTTAGATAAGTTGGATAATTGGATAGAGAAGATATCTTCAAGAGATAAAGTCATGGAAGGGCTAAATGAGGATATTCAGCAAATAAAGAATAAAGCTCAAGGATAGTTTTTTGGAAGCAGACCAATGCAACAACATCACTAGCCTTAATATTTTTTAAGATGAGTCTAGGACTAGAATTTCCTCAATGTAGAAAATAGTTCAACAATTCAATGATTCATTTGAAATAGCTTCATTTGAAGATGACTTCAGACAATCATTCATAACAAAAGAAGCATTGTTGGAACTAGATTCTACATTGGAGGATTTTCTTGATATAAGGATAGAAATAAGAAACTACCTCCAAGTAGTTTGAAATATGTATGAGTCATTAGACTTACCAGAGGCTAAGGAAGTAGTGGAGAATTGATAAATTCAAAAGTAAGCATCCATACATCATTTTGGTATAAAGGGGAAGAAAACCCAAGTGTTGGAAATCAAGTTTTGACACTTAGAAGAATTTTTGGATTTTTAGGTCCTATCACCAAGGTATGCTTTTTGAAGGTACTCTTTTCAAAGGTGCACTTCACCAAGGTGTGCTCCCCAAGTTGCACTTTTATAAGATGCACCAAATCAAGAGGTGCACTGACAATTTTGAAGAAGAAGCAATGCGTCAATAGTTAATTGCCAGTTACTTTTTAGAGCATTCCATCCATTAGAAATGCAATTTGATGGTAGTTCAACTCCTAGAGACACCTAGAGAAGGTGAAGCTTCCATATTTAGAGCTCTCAATGACTCCAAATCATCTCATGGCTTCTATCTTCTAATCTTCTTCTTCTATTGTTTTAAGCCATGTAAAGGATCATGCACCCATTAATTGATATAAACAAGGGTAGAGACCTACTTATCACCATTTAGAGAGTGTTTTTGTATGTAAATAGATTTATTTTATTAGCTTTTTAGCATGACTTGCATTAGAAGAGTTCTCAATCCTAACACAAAAGGATGGGAGCATTCCTTTTAAATACATGGATGTAATATGTATTCAAGGCTGACATTTTTATGCAATAATATATGCCATCAGTGCTCTCATTCTATAGTAAATATTGTCAGAGTGTGTTATTTTTGTGAATGCATGTTCATGAATAATAATGGAACTAATGGTTTTTTGTTTTTTAATGATTATGTGATCTTTTAATTTTGGTGTTCTCCTTATGTTAATGAATTTCATTTTTGTGACAAATCAGAGAAAGGATCGCTATTGTTCTTGCATAGTATTTTTGTCTCATGTGAGCACACTTTCCATGTCCTCGTGATTTGATGGAATGTGAAACATCTTTCAATTTTAATTAAAGTTCCCATTGATGATTGCATCAGTGGAGTTGAGGACTACTCCTAATTTCATTGGTTTCTTACTAGATCCTTTTGATAATTTAATTTGGAGACGTGTTGTTATTTTGGCTTATGTTCATTAGGAATTTCCCTTTCAATAATTTGCTTTAATCTCTTGTTACCTTGTCTTTTTTATTTTCTTTCCAAAAGGTTGGTTAAAATAGGAATTCATATAGTTGTATTGATTAGAAATTGCATTCATCATAATCCAAAAAATACAAAAAAACAAAATCTTTTTTGTGGTTACATTTCAGCAAAAGTTGTGCAGATTGGCAGGTACCCACAAAGGCCTTGTGAACATTAACATTTATCTTTAATTAAGCTACCCAATAGTTTGAAAAAAAAATTATCCAGAACCTTAGAGCTGGTTGTTTATCATCTTTTTAAGAGAGAGATTTTAAAGGATTTATGTTATCAAGCATTATGTAAAACTACTATTGAACACAACCACCATGTGTCATTCCTTTGGATTTATTGAGAATATAGCTACTATTCCAATTGCTTGTCCAATATTTGGTCTACTGTACACCATATATTGGAGCTTACCAATCATAAACTGGTAAAATGTCTCATTCACTATAGGACTTTCATTTTCCTTTGAAAATTTGTAACTGGTCACCATTGGGGTTCCTATGGGTTTTTCTTCCTCCATGCCAAATATTTTAAGTACTTCCTTCACATATTTAGTTTTTCTAAGGAAGATTCCTCCTTTTAAATGGGACACTTGAAGTCTAATAAATAATTTTATGTCATTGATCATAGAAATTTTGAACTCCTTCTTCATGGCTTCTACAAACTCTTCACTTAACTTATCATCCCCTCCAAATATGATGTCATCCATAAATATTAATGTGATGAACAAGTCTATTTTTCATTATTGTTCCATATACAAATTATAGTTGTTAGTGGTTCTTATGAACCCAATCTTTATCATGGATGAGTGCAGTCTCTCATACCATGCTCTTCATGCTTGTTTAAGTCTCGCACATAGGGATTTTCTTAGTCTACATATATAATTCCTTGTTTATCTTAAAATCCCTTAGGTTGTTCTATTTAGACTTCTTCCTCCTAAACTTCATTTAAGAATGTTGATTTCACATCTATTTGCTATACCTTGAAGTTCTTGTGAGCTATAAATGCTAGGAGTATTTTGATTCCTTTCAACCTAACTACTGGCATAAATGTTTCTCCACAGTCTATGCCTTCTTCTTGTGCATATCCTTGGAAAATAAGTCTGGCATTGTTTTTTACCGCCTTTCCTTCATTCATCTTATTCCCAAAAACCAATTTTGTTCTGATGACATTCTTGTCATCAAGTTTATCTACCAAGGTCCAAGTGTCATTCTTTGCTATTTGATCTATTTCTTCCTCTATGACCTTTCTCCAGTCTTCATCTTTGAAAGCTTCACCTACTTCTTTGGGATCCAAGTGTGAGAGAAGACATACAATCTCTCTAGACTTTCTTCTTATTATCACTCATGCATCCTTGTCACCAATGATTTGATCTATTATGTGATTCCTTCTTACATATTTTTCTAGCACTAGTTCTCCTCCCGGTGCCCCATCTCTCTACTTGTCTAGTTGAGCTTCTCCTAATTGAGCTTGTATAACTACTTGTACAGGTTCCTCCTCTACCGATGCTCCTTGTACTCTATTATTTAGTGGGATGTACTCAAACTATTTATAGTCTTCTAGTTCTTTCTTACAATCCTCCTCAATTCTTTTCTAAGAATTCATCCACCTTTCTATTGATATATTCCACAATCTTGTTTGTTTGAATATTCAAACATTGATAGGATTTACTCTTAGTGGAGTATCCCAAGAAGATACCCTACTCATTTTTATGCTCAAAATTTCCCTAGTATTCATCCCTCTTGATGTAGCACTTGCTTCTAAATACTTTGAAATAATTGACAGGTGGTGGGTGACCAAACCATATTTCATAGGGATCCTTCTTTGTCCCTTTCTTTATATATACCCTATTTAAGGTGTACACTATTGTTCTTACAACTTCTCTCCAGTAGATTTGTGCAATACTATTTTGGATCATAAATGGTCTTACATAGTCTATGATAGTTCTATTTCTAATTTCAGCAACCTCATTTTTTTGAGGTATCCTAGGAGCTGACACTTTTTTCTAATTTCATGCTCCTTGTAGTAACTTTTAAATTATTTTGAGGTGAACTCACCTCCCTATTTTGATCTTAAGCACTATATTGCTCTACTAGTTTATCTTTGCACTTTTGTCTTGGAGACCTTGAACATGTAGAAGGATTCTGATTTCTCTTTCAAGTGGACAATCCACATCATTCTAGAAAAAACATCAATAAATAACATAATGTATCTATCTCTAGATACACACTTTGTCCTGACGGGATCACACAAGTCCTTGTGAATCAAATATAGTACATATTCTGAAGTAAATGACATACTAGAGAAACTTGAGCTTACCAACTTTTCTAGTTGAAAATCCTTACACATAACATTGTTAGGCTTGGTGATGGGGGGTATCCCCTTACACAATTCCTCCTTCCTACTTTGACAATGCTTTCAAAATTTACATGACATAGTCTTCTATTCCACAACTAGCTATTATCATTCCTAGCTATCACATAGGTATTATTAAAAATCTTGAGCCAGAAAAAATTATATTTGCTTTGCTCACCAGTGGGTTTGTCTTGTCAAATATTTTGCAAGAGACTTTGTTGAATTTGAACTTATGAGCTTTGTCCATTATTTGAGCTATGCTCAATAGGTTATATTTCAATCCTTCTACTAGTTATATATCTTCAAATGTAGTGGATTCATTTAGGGCTACGATACCTTTACCTATCACCGTGCATAGCAAGTTATTTTTTAACTTCACAATTCTTCCATCATAAGTTTTAAACTCATGGAACTTGCTCATGTTGCCAAACATGTGGTGGGATCAACCATTATCTATTATCCAATTCTTGTGAATGTTGGTGTTGGTTATCAGGGCTCTCTCTACCTTTTCTTCTATACTAGTGACAAAGGATACCTCATCCTCATCATCTTCCTTGTCACTGAATAACTCTTCATTAGATAGATCTTCTTCATAAATATAGAACAACATATTTTCTTTTTCTTTTAACCATTCTTGTTGGAGTTGTTCCAATTATTATTTTCTCTCTAGTCACTTATCTCCTTTGACTGGTTTAGGACATCTAGTAGCATGGTGTCCTACCTTTTTGTAGTTGAAGCTCTTGAAAGGAATCTTGCCTTTGTATTTCCCTTTTCCTTTGATCATTCTCTTTGAAAATAGGGCCTCTAGCTCTTCTTGATCTATCTCTTTAATGTACAAACTTTCCAACTCCTTGTTTCTACATGTGTTTGGTTCTCCTTCTCTCACAATGTAGCATCTAGAGCAACTAAGGCTTTGAATTTTGTCTCAACCCTTGGTGGTTGGTTGTTGTCAAAGTTGCTAAGTTCAAATGTAGTGAACTTGTCTATTAATGTATCTAGTGATACATCCATTTTCTCTATTTTTCTTCGCTCTTGAATGGTTGACACTCTTATGGCATATTTGGGTAGCAGGGTTCTCAACATCTTTCTCACATGCCCATTTACTAATATTACTCTGCCACACACTCTAATGGCTAGAAAGATGTATTTTACTCTTTTTCTATAGGCTTCAATCTCTTCATCTTTGTACATTCTCATATCATCAAATTTTCATTGTGGGATTTCAGCTTTACCCCTCATAACATACTTGTTTCCTCCATAGATGACCTTTAGTTTCTCCCACATTTTGTGGGTTGTCTCTTGTTCTTTGACATCTTTGTATTCAGAGTATGATAGTGTGCTCCCTAAGGAATCCATTATAACTATTTGAATCTCCTTTTCTTTAATCTCTTCTAGAGTAAGCTAACCTTGTGGTCTAACATATTTGACCTCTACATGCATCCAATAAGCATCTCTATGAGTCTTTAAATGTAGATGCATCTTTCTACACCATGAGTTGCAGTTTTCCTTACAAAAATTTTAGTGCCTCTCTTTTGAACATCTTGACCTTTTTCCTCAAGATATTAAACTCTCTTCTCCTAAGGAACAAGGCTCTGGTACCAATTGTTTGTCCCAACTGCAGGTTAGTATACTGAAGGGGTGAATTAGTATACTCACGGGTTATAACTATTTTACTTTGAATCATTTTTTACCTCAACCTATGGGTTAGTGCAGGTTATGGCTCAAGTGGTCAAAGACCATGAAAAACATACCATATGAAAATAGCAAAACATAACACAATATTTGTCTCATGAAAACCTAGCTAGAGTAAAAACTATGATGTGTGAATTGATCCTCACCAATTTACACTCTTATGAAGTGTGCCCAATCAAGAGCTTATCCCTATTAAAAGATTACAGTGACATTGTGAGGTTCCACCCTATTATGGGATTAGATAATAATTGTTGAGATCTTTCCCTATTAGGATTAGCCTAGTTAAATGACTTTAGAGCACAAAATAACATGTCACCCTATTAAGGGATTTATAGAAAGAACCAACTAGGGTCCACCCTCGTTGAGATTTAATATTGAAGAGGTAAGTAAATAATAGGTTAGTGATCTAACCATTTAGCTACTTAACTTAGCTTGGAATCGATCTCTAATTTTCTCTCTTGACTAGTCTATAATTGTGATGTGCCTTGTCTTAGCTCTACAATCCTTAGAGTTTGGTCACTATTGTGCTTGGCTCTTCAAATGCTTGCACATGACATCCTTGTGTTATTTTATCTTGGAGGCTTCTCCCAAGCTCCTTCTTACAACAACTATCCTAAGATTTCCTCTCTTATCACTCTTCTCCTCTTTGAGATTCCTCTTAGATTGTCTCTCTCTAGCTTCATGTCTAATTACTTTGCCAACCTCATCTTTTTCTCCTTTTGTTCCAACTCCTTTTATATTATTCTTTTAGCTTCACTTAGAAGCCTCATATTACAAATTCAATTTTTTTATTGTCACCCTATTACTATATTTACTTCCCATTCATAGTGAATCATTCCTGTTAGATATGGTGTGTTAATACAAGAGTCACAAGTGCCATGTTCCTTCAATGATTTTTTCTGGTTATGAGGAATTCAAATTCAAATTCTTCCAGTTCTTCCTCGATTTCCACTCCCATCATCATGAATTGTGGCATAGAATACACTCTTGCTGTCTTCATGACTAGGTAGTCACAAGTTTCTTACTTGATGTTCATCATGATGCCTATGTTGAATTCGCTTGCCAATCTACTCATTTGTTTCTATCGCTCGGCTACTTGTTGCATGTGTGGTCTTCACCTAGCATCTATCGTCTAAGTGGGTCACCTTTGTCCTTTCCTTACATGAGCCCCCATATCTTATTTTCTTGTGTAAATTAGAGTTTCACATTGTAGTGCCTTACCAATTATGCCTTCCTACCAGTTGTGCTTCCCTCGTAAGTGTTGACAACAATGACAACACCTTTAATGACTAAGCCTAATGGTCTGCTTTACTAGTCAATCTTCAACACTTAGGAAAAAAATTCCCTATATTATTAAGATCTATAAGATTCCATGATAGGAATTTCATAATAAACTAAATAAAGAAGACAAAGAACCCTGAAAAGATAAAACAAATCAAGAGACTCTCATACCAGGCCCTCAACCCCAACCTTTCCTTTGTGGGTCTCTTCAATTATATTCTTAACTAAAATGCCATTTTTGTTGCCTAGTGGTGCAGACCACCTCTTTTTTTGGTTTTATAGTTGTTTTAGATTTTTTTAGGGTTATTTAAGAGTCTTTGTATGAGTTTAATAAGATCTAATGGTCTTTGGATCCAAACTTGTCCCAATTTTCTTGTACGGACAAAAGTTGCTCATAAGGTCAAAAAGTTGTCAAATATTCTCAAGTGGATCAAAAGTTGCTAAGATTGAGAAACTAGGATACTTGGTCTTATTTAGGATCCTAAGGGTCCTAAATAAGGTCCTAGGATAGGTCTAGGGGCACCCAGTTGCCTAAAACACTCAAAAAGGAAAAATTGCTCAAAAGTTGCAAAACTTGCTCAAGCAACTTTTTAAAAAAATTACAAGAAATAAAAATGAAGAAATGGGTGGTTTTAACCACCCATTATTGATTATTTGAGCATTGGATTAATATTTTTGGAGGTTAGAATGAAATTCAGTTGTAGACCACACATGTGAACAACTTGTACAAACATTTTCTAAGTTTTTCCTTGTAGTTACAATGTTTTAACACTCGTGTATGGTTGTTTATGGATTGGACTATGTGATCTAACTTCATGGAAATGTAGAGTTTTTTTTTATCTTTTTTTTTCATATTCAATCTTGTTTATAAGTTGTGGAGTTTGAGAGTTATACTATGTTTTAGGTGACTAGACTATGATTTCTATTTACAAAGTTGTAGGGATAAAATGGCCCTAACCTAATCATCCATGGTTGAAAATGCATGAAACATTTATGGAATGATAGGTTAGGACTTTTAAATAGGTTTTTTTTTTAAAAAATTCTTTAAAACTGATCTCCAAATTGTGGAGTGATGCTCTAGGTTGACTACTTGGAGTAGGTGAGCCAAGACAACAAGAAGATGTGTTTGAAGAACACACCCATGATTTGATATGACCAATTCAATGAGATGGATAGAAGACCTAAAATTTTCCCTTGAAGAACAAGTGATTTTAGGGGTTGGTATTAAGTTTGAAGACTACTACGAAGCATTTTATTGACTAATCCAGAGGGCTAAAAGATAGCCTAGAAATTAGGGCTTGAGAGAATTTAGGGTTGTGGGTGACTTGGAGCCCTATAAATTGGGACTCTTGAAGTATTAGGTGATAGCTTTAAAAATCATATCATCTTCCATAGGTTTGTGTGGAATAATTTTGATTAATTGACAAAAATAGTGAAAAATAGACCTAATACAATTAGGCCTAATTAGCCCTACTTATGGGTGGCAATAGCTAAGTGCTTGCTAACATAACCAAAAGTGTTGGAAAGTTATGTAAAGGTTATGGAATTTATCTTTAACATTATGAAGGGCCTAATAATTATATGGGAAAGATCCTAACAAAGGGTTTGGAGTTCTAGTAGGAGTAATTCCTAAATAAGGAGGTTTTGATCTTGCATCAACCCAACTATTCTTAGGAGGCAAGTTGAAGTGAGGGTCTTGGATGCCAAGGTTGGTAGAGAGGATATAGAAGGAGGGAACCATTGGATGGTTCAAAGAGTTAAAACCTAGTTAGGAGAATATAAACTCTAGAACTCTAGACCCTGTACATCAGAGTGGTATCAGAGCATGAACTATGTTCAATTTGGTCTATGTCTGAAGAGGAGGAGAGCCAAGAGGTTGATAGTATGCCACCCAAGTCAATGAGGAAAGGTTCCATAGTGGACTTGGTCCAAGAACTATTGGAAAATGCCAATCTGGCAAAGTAAGAGGAAAGTCACTAAATGGGGAGATAAGAGTGAGGAAGAAGATGAAATTCAGATAGGAGAGGCATCTAACAAAAGAAAAGAAGTGGAAATGGAAAATGACTAGAAAGAATTCTTGGATGCCTTCAAGTCTATCAATAATTACAATATGAAATACATTCCTTACTATAGTGGTAGTTTTAATGGAGAAGAGTTGTTAGATTGGCTAGAAGCCATAGACAATCAATTTTATTATAAATAAGTGCCAAACGAGAATAGAGTTAGTTATGCCAAGGCTAGGCTCAAGGTGTTAGCATTGGTTTGGTGGAATATGATGCAAGATGATAGGTTAACAATAGGGAAGAAGAAAATAGTTTCTTGGGATAGGATGAAAGTAAGGTTGTGAGCATAATTCTTTCCTATTGACTATGAGATACAAATGTAGCAGAAGCTACAAAACCTAAGGCAAAGGGAGCTAATAGTAAGTTCCTAAATTAATGAATTAAACAACTTGATTCTAAGGGAAAGGAGACATGAGGAGGAAGTTGAAAGGATAGCAAGATATTTCAATGGATTAAGGCAAGGAATCTAAGATGAGATCAATATGATGGCCCCTAATAGCATGCATAAATGCTTTCAATTAGCTTTGAGAGAAAAGGAGAAGGCTAGAAGTAAACATAATTCCCAACAAAGAGGCAGAGGCAATAGGGTATTAAGACCTAGGGGTAACTTTGGAATAGGACAAAGCCCAAGTAGGATAGAAGAAGCTCAATCTACAGATAACAATGGAGGCAACCATAATAGAGGTACATTTTAGAGGGGTAGATACAAAGGAAGAGGACCTCCTAGAGGTAGATTTTAGTCATAAGGCAAGGGTAATTTAGTCTTCACTAGTCAATACTACAATTGCAACTAAGTAGGTCATACCATGGGTAGATGTCCTGAAAAAGGTTCCACCTCATCCATGGGAGAAAGAAGAAATTAGTTAGCACAAGAAGAGGACACACAAAGTGTCACTTCACCAATCTCCAAGGTAGGGCCAAAATGGGATGGAGAAAATCTTATGTTGACAAGGACATTATTGAAAGTTCCTAGTGTTGCAAAGCCACCCTAAATGAAGAGCTTGTTCAAAACTACTTGTAGGTCACATGGGAAGATTTGTAGGGTGATAGTGTATTCTAGTTCCATAGACAACATAGTGTCAACATAGATGGTGGACAAACTAAAACTTAGAAGGATGCCTCACACCACACCCTACAAAGTGTCATGGTTAAGCAAGGGTCAGAAAATAATGGTGGATGAAAAAACTTTGGTGGAGTTTGAAATAGGAGAATAAAAATACAAAGTTTTATATGACATAATACCTATGGATTTCTTTCACCTCCTATTAAGACATCCATGGCAATATGATTTAAATGCCATTCATGATGGGGGGGGAAATAGTTATGTAATAACTAAGCAAGGTAAGAATTTTTAGATGGATCCTTTGGCAAAACCTAATGAAGAGAAACATGTGGGGTCTAGTATGATGCTTTTGAGTGGAAAGGAGTTCCTTAAATTCATGAAGAAGGAACGGGGATTTTTTTGTATAGTGATAGTAAAGCCAAAAGAAGAGACTAAGGAGAAGGTCAATATGCCTCAATAAGTGCAAAAATTGTTGGAGAAGTATCATGAGATAATAGATAATGGACTACCAAATTCTTTTCCACCTATGAGGGATGTAATTCATCAAATAGACCTAATACAAGGAGCTAATCTTCCCAACAAGGAAACATATAAAATGACTCCAAGTTAGAATGCAAAAATTGCCAAAAAAATACAAGACTTGCTAGAGAAAGGTCTTATAAGGAAGAGCTCAAGTCCTTGTGTTGTGCCCACTATCCTTGCACCTAAGAATGATGGAAAATGGAGGATGTGTACTGGCTCTAGGGCTATCAACAAGATAACAATCAGATATAGATTCCTT
This sequence comes from Cupressus sempervirens, assembly GCA_028749045.1. Lineage (NCBI taxonomy): Eukaryota > Viridiplantae > Streptophyta > Pinopsida > Cupressales > Cupressaceae > Cupressus > Cupressus sempervirens. The sequence goes on along the minus strand of CM053791.1, from coordinate 459,615,708 downwards.
ATGCCTCAAATTGAGGATTTATTAGACAATTTGGGGAATTCTTGTTATTTCTCTAAGGTGGATTTGAAATCAGGATACTATCAAATCAGAGTCAAGTCTGGTGATGAGTGGAAGATAGCCTTCAAGTCAAATTAAGGGATGTATGAGTGGCTTGTAACGCCCTTTGTTTTGACAATGCACCTAGCACATTCATGAGGCTCATGAATGAAGTGCTGGTAAAATTCATAGGTAAATTTGTAATTATTTATCTAGATGCCATTTTTATTTTTAGAAGGTCTAAGGGGGAGCACATGAAGAATTTGGAGATGGTCTTGACAAGGAAACACCAAGAAAATTTTATTATCGACCAAGACAAATGTGAGTTTTTGAAAACTGAAGTAGTCTATCTTGGATTTGTTATTTCTAATGGATGAATAAAGATGGATCCTGATAAGGTCATGACTATATTGTAATGACCACCACCTATATCCAAAGGGGATGTTAGAAGTTTTCATGGATTGGCTTCTTATTATAGAAAGTTTGAGAGAGATTTTAGTCATTTGTGTGCACCAATCCTGAACATCATTAAAGTAGGAATTAAATGTCAATTTAGGTGGATAGAAGCAATAGTTTAAATGTTTGAAATGTTTAAGAAAAAGATAGAATAATTACCTACTCTCAGGTATCCTAACTTTAATGAATTACTTGTGGTGGAGTGTGATGCTAGTAAGCTAGCCATTGGGGCAATGTTGAGTCAAGAGGGACATCTTGTGGCATTCTTCTTAGAGAAGTTGAATCAAGCCAAGAAAAATTACTCCACCTATGACTGGAGATTTATGCAATGGTCAAAGCACTCAAAAAATGGAGACATTATCTCCTACCAAGGTAAATTGTAGTCTACATAGATAATCATGCTCTTAGCTTCTTGAATGGACAAGAAATTTTGAACCAAAGACATCTAAAATGGGTAGATCATTTGCAAGCATATACCTTTATCATAAAATGAAAGAAAGGTGTTAGCAACAAAGTTGCAGATTCTCTAAGCAGGAGAGTCTTAACTATTCAGGAACTATAGCTACAAAGTGTGAGAATGAGTGACCTTAAAGACCTTTACAAGGAGGACAAAGATTACAAGGATTCCTACGAAGCATGCGAGAAGTTCAAACAAGGTTTTAGAGTGGATTTTACCAATTATATGTTGTAGGAAGGACTATTGTTCAAGAAAACTTGTTGTGTATACCCCAAAGCCCCATTAGGGAGAACATAATCAAGGAGAAACACCAAGGTAGTTTGGGAGGCCACTTTGGAGTGAACAAGTCACTTGAGAAAGTGAATAGGCATTATTATTGGCCTAAATTGCAATTAGATGTAAAGAGATTTTTGGAGCACTATCAAATATGCCAAAGAGCCAAGGGACATAGTAGAAACATTGAATTATACCAGCCTCTATCCATACCACAGAGACCTTGGGAGTGCCTAAGCATGGATTTTTTTTTGGGACTACCTAAGACACCAAGAGGACATGACAATGTGTTTGTAGTGGTGGACAGGTTTAGCAAGATGGAACACTTTATCCCTTGTAGACAAACCATTGATGCTTCACACATTATAGGTCTTTTCTTTAGAGATATAGTCAAAATTCATGGATTGCCACTCAACATAGTGAGTTATAAAGATAGTAATTTTTTGGCCCACTTCTGGAGAATCCTTTGGAAAATATTAGGAACAAACTTATCTTTTCTTCAACCTATCACCCTTAGTCATATGGACAAACTAAGGTAGTAAATAGGTCTCTAGGTAGCCTATTAAGGTGCTTAACTAAGAAGCATGGATAGTTATGAGATCACATTATAGGACGGGCAAAATATGCCAATAGTGACTCCATCGATAGGAGTACTAGCCCATTTAATAGTGTATGGGGTTACTTCAAGAGGGATCATGGAATTGAGAGACCTTATTTTTTAGGGTAAAAGGAGTCCTCAATGAGAATCATTTGCAGAGTGGATGAAGGAACTTCATGACCAAGTTAAGAAGACTTTACAACACCAGGTGGAGAAATACAAAACTAGAGAAAATAAGACAAGGAGGGATTTACTATTAAAGGTGGGAGATTTGGTACTTGTCTACCTTAGGAAGGAGAGATTTCCAAAAGGGAAGCCAACCAAGATACTAATGAAGAAGATAGGACCATTAAACATCTTGCATAAGTTTGGAAATAATACATATGAAGTGGAGCTACCTCCTAATTTGGGTATCTCATCTATTTTCAATGTGTATGATCTATTTCCTTATAAAGGTCTTCCTTCTGATAGTGGTGAGCACACTCTTTCAGAATTGGTAGAAAATGATTGGGTCAGATATTTGTCCATTCCTCAACCTCTACAATCAGACAGTATAGTGGACTCCAAGGTGATTAATAAGACTACAAAGGGTACCTAAAAAGCATATCTGGTAAAATGGAAAGGATTGTTTGATGTTGAAGCTAATTGGATGATTGAAGCAAACATACTGAAACATGGAGCCACCATTAAAGAACTTCTAACTCAAGGGACTTGAGTTCTTTGTCCTAGGGGAGTATGGTATAGATAGCCTCCCTTTTTGGTTTTATTGTTGGTTTAAGGTTTTTTTAGGGTTAGTTAATATTACTTGTGTGAGTTTAATAAGATCCAATGGTCTTTGGATCCAAACTTGTCCCAATTTGCTTGTGAGGGCAAAAGTTGCTCGTAAGGTCAAAAAGTTGTCAAACACTGTCAAGTGGGTAAAAAGTTGCTAAGATTGAGAAAATAGGGTACTTTGTCTCCTATAGGTTCCTAAGGGTCATAAATAAGGTCCTAGAATAGGTGTAGGAGCACCCACTTGCCTAAAACACTCAAAAAAGGAAAATTGCTCAAAAGTTGCTCAAGCAACTTTTACAATTTTTGCAAGGAAGTTGCAAATGAAGAAATAGGTGTTTGTAAACATTCATTATCAGGTATTTTTGAGAATGGGATAAATATTTTTTCAGGTTAGAATGAATTTCAATTGTAGACCATGCGTGTGAACAACCTGTATAGACATTTTCTAAGTTTTTCCTTATATTTACTAAGTTTTTCCACTCTTGTATAGCTATGTACGAATTGCACTATATGATATGACTTCATGGAAATGTAGATTTTTTTTTAATCTTTCTTTTTCATTTTCAATCTTGTTTCCAAGTTGTGGGGTTGGAGAGTTATACTGTGTTTTAGGTGACTAGGCTGTTATTTCTATTTACAGAGTTGTAGGGACTAAAATGGCCCTACATGATCATCCACGGTTGAAAATGCATGAAAACTTGTGGAATGATAGGTTAATACTTTTACATAGTGTTTTTATTTTCATTTTTTTCTTTTCAACTAATCTCTTAATTGCGGAGTGATGCCCTAGGTTGACCACTTAGAGTAGGTGAGTCAGGACAGCGAGAAAATGTATTTTAAGAACACATCCATGATCTAATATGAACAATTCAATGGTATGTGTGGAAGCCCTAGAATTTCCCCTTGAAGAAATAAGTGATTGAATACTAGGAACCATTTTGTTGAGAATGGTCCAAAGGCCTAAAAGATAGCCTATAAACTAGGGCCTAAGAGAAATTAGGGTTGTGGGTGACTTGGAGCTCTATAAATTGGGATTCTTGAAGTTCTAGATGACATCTTTCAGAATCATATGGTTTTCCATAGGTTTTTGTGGAATAATTTGGATTAATTGACCAAAATAGTGAAAATAGACCTAATACAATTAGGCCTAATTAGCCCTATTTGTGGGTGATGATAGCTAAGTGCTTGCTAACATAACAAGAAATGTTGGAAAGGTCTAGAAATGATATGTAAAGTATCTTTAACATCAAGAAGGACCTGATAATTGTATGTGAAAGATCCTAATCAAGGGGTTGGAGTTCTAGAGGAAGGAACAAGGTAAACAAGGGCTAGTAGGACTAGTTCCTAACTAAGGAGATTTTGTTCTTAAATCAACCCAACTATACATAGGAGGCAAGTTGAAGTGAGGGTCTTTGAGGCCAAGGTTGGTGGAGAGGACATAGAAGGAGGGAACCATTGGATGGTTGAAAGAGTTAAAACCTAATTAGGAGAAGATAAACTCTAGAACCCTAGACACTCTACATTACCTACGAAGTTTGTACCTAAATTTTCCCCACTCCATTGACAACTTTAGTATCCTTTTTAACATCCATTTTAATGTGGAATCTTAGAAAACACACCAATTTTCTTTTCATGGTATCTCAGATAAGTTAGCTCGAGGAATGTCATGAAATGATTGCAAGAGGTTCACAAATAAATTTTATGAGGAAACCCTTAAGATCATTTGTTGATGAACACGTATATGGATAAAAAGTACACATTGGAATACTTTGAAAGAAATTGGCCTCATGATATGAGAAAATGCCTTAAGAATCTGAAACCCAAAATTCATGATGAGAAACATGCTTGATGAAATGCAATTGGAATGTTCTCTCTCAATTATTTTGATGGGATGTTGATTGGTTTTGTATATTTTGCATGCTCAGATATAGGTTTCAGAGCAAAAGGATTTGAACCTATGACCTCCACCATCCCCAAGTGACACACTACCAAACTATGCCATACTTTGTTGTAATGACCAACATCGAAGTGGGATAACTAGGTTATTTTTGTATTAGTAGTCTTGCAAACAAAGATAGTCAAATATAGGTTAGATAGAATATATTACATATATGAGAAAAAAATCTGCCATGGTGAAATTGGTAGACATGTTGTTCTTAGGCAGCAGCATTTTTTTTGGGATCTCTTGAAGAGTTATTTTCTAAACTCTAGTTCCTTCAAGGTGTTACTTGATGAGATAGTGTAGTTCTACATGTATGCATGTTTTGTGCATGGTGATTGAAGAATTGTTTCATTATCTTCATGCAGATGTTGGTACATGATCAGTCACTCAACATTTATGTGGTGATTCTTTTTGGATTCTTAGACTATGGTTCTCAATGTGGAATTAATTGGCAACTTTTATGCCTTTACAAGGCTTCAAGAACACATTCTCCTTTAAAAATTCCATCTATTCAAAAGACTTCAAGAACACATTTTTCCTCACAAATTTCTCCCCTTATAACCCCAAACTAGAAGAACCACATATATGGCCACGTGGACTCCATACTAATTGTAAATCATCTCTTCTCAAAGAGGAGAGACTCAATTTTTTCTATTGGATGACTTATTCTAACCCTATTTTTATAATTGGAAAAAATATTGTATAAAATGGATTAGGTTTAGGGATTTTAGTAATGTATAATGAGATAGTAGATTCTTCTAGTGGTATTGAGTCATAAGGGATTATAGATTGTAATCACTTGATAACATGAATATGGGCCTCATTATTTGGTGGGCATAGCCTTGGGATTGGGTCAACCACATTAAATATTTATTTCTTTTGTTCTCTTCTATGTGTTTTATTATTTTATGATATTGTATATATTTGCATGTAATTGATATTCCTATCTGATTAATCCTAATAAGTGGTATCGAAGCGAGGTAGTTTTAGTTATCCTTTGCAGGAAAGTCTCATAGTTGAGTGGGAGTAATGGAATATGAGAGTAAGATGAAGGTTGATAAGTTTAATGGCCATAATTTTTAGTTATAGAAAATATAAATGGATGAATATCTTAATTAGAAGGATTTATGACAGTCATTACAGGAAAAATCCAAGAAATTGGTTGCTGTGACAAATGAGGATTGAGATTTTTTGGGTGGAAACCTCCACTTGTAAGTATTAAATTATGTCTAGTACAATCAGTGGTACTTAATATTATGAAAGATGAGATGATGAATGACTTGATGCAAACATTAGAAAAGTTGTATGAAAAGCACTCTACTTCAAATAAGGTATTTCTCATGAAAAAATTATTTAATATGAAGATGGAAGCAGGTGAATCTATTGCTAATCATTTAAATGAGTTTAATATTATTACTAGTTGATTGCCCTCTATAAATTTCAATTTTGATGAAGAAATTAGGGCTCTCTTGATTTTGTGCTCTTTGTCTAAAAGTTGGAATGGCCTAGTATTGGTTGTGAATAATTCTATTTCTCATTCTAATACCCTAAAATTTGATGATATTATTGGTGTGATTCTGAGTGAGGAAACTCGTAGGAAAAGATCAAGTGGATCTACACTAGGAAGTGTTTTGACTACACAAAGAAGAAGAAGAACAAATGAGAGAGGTATAAATTCTTGAAATCATGGGAAATCAAGAGGAAAATTAAAGGGAGAGAGGTATCAATCTATAGGACTAAGAGATTGTTGGTACTATGGGAAACCAGGGCATAAGAAGAAAGATTGTGAGACTCAAAAGAATAATGAAAGAGACAAACAAGATGGAAACAAAGAGACAAATGTAGTAATTAACAAATCTAAAGAGGATGCTCTACTTCTTTCCTTACAAAATGTTGATGATTCATGGGTTTTAGATTCAAGGGCTTTATTTCATGCTACTCCCCATAGAGGTTATTTTCTTCATTATGTCCAAGGGATTTTGGGCTAGTATATTGGGGAGATAAGGAACCCTATCAAATTTTTGGAAAAGGGGAAAATTAAGATTAAGTTGTAGAATGTGAATCATTGGCTACTACAAGAGGTAAGACATGTTCCAAGGTTGAATAAGCATTTAATTTCAGTAGGGAAACTAGGTGATGTGCAATACGCCACCAGGGACCCTAATGGAACTAGGACTAAATCTAGAGAGCTGGTAATAAATATTTTTTTTAGCAAATTTTAACAATGTCCTACAAGTTTTGCGTTAATTTAATTCTTTTCCTTTATGTATTTTAGCTTGTCTAATCTAGCATATCCTACATCAAAGATGTAACCATGAATAAAATCACTACCACATTTGTACCCAAATTATGATGCTAGTTCGTCACAGTTGTGATAACCACCTATTGCCTAAGCTATAGTAACAAAAATTGGCCCCTGTCAGATGGCCATCAGACTTTTGTTGTCACAAATTCTGATGGCAAGGGTCTCCATTGCAATGTGGAAAAAAGAAGGGTGAAGAGTTCCTCTTTACATTGTTGCATGTGCAATGGTTTACCATCGTAAATACAATGACCTACATTTATAGAAGGTCATCATAGTGTTGATGACATTGTTGCAGGCCCGACAGGCATCTACTAGAATGGGCATCATAATGGCGATGATGTCTAAAGGCAACGCCATTGGAGTGGCAACCATCTTTTAGTAGTTTTCATCATAATATAGACGAAATGTGATGACAATGTCATCGGACTGATAATTGTCTGTTGGACAAGCCATCACAATTACAATGGATTATTGTATTATTTATATATACATACATACATATACATACATACATATATATATATATATATATATATATATATATATATATATATATATATATATATATATATATATATATATATATATATATATATATATAATTTAAGACAGTCTTATATGTTCAAATGGCCCTATTAAGAATCTTAAAGTAAATTAAATAAACAAATAGGATATCAATTTCAAGAATAAAGCCTTAATGTAGTGAATTTATTTTTATAAACCCATCTTCATAATTGGGTACATTTGAATTTAATTTTGGACACATAAATAAATCATTACAGATCCAAATTGGGCATAAGTATTTGATACATACCTTCCATTGTGATTGAAGCTCCCAGGTCTTCTCTTTCTTGCAACACTCATCCAATCTACCTGCAAAATAAATTTCTTGTTCTTCCTTTTTGGTAGTCTGGCTAGACATCACTCCTTTGGAAATTTTGAAAAAATAATTCAAGACCACTCACTATGAAACATAGCACTTCTTTAGGGCTTCTCCATAATTCAGCCCATAACACTCACATGCAAACCTATTAAAACATAGCAATTCAACTTAAAATGACAACCATTCAACTTGTTAAAATTCAACATCGAAATTGTTATGCACAAAACTTGCAAGAAACAAGTTACAATTAATAATCCATTCTATATATCCTAAACTGGAAGTGCCATATACAATGTAAACAAGAACATACTATATCACTAGAAAAATAAGAGCATCTGTATATGTTCATCTTAACAATTCATAATTTTTTTTTGAGCATTTTGAAATATATTATGTGAGTTTTTTCTTTTAGGAAGATTTGAATTGAATTCTATAATTCATTATCATCATGAGTTATGGAATGAAATTCCATGATTTGATGTCATCATGAGCTATTCAATAAAGAAATGAATTTAGGATCAAATGTTATGATTCAATGCCATAATAAGCTATCCAGTAGTCAATTATAGATAGTTAAAATACAAAATGTTGATAAAACAAATCTAATCACATAATCTAATTTAAATATATTCAAACATAAACATAAACTACAAGAACAAAAATGTACTAAACATCAAAGTTTAGACAACAAATTAAAAAATTGGTAGTTGTTTATTAACATTGATCACATTTCATTCTTATTATTGTTTCATCTCATGGAACATGTCATACAATGTTTTCAAAGCTACTTCAAACAAGAACATGAACCTTCTAAGGAAAAGAAAATCAGCGCTATAAGCATAAATTTGTTTTATCTTGAGGCATTTGGCCACTCCGCCAACCTTAAGTGGGAGAGCTCACAACCATAAGAGCCCTTCACGCAACAGTAACATCTAATCTGACCCTTTTCTATACTGTCATTTGTGCCCCCACATATGCATCTGCAAATATACATTTATAATCCCCACAAATCACATTCAAAAGATTCAAAATAAGGCGTTCACTCATCAATCATAATTTTGTCACAATATATGATTAGCACAAGATTCAAAATTAGGCATTGCACTCATGATAAACCATATTTTTATTAGTAAATATAATCTCAACAATAGACTACCTTAGAGAGGAATAATTTGAGGCAATCCCATAGAAAGTCATTCTTTCAAATACTTCATAGATTGCAACTAAATTTCATAAATCAATGAGTTTGACTATGGCATCCTTTTGTATTGCCTAAAACCTAAAGATTCACATAGTTGGTTGTCATGCAATCATAGGTTAATGTTGAGCTTCACTTGGTTTTGAGAAAATTTTAATATTATCTACTAATTAGGGCCAACCACGTGAAGGTGGAAGCTCATTTGACCAACCACCCCCCACCACCCACCCCCCCACACACCTAATATTTAAATTCCTCGTTAACATCTAAAATGCATTCATTCTATTAATAAATTGCTAACATTCATGAATTATCACATGATAACATTTATAATTTTCATTAGAACATTCACATTAACATTAAAATATAAGATTAATTAGAATATTCACATGAACATCCAATAGAACATAATAAAACATCTAGACATAAACATCAGTCATTATCAAATAAGTTACATAAGTTCACTTGAATCATTTTTTTCTTTTTTTCTTTTTTTGTCCTTCCCTATATTTTTGTAGAGGCATATCTATATCGTCATTGATATTTCTTCTCACTCATGGATGTGCATTCGTTGTCCTTTGCAAAGGAAAGTCCTCTATGATAAAAAATAAAAGGGTTAAATTCAAAAAAGTGAGACTTTAAAGATTTTAAAGAACATTGTAGTGCTCTTTACCTTGTTAGCTAATCAAAGCACCACCCCCCCAACCCCCCCGCCCCTCACCCCCCATCAATGATATTATTCTTCATCCATCTCATCATCAAGATCATTGTCATCATTGGCATCATCACCACCACTATCCTTGTTGTTATCATCATCATCATCATCGTGATCAGTAGAAACATCATCATTGTGATCAGTACTAGCATCATTTACATCAGGAGCATCATCAACTAACTCTCGATCGTGATCGACTTCTTTCTCTTCCTTGGTATCTTCTTCTTCCATTGCATTATACTTTATCAAGCTTCCCCTTGGATCATGTCTAACAATAAATGACCAACCCAATTTATGTGGAAACTCTGGCTAAAATACTTGCTCACATTGGCTTGGAAGAACATAGGGCTCATCCCCAACTCACTCAAACAACCTTGTATTAATCATTGGAAATCCATTCTCATGCTCAATAAGAGTTCTATCAAAATCATTTTGATTAAGTCATAGTCTGTACCATTTGACAATGAAGATAACTAATTTGATGAAATTAAATTCATGGTAAAGTATATCAACCAAAATGCCATAGTATCAATTTTGTGATTCTCGAAGATGTGAGTCATTTTTAGATGAAATATTGGTATCCTAGAAGATTGCACTTGTCCCAAAATCACAAGCTCTCTTTGTGTCATCTAAATATTTATTGTGAAATTTATAATGATTGCATAACATAGACTTGTGGTGTTTCACCTATAATAATGTCAAACATGTATAAATTATTCCATCATGAATTCAAAAACATATGGTTGATTAACAAACTTATAAGTACCTAGAGATCTCTTGAACCATATGATAAATCTATTTCCTTTTGTGTAACATTGGGATCTCCATTAGAATAAGCTTCTTTAACCAAAGAAGACATGGATTTCCATTTTAATCTATGACCATAATGTTGACATCATTCAATCCATACTATCATCCAATCTTGATTGTTTGCAATAAACAAATGTATTGCTTCCCACACTTTAGTAGTTGTAAAAAAGTAAATAGATGACTTACAACATATTTATTTTGAAGATTAAGAATTAATTAACTACAATAACATCTCATAATTTATTACCTTTCACTTTCCTAAATCTATCATTCCCAAGTACTTCCCTTCAAAAAATTTAATGGAGTCAAGATCCCAAATGCAATCTATATGGGTCTTTGTTGCAAGATTAGAAAGATATTGAGTAACATACACCATCATCTAGTATACCATATATCCCTCAATCATATAACCCTCAAGATGTGCTCCTTTTCAAACCAAACCCTTAAAAAAATTCAAGTGTCTCTCAACCATCCATGTTGACCTAGGTTGTACAAGTCCACACAATTCAATCTCCTTAACTAGGTGTATAAGATAGTGTTCTTGTACATTGAAAAAAGTTGAAGGTCAACACTTTTGCATTTCATACATTAGTAGACAACTTCTTTTCTTCCAACATTTTATATCTTCTTTATGGATTTCTTTAGATGAGAACCACCTACAAGGGATTCAAGACACAAAAACATATCAATATGAGACTTTACAATATATTACTTGTTTGATATATTAAATAAATATCATTGCTTACCTCATGTATTTTTCAAGATCATATATCACTTGTTTGATATTATTATCGAAGTTCTTTGGGAGCAATAGGGGTAGCACATACTACAACAATTATCAACTGATCATTTCATTCTTTTCTAATGTAATACAATAAAAATGAATGTAATTTCACAAATATAATGTAAATACAAAAGATCATGACTTACCTTGATGAAGGTATGCCAATCATGCACTTTCAGCCCTAGGCCAAATTTATTTTTCTTTGATATGAGATTGCTTATATTCATAGAAAATCTTGTAGGAAATCAAATTTTTTGTATGACTTATTTTATGGTATTACTTTGTTGCTGCATTAATAACCAAGGAAGGGCACTTGCATTAATTTGGTCCCCATTGTTATTTGATTCAATGATATTTTTTATTGCCTGAATGGAATCATGAATGTCATTACAAATTTTGGCAAGTTTTTCTTTGTCATGCCTTTCATCCAATATTTTCCATAGTGTCTCTGCATAGTATCAAACAAATGCACAATTTGTAGCTACTCATAGTAGGGAAGCCTACTAAATTCTCTAGGATAAAATTTTAGCCCTTTCGAAGGTGGTCAGTATTGATGCCTTGATAACCTCAAATTCTATTATATTCCAACTACCATAGGTGAGTTGTCATTTTTTGTGGTTTTGATGTAGTCTCTTCTTTCCCATTGAAAATGTATTTTTTGACACTTTGATACTTATGATTTATGTGGAGGAAGTGCTTATTCTCATCAAACACTTGCTTTCTTAAACTTTTGGAATGACAGGATTTCATCTTTGGACCACACATTGGACATAAAAAACTTCCCTTTGTTTAAGGACCTACAAGATAATGATACGATTGGATTAAATATGTTCATTTTTGGAATTAGTATTATCGCATACAACTAGATTTCAGCATAACATACCATAGAAATGTGTCAACCCTGGGGCATCATGAATTGTCCACATAAGAATTATATGGAATTTTTAAAAAAATGTCCAATTGGTCTAGAGATATCATGCATAGTGAAACCATTCCATAACACCATAAATTTGTTGATAAGAGGTGCAATATATACATTCATATCTTTCACTTGGTACTTACCTAGTTGAATGAACAACATCAGTTAATTATTGTGGTTATTTCATTCCAAGACTTATAATTACATGTAGGTAACAATAAAATAATAAAATACCTAGAACAATCATTGTCAACATAATGGGCTCCCTCTTTATTGACATCCATGGAGGAAGGTTTCTATTGATAACAAAAATAGGCCACACCAAGTGAACGAATCTCATCTCTCCAAATGGATTGACACCGTTAGTTGCTAGAGAAAGCCTGAGATTGCAAGGTTCTTCTTTAAAGTGTGGCAACTTTTCTTCTATGTCCATAAATGTTGAACCATCTGCAAGCATTCAAATAATGTCATCTTGACTTCTATTGTGTGCATGGTAATCCATAAATTGTGTCAAGCTACTGCACCTAAAAAATCTTTTAAGATGTGGAATAATGAGTATGTAACGAAGAACCTTGCAAGGGACCTTTTTTTATCACTTGATCATCTTGATATCTGCTTGTATGGCATTCAAGGCATTCTATTTCATTTTCGTGTTCTTTATGATAAATTATATGATCTTAAGGACAAGCATCTATTGATTGATACTCCATTCCAATATGTTTCATAGTGGCGCATAATTCTTAGTACAAGCGAGGGAGAAAATTTAATGGTGGTAACAAATAGTCACCTATCAATCTAAAGCAAAAAATATAAGTTGTTAGTGTAAAAAATCTTAATGGTACGTATTTCACCTTTTATATACTATAATAACATATATCACAAACCTTAGCATACGTGACATTGTTATGTTGGACAAACCATTCATAACCTTTGAATTCACCAACAACAATATAATAGAGAGAAGAGTCGATTGAGATCCTTTGTAAAGGGTCATGTTTTCCTTTTCAAGTAGAGGTATATCATGGCCTCAATTTCATCCTTATCATAATCATCATCATCATCATCATCATCATCAGTAGTAGCATCACAAGTACCAAATGTGTCATGGATCAATGGATTCATTCTATCATCTTCAAATGTGTTTTATGGTGCATGATCATCATCTTTCATGGGATGATGATCTTCTCCTTCAATATTCACACCTCCATGTTCCTCAAAGATGTGTTGGTCCATATCACATACTACCCTAGGAAGATTGGCCTATATAAAAATGATGATAATCAAACCCCCATTTTGTGGTTCATATGTATATAAATTTCAAAAACAATATAACATACAACTTACCAATAGATAATAATAAAACCCCCTCCAATGTGACAATTCTTCATACAATGTCTCTTAGTTGTTTTGATTTTGATTATTCTCGTCTTTAAGCCATTACAACTCTTGCAAGGACAATAACATTTGTCATCACCTTCTCTTTGAAAGTTAGAAAACAACCTAGTGATTGTCTCCCTATTTAGATCAAATTCCCTTGTATTATCTAACATGATCCTTCTTCATAGGAATAACTTATTCTTGTACCTTTATTGAGTTGGTTGTGTATATTTTTAAAAATATTGGACACATTGTACTTAATGTTTATATCTATACATATGGTTTTGAAAGAAAAAATTGGTATAATTAATGTGTATATCTATAAAAATATTGGACATGTACTTAATATTTATTTTTGCAAATATGGTTATGAAAGAAAAAATTGGTGTACTTAATGTGTATATTGACAAAAATATTGGACATGTTTTACTTAATGTTTGCACATTTGGCTTTGAAAGAAAAATTTGGTGTAATTAATGTGTATATTTGCAAAAAAATTGGACATGTTGTACTTAATGTTTATATCTACACATATGGTTTTGAAAGAAAAATTTGGTATAATTAATGTGTATATCTGTAAAAATATTGGACATTTTGTATTTAATATTTATATCTACACATATGGTTTTGAAAGAAAAATTTGGTGTAATTAATGTGTATAACTACAAAAATATTGGACATGGTGTACTTAATGTTTATATCTACACATATGGTTTTGAAAGAAAAATTTGGTGTATTTATACCTCTTCATTTTTATTTTATTCAAGGGAAGCCTGTCAATGGTAATAGAAAACAAGAATGCATTTTCTAAGAGTTTACAATTGTTCACCAAAATTAATGTTTTGCAAGAAAATGAGCCTCGTGATTTGTGTTACAACTTGTCTTGTAGCTTCTTCTTGGATTTATTTTTTTTCTTTATTCAAAATTCTTTTTAGGTTTTTTTTCACTTTTTATTATTCGATGATGGATTCTCAAATATGATTCATAATTTTTAATTGCCTTTTTAAGCTCTATATTGTCATGATAATTGATAATGAAGTGTAATGATAGATTCCCATCATCATTAGTGATTTGTTTTTCTTTTCACATTAAGTGTGAATCAAAACCTTTTTTTTCCTTCAACACTTTATTATTCTATTTAGTATGATCTAAATATTTTTTCATTTCTTATAACACTCTATTATTCTAATGATAGATCACTCAAGGTCAAAAGAGAAAAAAAAACTATCACACTAGTAGTTTGTCAATTGCCCAATTTAATAATATCAAATATTTACAATCTATAATATTTATCCTTCCTATTTCTTTAAATCAACATTTTTCATTTCCAGATTATTTTGATAATAGAACACCCAACACAATAAAAATATGTATTGATCATAAATATTTGTAGATCAATATAGAAACTAGGTACAAAAATAAAGACATTAGTCCTTGGTCAAGGATAATGATATCATTGTTACACAATATTTATAGCTAATGCATTCAAATTGGATGCAAATTTATCTTCCACTAGTTATTTTTCAATTGTCCTATCAAATATTGACAGTATATAATATTTATCCCTAAAGTATATAAGGCAATTTTGTAATCTAATTTTCTGGTATTTCTCTTTTTAACTCTCTACTATTTGATGAAGTTTCACCTGTTTGAAAAACTCCACAAGATCTCTCCATTTTTCTTAGATACAGATTTGCGTTGCAACTTGTGTTGCATATTCTGCAAGGGAATGAGCCTCGTGAATGTGGCATTGGCACAAAAGCAAAACTTGATTCTTCAACTCCTTTCACTCAACTCTTCACTGAAATTATTTTTCCAGCAGTTAGAATAGCTGCTACAAATTCCTGGGAGCCAAGGGATCCTGAACCTATTCTACATTTTCTGGAGACATGGGAGAAGTTACTACCAAATTCAATACTTCATAAAATTTTGGATCATATAGGATGCCCAAATTAACAACAGTAATAGATACTTGGGATACTCGCGAGGAGAGTGTATCAATACATGCATGGTTACATCCTTGGCTACTATTGTTGAGCCAGCATATGGAGCCTTTATATCCAACCATTTGTTATAATTTGGGGAATGCACTTCATGCCTAGCATGCAAGTGATGCATCTGCATATGCTATTTTATCACCTTGAAAATTTGTATTTGATCTTGCTGGCTGGGAACAACTGATTGTTTGTTTTATTGTATGTAGTCTTATGACAATTCTACAAGAATTTGTAATCAACCCAACTAATCAGTAACTAGACCAATTTAACTAGGTTATGGCTTGTTTCTTTCTAAAAATGTCTACTATAAAAAAATTTTGCAAAATTTCTTGCAAAATTTTGCCCATTTTTCGTGGTCTGCATTATTTTTGTGTAGGATCTTGAGCTAAGTCACTTAGCATGGGTTGAGTAAGTTTTATTATTTGGATTCTAGAATATGTATGTAGTTGGATCAATTTTTCTATCATGCCAATATGTAATAAGAACCTTCAAAAAGATCTCTCTGTATATATAAAGATTAGGTTATGGCTTGTTTCTTTCTAAAAATATCTGCTATGATATGTTTTTGTAAAATTTCTTGCGAACTCTGCCCAATTTTTTTTGTGGTCTGCATTACTTTTGTGCAAGATCTTGAGCTAAGTCATTTAGCACAATTAAGTTAGTTTTATTGTTTTAATATTTTGAATCTAGAATATGTATGCAGTTGGATCAATTTTTCTATTCTGAGCTAGTATGTAATAAGTACCTTAACAAAGATCTCTCTAAATATATAAGTAGATACATGTTTAGAAGGAAAAGAAAATAATATTTACATAGGTACCTCTTCTCACCCTTGAAGAAAATCATAGATCAAGAGCATGTAGATCACAAGGGCATGACATAGTAATAAAATTATAGAGCTACAAGGGCATGATAATGAAATGCAGAGATCACTAGGGCATATTGTTGGAATTTACAAGTGGGAAGTATACTTCTGGGGGGGTGAATAGAAGTAACAAGCTTTAACCAATAAAACTTTTAAACTAAAATCAATTCATGTAACATAATTAAATAACATGAAAGTAAAAGCATGCATGAAAATAGTTGACACAAGATTTGATCATGCAGAAACCCTCCAAAATGAGAAGGTAAAACTAGGGTGGGGATAACACCCACAACTTATCACTGCAGCAATAATGTAACTTGTCAAGGTTACAATGTTTGACCATGAGCCATGGTCTACCCTGTGAGGGACCTTCCCTGTTAAAGGCTCTTAGACCCTATTAAAAGTGTACCTATCTAAAGGATTTAGAAAAAATTCACTTGGAATGTCACCCTATTAAAGGATTTATATAATGGCTATTAAACCAACCTATCTCCATAAGATTTCATTCTGCTAATACAATTGTTAGAAAGTATAGTAGAATGTTTGACTTGATCACTTGCAATCTACTATTGCTAATTTCATATCACTATTCAATCCAATCTGATCCTTGCTAATTTGATATGAAGCTATTTGTAGTACTGATACTCTATTCTTCTAACTGATCTTGCAATCTGCTAAGTCACCTTGTATGTCCTCTTAGCACTTCACCCCTTGTTCCTTTTGTTCTTCACTCACTCACACTCTATTCACTCTACTAAATTATGGGACTTTGACCTCCTTAAAATATTTTTGTGACTTAGGGTTAGGTATGAATCTATGACTGAGATTCATCCTTTTTGCCTCTTTAGAATTCCATTTTTCTAATTGGCTGCATGTTGATTACATAGGGAAACAAATAGATTTGATCTTATCTTTAATCTTTGAGATCTATCCATTAGCTGGCATGCAACATGATTTAAATCTTAGTTTTTGAAGGCACAAACTCATATGTTGATTATGTGTTACTCAACACTTGATAAAATTGTTGCTTGGTACATACTAAGATTTTGTCTAGCTCGGCACCTGAATATGCTTGGCATTTGTTATTCACTCAACACACATACTTGCTTAGCACTGTCTGTTTGCTCAGCACCTGAATGACTCAGCACTTACTATCTTTCTAACTCGACACCTATTACAACTTGGCACTTGCATATATTTTACTCTGCATATGTTGCTAGCTCAACATAAACTTAGCAAATGGCTTAAGTGTGTTGACACTTAATTGTCAAAACCATTCTAAGATCAAAAATCTCCCCCTTTGACATGAGTGTCAAAAAAACTTAACTATACATGATGTATCTAACTCCCTGCAGTATAATATAACTTTAGTTTGACATGTATACAAAATTTCAAAATTTGTTCAAAATTTTGTGAAGGACTATATACTTCAAAATTTGTAACTCCCCCTGAGTTGCTGTGCCTTTATTGTATCCAAAACTTCTCATAGTAGATTTGTTTCATGTTGATTCATTCTGATACTCTTTATCTAATGTGCTCTATTTCTGTGCTTTTTCTGTTCACTCCTCCTTTTTGCCTGCTCTTTTCTCAATTTTTTTTTACTCCCCCTTTCACATGTATCCCTTGTAGATTAAGTCTCCTTCTAGCTTTACAATTTCTCCCCCTTTGTTTTTAATTTAAATCTCCCCCTTTTTGACACTTATGTCAAAGGGCTACATTATAACTGAGTATTTTGCCAAGAAGGTTTTGTTTACTTCCATCACAACCCTCAAAGTAGCATCCTAGTTTTGTAGTGCAACTTCTAGGGATTTGATTTGGATAGTTGTCTTTGCTACAAGGTGAACTAAACCATCTAATGTAGAAAGGTTTGGATCTTTCTTTAAGACATTTTCCACGTAGGCTAGTTCTTTTTGTAAAATCTCCATGTGATGGGTTAGGGCAAATTAAATTTGAACTAATTTGGCTCTTGTATTAGCCTCATTTGTTGATAGTATAGCTAGTTCTTTCTATGTGTGAAGTGTTGTATGAAAATGCTTCTCACTTTGAGCTAGATCTTTTGGTAGTTGCAGGCTAGATATCTTCAAGTTCCTTTCCAAGTACTTTGAAAATGGAAGGATCACACAATTTTGAGTACAATGAGAAGATATTCTCAAGTACTTCCTTCACTTCATCTATTTTCTTAGCTAGTTCTACCTATAAAAGTGCTATCTCACTAGATATTATTTCATTCACCTTTGCTTGAAACTTCTTTTCTGACCATTCCATCAGTTTTGCATTGGTATCATGGTCTTCACTTTGCACCTGGTCCACTATCTCTAAAATTTGCTCCATAATGGGCTTTGTTTCATCAGGTTATTGTAGGCTAAAGGCATCTAAGAAGATGTCCTTGATCTCATGTAGTGCCTACTTCTATTTATACTCATTTTTTAGTATCTCTTGCTTCTTTTTCCTCTCTAATGCCTCTTGCATTAGGTTAATTTGTTCAAGAGTAATATTTTCATAGTCATATTTGGGAATGATTCTTCATCCAATGTTGGGTCTCCATAATGAAGTACCCTTGATACTCTTGTGGAACTTGAGCCTGGTGCACTAATTTGTAATGGCATGGCATCAATGCTCAACTTCTAAAGCATTGTAGGAGTTTGAGTGGTTGGAAAATTTACCAAAGTTTGAATTGCCTCCTACTCCTTTTCTTTTGGACTTTCTTTGTCCTCTTCTGATTTATCTTTGTCAATCACTATTATTTGGGGTGCACCTTGTTCTTATGTTGTAGAGACAGAAGTGTCTATCTACCTTGTTTGATCTTTTGTAGGCTCTTTCTCTTTTGTATTCTAAGTCTTGTGTTCAATCATCAAGACTTTAACTGTAGAATCAACCTTGGTAGATGTGTCTATACTTGTTTTCTCTATAGGTTGTCCACTTGTAGTTGTAGGGATGTTAGAAGGTGGTTCTTTTGGATTCACCTTATCCCTTGTCAATTCAGCTATATCTTTTTGCAACTCTTCCACATTGACCAAAATTGGGTTGTCACACAACTTGGTTTATAGAGTTGATTGGTCAAGGATCTTTTTAAGATCCTCTATAGTCAATGGATTGATGTTCTGACTAGAGTTGTGAGGAACATCCTTTACATTCACTGTGTCTATAGGTGTAAAGATGTTATGTGGAGGGCTTGGTGGTGGCATTTGTGTGTCTTGCACACTCTGGTCTATTTGTTGCTCCTTAGCAGTTGCCACTTTATCTGTTCTTTGTTGTATCTCCTCCATTGTCTTGTCTCCTTTCTCTTTCTTTGTTTCTTCTTCTTTGTCATTCTCCTCCTCTTCCTCATCATTATTCCCTTCAAGAGGATCTATTTCTCTATCTTTAACTATTGTTAGCCCATATATTAACTTCCACATTCAAGTGGACTTCTTAACAACATCTTCAATCTTGTTTTGAAGAATTTTGAAGGCTCTATATTTGGGTACCAATTTTCTCCCATGCTTCTTGTTAGCCTTTTTTATTTATCCTTTGGTAATTTTTGGCATTACTCAAGCCAACATAGACTCACTTATTTCTTTCTGCATGTTTAGGCAATAATGCCATTTATTTTCAACAATAGAATACAAATCTTTTGGTATTGAATTGTCAAGTTCAAGTGGGGTGGTCTTGAACTTGGCCATCATGGTATAAACTAATTCTTCAACCATGTTCTGCTCATTCCTACTTAACTTACTGAATTTAATATTCTTTACGCCATTTAAGTCAACATTATTTTTAACATTGTCATAAATGTTTTCTAAATCAGATTTTAATGCATGACTTACCACTCTAAATTGGCTTGTGCCTTCTAACTATGTTCTCTCTTCATCTCAGTCAGGTTGAGAAACATATTTTCTTCTTAGTCTTTTCTCTTCTGGACCTTGTTTCTTAGTTGCCTTCTTCTTTTCTTTGGCCTGCCCCTTGGCCTTTTGAGTGGTAGCCCTTGTGCTTGTTCTTGTAGTGGGCTTTGTAGGGCTTGGCTGAGTAGCCTTTTATTTCTTTGAATTTGCTATTGACTTTGTGATTACCTTTCTTTTCTTAGGCTCTAGTTTGTTAGGTGCTTCCTCAGCTCATTCCTCCTCAGCATATTCTTCCTCTTCATCTTCTCCCATGCCCTATGTCAAGGCAAGTGGCCTTTGGCCCTATTCTCCTTCTTCTTCTTCATCATCCTCTTCTCCTTCTATTGTTCCTTCTCCAAATCTGACTTTAATTTTCTTGACCAATTTGTCTTTCTTCTTTATTGTGGATGTAGTTTTTAGTTCCATTTCCACTTTTGACTTTACAACATCATAAGTGCCAAAGGTTTTTGTACTTTTGTCGATTTCTTCTGCAAGCAATGTTGTGATTGCTACTGAGGCATCATCTATGTTTATCTCATATCTAAGTGGCCTTGGCCATCTAATTCTTAGTACTACTACTTGGATGTAAGTATAATCAATATCAACTAAAAATAAAATGTCATTGATGTGTTGCTCTACAAAAGAAATTGGTATTCTAGGCCTTTGCTTCATAAACTTTTTGAAGTCTTCAAAATAACTTGTCATGATGGTTTCAAAATTTGCTCCCATTTTCTCTATATACTTGTTAATCTGTACTGCTATAAACCTATTGATCTTCCAACCTATCTTTCCAAAAGAAGGAAATTCATTTTGAACATAAAAGAATGTACATATCAAAATTTACCCAAACTTACATTGAGTACTTTTTGATCTTCTTATGACTCCCAAATTCTCCATTATCTATTGTAGTTCCAGCTCTGCTAGATCATATGTATGATCTTTCTTAACAATTTTATAACCTACATCTACTAGAATGCAAGGCACACTATCCAATCTACTTAATTGATAGAATTTGTGTGAGATGACTCTTACAACAAACTCTATGAGTGGGTCTCTGATTATTTCTATTGTCATACCCCTCTTATTTCGTTGTGCACCCGTTTTTTTCTCAATGACCTCCTTGGAGTAACTTCTTAGAGTCTTTGGTCGATCTAGGGTTGGGTAACCTATGACTCTATGAATGATTTTTTTTTTTTTTTGATAGGTCCACCTTCTAACCACAAGAAACCATTGTGAACTCTGCTCAATACTAACCTAATCCATTATGTCTTGAAGATTGTAGGGAAATCTAGGGCATGAGTAAGTCCCTTATTTTCAACAATATTGAATTCTTCTTTCAATATGTTCTTATCACATAGTTTATTGTAGGCTTCATGAATCTCCATATCACCTATACCTCCAACTTTGCAATTGTAGCACTTTCTAACGTCTTAGACCATAATAACTTTTGGTAGGATGATGGATAATGCACCAGTAAGGTCATTCTTGTATGCCACCTCTAGGATTGGCCTAAAATTTGGTTTTTTAACCTCTTTTCTAACTAAATATACTTTGAAGGGCTCCTTGTCTTTAGAGTTTTTCGAGCTACAAGCCATTTTCACAAACTAGGGTTTTACAATTTCAAAACAGCATAGCTCAACACTTGAGTAAATACCTTGAATCGATGATATCACTCTAAATCATTTTTAGAATCTTCTTGAATGCTTCATCCTTGCTTGAAATTTCTTCTTTGCTTCATTTTCTCTTCACTCTATGTTTGTTATGATGAGAAATGATCAAAAAATTGACCTTATACCCTTCAATACATAGCATTAAATTCTTAGTGCATATACAACTGGACACTTAACTTGCATACAATTTCCTACTTTACTCAACATCAATTCAAATTCCTCTTCACTTGACATCTATAGGGATTACCCTTACTTAGCATCAACTAACGTAATTTTTCTTGACAGCAACTACTCACTCGACTCTAACTAGTCTTGATTGACAACTTGGCACACACTATGATTTTACTCAACAGCTAAAGGTAACTTGTCATACTCAGCAGTAGGAAAAAAAAAAAATTGAAAGTTTTAACCTTACATCTTTATTCATGCTGAATTATTCTTTTCAGTGCTAACTTGTTTTGGAACTGATGTATGGTAAAGCATTGAATATCAATTCCACATATCTTCTTCTAATTAGTTTGATGAAGTGTGACCACTTTACCTATTAGGTGAAGTGATCCCTCCATTGGATGTGTTGCTTCCATCTCTTCTCTTCCATGTCTTATTCATCTCTCCTCTAATATGTTCAACATCTACTTTCCCTTTTTCTTTGTTGAACTCAAAGTTGGGTGTCTTTGACCTAGTTTGGCAATACTTGCTAATGTGACTAGTCTTTAGGAAACTGTAACAAGTGGTTTGACTCAACCATCTATTGTAGTTACCACTAAAGTGTGTTCTTATGCAATTCTTAGGAATGTCTCCATACTCTTGATAGTAGTGATAGCTCTGCCTAGTGTTGTAGTCCCAATTGTAGTGGTGTTCATAACTTTTTATCTTTGTTGGTTTGTTTGGTGACCACATAGGCTTGGATCTACATTCAAAGGCTTTGTGTCCATACTTATTGTAGTTGTAGTAGTGTCCTTCAAATCTAGGTATCTTGATGGTTTTGCTCCTACAGTCATGTGCCTGATGACCTTGCTTGTTGCACTTATGATAGTGACCCATGTTTTTAGGTTTTTCATGTTGATTGGCATTCTTGCTCCTGCACCCATTAGCAATATGTCCTTTATTACCACAAAAATGACAAGTGGGTTTTCAGTGCTTACCTTTGTCACTTCTTGCTTCAGTAGTCCTGGATGACTCTCCTTCTTTAGTGCCAGTATATCCTACTCCTGATGTGTCACTGTTGGATCTTGGAGATTTTAGTAGTTTCTTAAAGTACTTGATGGCTTCATTGGGCTTGTTGAAGCTCTCTATAATTTCTCTTTTGCTCCTCAAATTATTTTGCAGTTGTTCATTCTACAACCTTAGTGTGGTGATCTCAATGTCTTTGACATTCAACTCATGATGGGCATTAATCATTTGGCTTAGGATATCTAATTGCATGTTGGATACTCTTGCAAGCTCAATTGAATTTTCTTCCAGTTTGTTGGCTAGGTTCCTCTTGTCATCTTCAATCATAGCCTTATCTTCAATGGCTCTTTTCTTATATTTAGTTATTTCACATAGCATCATGGCTTGTGATTCTTACTCAATCTTGAGAGTTCTGATCTCTTCTGCTTGAGCTCTATTTTTCTCCATTAGGTCTATAATTGTTGCATCAAACTCCTTTGAGTCCCCATTTTAAAATACTTTTGTGGTGTCAATCTCCTTGTATTGAGTATCATTTTCAGCTATGGAAATGTCTTTTCTTCTCTTTAGGGATTTCCCTAGTTCTTCCCTAGCTTCTTCCAAAGAATGTAGAATGAGATGTATTTCAATCTCCTAGTTCTCTATATTCTTCCCAAGCTTGTAGACCTCCATGTCTAGATCTATTCTCCAAGTTGTAAAGCTTTTCCTGATGAGAACTAGGCTTTGATAACAATTTTTGGAATTTAAAAGTAAGAAGTATACTTCTGAGAAGGGGGGGGGGGGGGTAGGAATCAGAAGTAACAAGCTTTAACCAATAAAACTTTTAAACTTAAGTCAATGCATGTAACATAATTAAATAACATGAAAGTAAAAACATGCATGAAAATAGTTGACACTAGATTTGACCACCTAGAAACCCTCCAAAATGAGAAGGTAAAACTGGGGTGGGGATGACACCCACAACTTATCACTGCAACAATAATGTAACTTGTCAAGGTTCCAATGTTTGACCATGAGCCATGGTCTACCCTGTGAGGGGCCTACACTATTACAGGCTCTTACACCCTATTAAAAGTGTACCTATCTAAAGGATTTACAAAACATTCACTTAGAATGTCACCATGTTAAAGGATTTATACAATTTCTATTAAACCAACCTATCTCCATAGGATTTCATTCTATTAATACAATTTTTAGAAAGTATAGTAGAATGTTTGACCTAATTATTTGCAATCTACTATTACTAATTTTAGATCACTATTCAATCCAATCTGATCCTTGCTGATTTGATATGAATATATTTGTAGTACTGATACTCTATTCTTCTAACTGATCTTGCAATTTGCTAAGTCACCTCGTATATCCTCTTAACACTTCACCCCTTGTTCCTTCTATTCTTCGCTCACTCACACTCTATTCACTCTACTAAATTATGGGGCTTTGACCTCCTTAAAAGGTTTTCATGACTTAGGGTTAGGTATGAATCTACGGGTGAGATTCATCCTTTTTGTCTCTTTAGCATTCCATTTTTCTAATTGGTTGCATGTTGATTACATAGGGAAATAAATAGATCCAATCTTATCTTTAATCTTCGAGATCTATCCATTAGCTAGCATGCAACATGATTTACATCTTAGTTTGTGAAGGCACAAACTCATATGTTGATTTTGTGTTATTCGGCACTTGATAAAAATATTACTCAAAACATACCTGAATATGCTTGGCATCTGTTATTCACTCAGCACAACTACTCATTGGGCATTGTCTGTTTGCTCAGCATCTAAATGACTCAGCACTTGTTGTCTTTCTGACTTAGCACCTATTGCAACTCGGAACTTGTATATATTATACTTGGCATATGTTGCTAGCTCGGCGTAAACTTAGAAAATAGCTTAAGTGTGTTCACACTCAATTGGTTTACTGATACTCAATTGTTAAACCATTCTAAGATCAACACACAACAATGAAATGCACTGATCAGAAGGGCATGAAAATGTTCACATCTCTCCACCCTCATTCTAATCTCTCTACCTATTTCACACACAACTCTCCACAATTATAACAAATGGGGAATTATTTATGTCATACAAGAGCATGACATGGTAATGAACTCATAGAGCGAGATCACAAGGGTACGATAACAAAATGCAGAGATCACAAGGGCATAGCAACAAAATGTATTCAACACAAGGGCATAACAATGTTCATAGCTCTCCACCCTCATTTAGAACTCTCCACCTCTTTCACATGCAGATCTTCACAATCAAAACAAATGGGGAATGATTTATATCATATTTTCTATTTTTTTTATGCTCACATGGGCATTGCAATTACAATGTCAACATCAGTATTGTGATAGCATCGATGGCAAGTGCAAAATAAATAAATGAAAATGAGCACAAATTACACCATCATTGCAAATTGTTGTCACAATTTAACCCCAAATGTACTAGTGAATATTATTCATATGAAAGTACATCAATTATAAAACAAGGATCATAATGGAAAAGTAAAGAATTGTTGGAAATACAAGAGGAGGAACTGAGAGGGCATGGTTGAATTAGTTACCACAAAATATATCCCAAATCCCTTAAATGTCAATACAAATCAAAACTGAACTCTATTGTAACTCGGTGAACACTAAAATAGCTAGGCCAATGCTTAACATGAAAGTCTTTAAGATCTTATCTATGGTTAATCTTACTTTAACTTAGTTGCACACATAAAAGAAATAACATGAACACAATTGACACCAAGATTTTAACATGGAAACCCAATTTGGGAAAAACTACCAATTGTAACTAGTTACTAATTTTCACTCTTCTAAAGTGAGCCCTATTAGGAGCCAATCCTGTTAAAGGTTACAAAACACACTATTATGTTTGACCCTATTAGAGAATTTAATCACCCTGTTAGGAGTGACCTTATTAGAAGTCTTTGGAAAATTCAATAGAAATTCCACCTTGTTAGAGGATTTACAAATAGTTGTTAATCCAACTCTGTTAAGAGATTTAGATCACTGCTAAAATGGTTAGAGAGTAATAATGAGATGACCCAATTTCTGATGCAATTGAATTACTGATTACAGAACTCAATTCTGGCTTGTATACTTGATCCTTCCTGATCAAATGTATCTTTGCATCTCAACAATGATATTATGGTTATCCTTCTAGTTCACTTCCTCTAAGCATCATCAAATCTTCAATTATGTTCCACACATTCAATCCTTAACTTGACCTTGTATTTATATCTTACACATTATTAAGTCAGCTTGAATATAACTTAGAATAATTAATATTCATCTCCTCAATTGGCTAGAACCAACAAACAAAACTATTTAACTCAATATACAAAAATAAGAAAATCCTTCGTTAGCCAACTCTACTCAGTAGATACTAACTCAAAGTGATTTTCCTGTGTTAACAAAGTGAACTCGATTAGCATTGCATATTCACAAAGTTCCTTTGGTAACCCAATGAGCTTGGTTAACACTAGTTCCATCCAATATTTCCTTCATTAACGGAGTGAGCTCAATTAACACTCAACTTCTACAAACTTGACTTGTCACCCGGGTGAACTTGGTAGACATTATCTTCTCAACTAGGCAAACTCAAGAATTCTTGGTAGATACAAGAAACTATCTTTAATGCTCGAGTGAGCTTGGCATACACTAACTGGCAATGATGACATTTTTTGTAACATCAAAGACAATACATAATTAATCAATTGTTTCAACAATCTCCCTCTTTGGCATTGATGGCAACACAACATGTCATAATGCAATAAAATTTTGAGAGCAAGAATAAAGTAAGGAACATATCCTTAGTTTCATTATGATTCTCCTCTATGAGAACTCAACTCCTTCTATCATTGTGAACTCCCTCTGCCTTCAGTTCCTTCCTCTATCAATAAAACCCTATCTCCAATATATTCTTCTAATAGAAAACCTGTGCCTTTGATATCATACCAAGTTCATTTTCCTTCTTTGACATTTCTTTCTCTTTATAAAATTTTTATGAGATATGACAATAATTTTCTCCCTATTTGACATCTCATTCCAAAGACAATATTTAGTGACTATCAATGGACATCATGTACTAATTCATTTGCAATATTCCCTTGTCAATAATGCATCAACTAACTGATCTTCAACATGGTCTATTTGATGCATCACTAAAATGCATTTAGTGAGCTTCAGATATGGGAATGACCCCTAACTTACCTCTTAGATATAGAAATGCATCCTTAGGTAATGGTCTAGTGAATATGTCTGCAATTTGTTCTTTAATATTCACATATTCCAATCTTACCTCTTTATCTTGTACCAATTCTCTCAAAAAATGATATTTTATAGCAATGTGTTTTGTTTTGGTATGCATCACAGAATTCTTTAATATATTGATTGTATTGGTGTTATCATAGTATATAACCATTGGATCCTTGATATATATCTTCATACCTACCAACAGTTTCTTGAACCAAAAAATATTTGAACAAATAAATATTACTACCACATATTCTACCTCTATTGTGGACTGAGAAATACAATTCTATTTCTTGCTTGTCCAAGACACTAGTCTTTTACAAGAAATAATGCTCCACTACTGGTGCTTTTTCTGTCATCAACACTTCCTATACAATCAACATCTGTGAATACTTTCAAATCCAAATTTCCTCCTTTTTTTGTACCATAAACCATAGTCTTCAGTTACTTTTAGATATCTCATGATTCTTTTGATTTCCATCATGTGATTTTCTTTGGAATTTGTTGAGAATCTTGCCACCATACCAACTACTAATTTAATATCAAGCCTTGTATGCACTACACACTATAATTTTCCAATCATTGATATGTATGTGGTTTGATCTACATTATTGGAATCATCATTTTTGGAAAGCTTATGTCTAGTAGACATATGAGTTCCAACTAATCTTGAATCTTCCATTCCAAATTTCTTTAGTATCTCCTTGATATATTTAGATTGAGTAATTTAGATACCATCTTTCTTCTATTGGATCTGCAATCCAACAAATAATATTATCTCTCCAAACATATACATCTCAAATTCTTTACTTATTTCTTCTAAAAATGTCTTGCAGAAGTCATCATTTCCTATAAATAGAGTGTCATCCATGAATATTTCTGCCAACACAATCTTCTTGTTTGGTCCTTCTTTGATATATAGACTGTTATTATCATTTGTTCTTTGAAAACCAATCTTTATCAAGAAGTTATGAAGTCTTTCATACCAAGCTCTAGGAGCTTTCTTGAGACCATATAATTTTTTTTGTAATTTGTAGACCATATCTCTTTTGTTGGGATCCACAAAACCTTCAGGTTTTTATATGTAGACTTCATCATCAAGAATAAAAATTTTACATCCATTTGATAAACTTTAAATCCTCTATGAGTTGCATATGCTAGTAAAGTTCTAACATCTTCTAATCTTGCAATAGGAGCAAAAATTTCACCATAATCAATACCTTCTTATTGAGAATAACCTTTACACACTAACCTCACTTTTTCCTAGAAACTTGTAAGAATTTGCCTTAGGGAAAAATTCACTCAAGATCAAGGAGCACAAGCACAAGCACATAGTAGACCAAAGAGTATGATTAATATGAGAATGTTTATTATTATCAGAAGCATATAAGCATATAAGCATGTGCATACACACTAGGAGAGCCTGTATATAAAGGCCTCTAAGATGCATCTAGAATGTGTCTAGAAAGAACAAGGAGATAAGCATGACAAATAAGCACATATCCTCCACAATAAGAGGATAAGCAAGATGAGTTGTCAAGAATGTTGTAGATACCATGTGCTCAAATAATGTGCTAACTCCTAAGTGTAGACAACATGTGCATAATTAGAGTACAAACTCCTGTGTTGTCAACATGATAAATCACAAGAGTACACATACTCCTAGGTGAGTAATAAATAAATAATAAAATATATGCATTAACCTAAGTAAACTTAAGTGTAAATAGTAAATACTTATTTACACCAACAAAACTTTTGCATCTTCATTTAGCTTATTTCTAAATACCCATTTTGTGCCAATTACATTTTTATCCTTGGATCTAGGAACAAGAGTCCAATTTTTATTCTTCTCTATATGATATATTTCCTCATTCATTTCTTCAATCCAACTTTCATTATCCAAAGCATCTTTACCATTTCTAAGTTCAAATTCAACAAACAAACATGTACCTTTCAATTTGTTTTCCTGTCATTGTTCCATTTGACTTGTTTCAAATGATTTGATTAGGTGCATGATGTCTTCTGACATATCTTTCTACACAGGTACTTTGGATTTGGAGTTTGTTTCACTAACCTCTTCATGATCTTCTATATTAAGGTTGAGTCCCATAGTCTGCGACTTGGGTCCATCAGACTCAATTTTCTCTAGCAACAGCTCGGTAGCTTATGACTATGACTCAGGTTGTACTGGTTGCAACTTAGTAGCTTTTGGAGGTTTTGGGGACTTAGGAGGTGAGGCTTTTTTACTTCTAGATAGATTTGGCACTATATCAGGTTCAAAGTAAAAAAATCTTCTGTAATCCTTATGTTCTTTGTTACTTTCTTCTTTACTCTTTTTTGCAAACTCATAAATTCTCACATGTGCACTTTCTATGATTTTATGAGTAGAAAAATTCAAATATTTGTATGCTTTACTTCTTCAAGAGTATCCTAGGAATATGTCTTCATCACCTTTAACATCAAATTTACCTTTCCTGGATTCTTTCAAGATATAACATTTGCTACCAAATACTTTTAAGTAACTTACATTAGGTTTGTAGCCATACATTCATAAGGAGTTTGATTTGAGTCTTTCTTCAGCTGTACTATATTCAAGGTATGCATTGTAGTACTGATTGTTTCCTTCTAGTATTTGATTGCAACATTCTTTTCTATCATCAATGTTCTTGCATAATCCATGATGGATCTACTTTTTGTTTTAGCTATGTCATTCTATTGAGGTGTACCAGGGACTGATATTGTCTCTTAATTCCTTTTTCAATTTAGAATTCATTGAACTTATTGGAAAGGAATTCACCACCTCTGTCTGATCTCAAACATTCTTCTTTCTAGTTTCTTTCTCTACTCTTGCCAGATAGCATTTAAATTTTTGAAAAGCTTCAAATTTTTCTTTTAGATACATTACAGTCATTATTCTAGAATAATCATCAACAAAAAGAATGAAAAACTTATCTCCACTATAAGTCTCTATTCCAATAGATCAACATAAGTCTGTATGTACAAGTTCTAAGACTTTTTTAGAATGATAGTTCTTGCTTTTAAAACTAGTTTTTCCCATCTTACCAATTTGAAAAAATTTGCATAGACCCATATCAAGTTTTCTCAAGATAGAAATACCTCTTACTCTTCTATTTTTTCTTATCCTGACCAGATTATCAAAGTTTACGTGACATAATATTTTGTGTCATAACCAACTTTCTTCTACTTGAGCAATAAAACATGAAATTTCACTAAAATCTAGATAGAATAGATCACCTTTTGTTTGTTTGCTAAACCAAACCAAATTTCCTTTTCCATCTAGCAGTTTGGCCTTCCCATTCATGAATTCTACCTTCAATCCAATATTATTTATATGTGCCACACTCAGTAGATTATGCTTTAGTCCTTCAACCCAATAAGCATTGTCACATCTAAGTTCATTAGTTAATGAGATATATCCTTTTCCCTTTATGCAACAAGGTTCATTGTTTCCAAATCTCACACTATCACCATCATAATGTTCCATGTGTTCAGACTTTGTTTTGTCTCTAGTCATATGATGTGAGTAGCCACAATCAATAATCCATTTATCATTTTTGCTAACATGAGAGATAAGTGCCATTTTATCTTCTTCATCATTAGATTCATCTTTTACAGTAATATATACCATTTCATCTTCACTATTATCAAAATCTTTAGCCATAAAATAAGATTTCTTACCTTTGTCCTTGTAGTCCTTGTAAATTTTGAATTCCTTCTTGTCTTTGAACTTATTGCTTTTCTTTTCATCTTTATCTTCTCTATTTGGGCATCTTGTAGCAATGTGACCAATTTCTTTACAAGAAAAATAGATTGGAGGAATCTTACAATTGTACTTTCCTCTGCCTTTGCAATATTTCCTTGCAAGTAGGGCTTCAACAACTTCAAGTTCATTGTCTAAACTTTCTTCTTCTTCTTCACTTTTTGATTGATTGGATTTTGATTTCTTCACCTTTTTCTTGAGTAAAAGCTTGGCTTCAAATGTGGACTGAATACCTTTGGAACTAGGGACATAGTTATCATAGTTATCCAACTCAAAAGTTATCAATCTTCCAACTAGAGCATCCAAGATTATATTGCTATCTGGACCACATCTCATTTCTTGAATAGAAGACACTCTGATTGCATAGATAGGAAGAAGGGTTTAGAGCACCTTGTTTACAACTATTTTGTCATCAATGTCTCCTCTAGATGCTTTGATTGCACTCACACTTGCTCTAATTCACTCAACATATTTTGCAATGTTTTCATCTTCTCTCATCTTCATCTAATCAAATTGTCCTTTGAAAATTTTAGCTTTAGCTCTTCTTACATTATCATCTCCTCCAAATATGGCTTTTAGTTTGATCCACATATCATAAGTTGTAGTAAAACTTTTGACTTCATCAAATTTAGCATAATTAAGAGTAGAAGCGATGTCAATCATTATGATGTTATGATTTTTCTTTTTAGCAACTTTTTCAACTGATAATGTTCCAGTAGGATTATTGTATTCACTATCAAGATATTTACAACCTAAATCTCTAATAGATGCCAAATGTGACCTCATAAGTCCTTATCATGTTGTAAATTTGTCAAAATTCAACTTAGGAATCTCTCTTCTATAAGACATCCTGATCTTTAGCTTTGGTCCTTGAAACCTTCTCTACAAGCACCAAAAGCTCTGATACCAATTGTTAGAAATATAAGAGGATTAACTAAGAGGGGAGAGGTGAATCAATTGTGAAATAAATAAATCCCAGATCCCTTAAATGTCAATACAAATAAAATCTAAACTATATTGTAAATTGGTAAACACATAGGAAAAATGTTGTGACTCGATAAACACTGAAATAACTTGGCCAATGCTTAACATTAAAGTCTTTAAGATACTGACTATGGTTAATCTTACTTTAACTTAGTTGCATACATAAAATAAATAGCATGAACATGATTGACACCAAGATTTTAACATGGAAACCCAATTTGGGAAAAACCACCGATTGCAACTAGTTACTGATTTTCATTCTTTTGAAGTGAGCCCTATTAGGAGCCAACCCTGTTAAAGGTTACAAAACACACTATTAGGTGTGACCTTATTAGAGGATTTAATCACTCTATTAGGAGTGGCCTTGTTAGAGGTCTTTAGACAATTCAATAGAAATGTCACCTTGTTAGAGGATTTGCAAATAGCTATTAAACCAACTCTATTAAGAGATTTAAATCACTGCTATGATGGTTAGAGAGTAATAATGAGATGACCTAATTTCTAATGCAACTAAATTTTTTATTATAGATCTCAATTCTATCTTGTATGCATGATCCTTACTGATTGAATGTATCTTTGCATCTCAACAAGGATAATTTTCTTATCCTTCTAATTCGCTTCTTCTGAGCATCATCAAATCTTCAATTATGTTCCACATATTCAATCCTCAACTTGACCTTGTATTTATATCTTATACATTATTAAGTTAGCTTGAATATAACTTGGAATAATTAATATTCATCTCCTCATTTGGCTAGACCCAACAAACAAAACTATTTAACTCAATATGCAAAAACAAGAAAATCCTTTGTTAGTTGACCTTGTTTGATAGACACTAACTCAAAGTGATTTTCCTATGTTAA
This sequence comes from Cupressus sempervirens, assembly GCA_028749045.1. Taxonomy (NCBI): domain Eukaryota; kingdom Viridiplantae; phylum Streptophyta; class Pinopsida; order Cupressales; family Cupressaceae; genus Cupressus; species Cupressus sempervirens. The sequence goes on along the minus strand of CM053791.1, from coordinate 459,582,727 downwards.
TCAAGTGAACTTAGTTAACACTACATATTCACAAAGTTCCTTTGGTAATTGAGTGATTTTGGTTAATACTGGTTCCATCCAACATTTCCTTGATTAACAAAGTGAGCTCGGTTAACACTTAACTTATGCAAACTTTACTTTCTCACCCAAGTGAACTCGGTAGGCACTATCTTCTGAACTAGGCAAACTCTAGAATGCTCAGTAGACATAGGAAACTGTCTTCAATGTCCAAGTGAGCTCAACATATACTGACTAGCAATGACATGACATTTTGTGTAACGTCAAAGATAATACACAAATAATCAATTGTTTCAACAAGAACAATTCTTAATAAATATTTAATGCATAACTTTTTCCAATCTTCCAAAGAATAATCACAAAGTTTTTCCATTAATAAGCTTTCAAGAGAAAGATAACAACCATATCCTTTCATGTCTTTAATTCCCACTTAATATTCAATCCTTCCTTAACCACACATCTCTAAATTACATTTCTTTATTTAAATACATCAACAATTCCCTTTTGAAATATACATTATTAAACCATTTCAAATACATCAAGTACAAATGATCTGGAACATTTTCTAACATCATCATAAAATACTTCATGAAAGAACTCCTAATACAAAGCCATGTACAAGTCTTAAAAGTTTTTCCACCCAACCATGTGGATCCTAAGGAACCACCCCCTAAGCTAGGAGACAAAACCATATCCAACTAGGCCTAAGTGAGAACTAAGGATTGACTCAAAGAGAAGACAACCAAAATTAGGGTAAAGGTAAAAGACCAAGATCACAAAAGGACCACCAAGAGTAGAGGCATAAATGAGGGGTTATAACCATATCTAGGTGAGTGTCATCATACCTTCCTAAAGTGTTGGGATCCACCACATAGGCTTAAGACAATCCTGTAGCATGAAACATCTTTTTGCTTAGTACTCTAATGAGGATAGATATGACCTAGTAATGTTGGGATTAATCACTTGAGGTAGGGACCTATAAGATACACATGAGCTCCCTACTCTGAGTACTCCAACATTACTTGCATAGTTATCTTTTCTAGTGTGAAACCTAAAAACAAAAACCCATGTTCACTTTATTATTATGTTATCACTTCTAAAAAACTCATAATTAGAGTTAGCCTATGTAGGGCTCTAACCTCTAAACATAGGATCTCTAGAAGCCACTTCTAGGCCCCAACACCTATGGTGGGCTACTCACCTAGGGTTTCTACCCTACTCAAAAAGGCTAAACATGAGTAATCCTCTCAACCAAAAGAATGTTTACAACACAAAGTAGCATCATGCCCTTGGTCAAAATACAAAAGCACAACAAGTACACATTGAAATCAACTCATGAAGAAGGTGACAAAACATTAGAACATCAAGCATATTGACCAAGAAATTGTAAATTTGTACATTGTTTTGTTATGTAAACACATGTACCCTCTACTATTGCACTTATATTATAATTGTGCATTCTATAAGTAGAGAGGCACATTGATTTAGTATAACTGCACATTTGTAGCTCTTTCACTAGTCCTACACATACATCCCATAGAACTACGCATATGCAAAGTAGAGTTGCTCATTTTTTATATCTATGTATTTGTTTAGAAAGGTTGCACTAATGGTATGTAAAAGAACACATTTATTATAGTGGAACCTATGTTAAGAAATGTTGTGCATTTATCGAAGCAGGTCAACATGAGGCTAATTGTTGGGGTATTACAGTGTTGTGCATATGCTCAATATAATTGTGCATTTTTATAGTATACATGTGCATCTAATGTAGAGGACTCAAAAGAATATATAGGATCTTATAAACTAAATTCCTAGATATAGTTGAACAGATGAGGGCTTCCCTATATCATCTAGACTAAATTCCCAAGTTGGAAGCCTACTGTCAATCTGTCTCAAGGGAATCCAACTCCTAGCATTCTATATCATACACAAGAATTCATGGATAAAACATAAAACATGAAAAATACATGCATCCAAGGAAGTCATCAGAATAATAAGAGACTTACACCAATCATATGAAATTATAAACAACAGTTTCTTTTAAATACGACATTCATTCTTTCTTTCTTTCTTTTTTATTTCATGTAAGCATCAACAAAAAATTGGGAATGATTGAAGCCTATGTGGTTTCCTATACAGGGTTGGAAATGTGTCTCTATGTGTGAACTTCAATCCTCTATCCTCTAATCTGACTTGGTTTCCTTATCCTTCCTCATTTTTCCAAAATTTTCCTTGTCCATGTTTTCTTCAATGTTTTTTACTATAGTTTTAGTATAAAAATTTATTTCTCTTTCTCTTGTCGGGAATGCCCTATTTTATAGGGAGAAAATATAGTTGTAAATAGTTGTGTCTATTGTAGTAGGCCTCTTGCTAATGTTCAAATTTAATAAATTAACACAATTCTTTATTTTTTGTAAATTGTTTAATATTTATAATAGTTTCTAGTTATCAAGATGTGCAAGGAGATTTAATTCCAAAGATGTCTTATGGTATATTGGTTGAGTTGTATCATCTCACTTCATGGGTCCTTGGTTTAATTATTGTGACCTTTTGCCTCTCTTAGTCTTCTAAAGATCTTGTTAAGTTATAAGCTCAAAGGTTTATTCCCTTAAAGGATTTATAAAGAGTTATGAGGATAAGTTGGTTGAGGATGAAACTGAAAGGTGGACGATTTGAAGTTTGAATCTTTTAAAAAAATTTCTTTTATCTATTTAATTTGTTATAAAGGATTGTAAATTTTACTATGCGTAAAATTTCATCCAAATAATAACATACATACATATACACATATATTATTCATGTATATATGTGTGCATCCATATATACTCAAATAAACATAAATTTAGACTTTCAAACATATAACTGAAATCACAATAAAAATGTAAGTAAAACATCATTAGACCAAATAAGAAATGAAAATCCCCAAGTCCCCAATTTGGGTAGTTGACTCCCCTAATAGGATTTCTAGGCTTAAAGTGCCTATATGAATCATGGTTCTTTCTCCAACTCAATAGATAATATAGAGGATTTTAGTACCTATTCCTACACATACCTACACCACTAACCAAACCAATAGGCACATCTATAAATAATATCATGATAATCATATTAGACAATAGTACAATAATTAGATGGGTTAGCAAATTTAGAAACCATAAAATCCATAATCAATATATGCATATAATATATCATAAGAAAGGTGTCTCTAGTCATATCATGTAAGGTAATATCAAACCTCGTACCACTATCATAAAACATAAGAATAAATTTGATGTCTCATAGTAAGTCTCAAATCAAGTCACGACGGTGGTACTATCAAGTCACTAGGGTGGTACTACATGATGAGGGTTATGCAATTGCTTTTAATGATAAAAAAATTCAAAGGTTTTAAAAGGTTCCTTAGTAGTAGAAAAATGTGTGAAATTAGGCATCTTGTATCTTTGTATAGGTTGTAGTATTCCTACTACTCTAATTATTTCAGAGAAAAATGAATGTTCATGAGTAATTGTTGTAGTTGAGCGGGCAGAACAAACAGTTGTGGTAGATTCTGAAACAACATTATGGCATTATAGACTTAGGAACATGAGTGAGAAAGGTATGAAATTACCTCATTCAAAGAAAGTTTTACTAGGTTTGAAATGTGTCAATATGGATTTCTATGAAATTTGTGTATATGTAAAATAAAATATAGTGACTTTTGTGAAGAGTGGGAAGGAAAAAGAAGAAGAGAAAATAGAGTGCATGCATACAGATGTACGAGGACTAGCTCAGGTATCTTCCCTTGGTTACTTTCATTATTATTTTATTAGTTTTATTGATGCAACTAGAGAAGTATGGTTTTACTTCCTTACACAAAAATATGATGTATTTGTAACTTTTAAGAAATGAAAAATGGTTGGTTGAAAATGAGACTACTAAAATGCTAAAATGTCTAAGATCTAATAATGGTGGTGAGTATTTCAGTAATGATTTTGAAGAATATTATTCCATTAATGATATTTTTAGATAGAAAATTGTTCCAAGAACTCCAAGAAAACAGAGTGGTTGAACACATTATAGGACAATAATGGAGCATGCAAGGGGCATAAGGTTACATGTTGAGCTTCTCTTAAAAATGTGGGAAGATGCTATAAATACTAGTGTATATTTGATCAATAGAGGTCCCTCTACTTCTTTGAGTTGTGGTATTCTAGAGGAAGCATGGACTAGTAAAAATGTGAGTTATTCTTTTCCTAGAACCTCTGATTGTGAAGCATTTGCACATATAGATTTTGATAATAAAACCAAGATAGAAGAAAAGTCAAAGAAACATGTATTTTTTGGATATGTCATTAATAAATTTGGTTATGGTCTTTGGGATTTTGAAGATCATAAAACTGTAAAATGTAAGGATCTCATACTCAATGAGAAAGTGTTGTCCTTAGATTTATTATAGTAGCATGAGAAGAAAGAAATGTTAGGATTAACCACAGACAAAAATAACAATTACATGCAAATATAAACAATATTAAAAAATAATAAATCACACAGAAGAGAACACAAGACACTAAGATTTAATGTCATTCACCCAATCCTTAGGCTACATCTACCAAATAGTGAGTCAAATATTATTACTATCTAGTGACTAAAACCTAATTACAATCTGTAATCCCTCACAACTCAATATTGCCACAAGAAGAAATTATCGCATGAAATCTTATGAAAATCCCTAACCCTAAACCCTTCTATACAATTTTTTTTTCTGCTTTAGGGTTAAAATTAGTTACAACATGTTGGCCATAAATTATCAATAAAATAGCCCCATCAAGGAATTATGGAGTATGTATAGTATTTCCTTGATCAGTCACCACAAACTAAAAATCTCCCACTTGGGGACTGATCAAACTCCAAACTAGACAACAATCCCCCACTTGGAGATAGATCTTGTAGCTATGCCACTACTCCACAAGGCTCCCACTCAATCAAACCACCTTGGACTCTATTGTTCTTTTATTTTGTTTAGTCTAAAAGACCAATCGAAGCTAAAGAGGAGTTCAACTTCTCCCTTATCACTACCTTTGTAAACATATCTATTGGAGTTTCATCTATAGGTATCTTGTCCCACTTTAATTGTTCATCATCCAAGACTAACCAAATGAAATGGTACCTCAACTATATGTGTTTTTTCTTTGAGTGTAGAGAAAAATTCTTTGAAAGATGAATGGCACTCTAACTATCTATAAACAAATAATTATACTTCTCTTTGTGTCCCAATTCTTCCAAGAAGAACTGAAGCCATATCATCTCCTTGGTTGTCTTTGTATTAGCAACATACTCTACCTCTATAGTGGATAAAGTTTTTAGCTTCTATAACCTAGAAACCCAGCTCATTGTTGCCCCACAACAGTAAATACATAACATGTAGTACTCTTCCTGGTATCAATATCCCCTACTGAATTTGAGTCAACATAGACTTGTAAATCAGTAGTAGAGTCCCCAAAATTAAAAAACTAACTACATATTCCTCTCAAATATCTGAGAATCCATTTAACAGCATTCCAATGCTCAAGCCCTGGATGACTCATATACCTGCTAATGACTCCCACTGCATGTGCAATATCTAGCCTCGTATATACCATAACATAGATCAAGCTTCCTACAACTAAAGCATAAGGTACCTTGGACATCTTATCCTCCTCTTCTTATGTCTTTGGACACATCTCCATAGTCAACTTCAAATGACTAGGTAAAGGTGTGTTGTCAGCTTTAGCATTCTCCATAGAGAAACAGTGCAACACCTTCACAATATAATCAGCCTGAGATAATGTCAATTTTTGGTTCTTCCAATCTCTGCAAATTTTCATACCAAGGATTTTTTTTTTTGCCCCCAAATCCTTCATTGCAAATGGATGTGCTAACTGACATTTCAAACCCTTAATGTGATTCATGTTAGACCTAGCTACAAGAATATCATCAACATATAAACATAAAATAATTTAGTTGTCATCATCAAACCTCTTAAAATAAGCATAATAATATGAATGACATCTACTATATCCATGCTCATGCATAAAACTGTCAAATTTCAGATACCATTTCAAGGTGCTTGCTTCAAGCTATATAAACTTTTCTGCGATCTACACACTAAGTTTTCCTTACCTTTGACCTCGAATCCCTATGGCTATTCCATATATATCTCTTCATCCAAATCACCATGAAGAAAGGTTGTTTTAACATCAAGCTACTCTAAATAAAAATCTTCAATAGCCACAATACTTAAATAGTGCGAATAGAAGTCATTTTAACAACAAGAGAAAATATCTCTTCAAAATCAGGGCCCTTTTTCTATGCAAATTTTTATAACTAACCTACCTTTTCTTACCTCCATCCTCTTCTTTCAACCTGTAAGCCCATTTATTTTGTAAATCTCTTTTACCTAAAAGAAACTTACATAAATCCCAAGTTTTATTTTTTAGCAAGGAGTCCATTTCTTCTTTCATTCATTGAATCTTAGTATCCACTTGCATAGCTTCATCATAACATCTAGGTTCATCAACATTTGATAGTAAAATAGAGTACAAAGAGGGAGGAAATCTTTCTAGAGGTCTACTTAGCCTTATTGATCATCCAACATTCACTAGGTTGTGTGGTATTTGTTCTTCCAGTTTTTGCAAATCATAAGGAATTTTTGGAACATCATCTTTTGGAGTATCATCCAGCACTACATAATCATCTTCTCTCTTCTCGTGTTGCTAAAATAGATCTTTGTACAACACTTTCTCATTCAATATGACATCCTTGCTCCTTACAATTTTATGATTTTCAAAATCCAAAAGCCTATAATCAAATTCATCAATGCTATATCCAACAAATATACATTTCTTTGACTTAGCTTCCAAATTGGTTCTATTTTTAGAATCTATATGTGCAAATGCTTCACAACCAAAGGTTTTGAGAAGAGAATAACTAACTTTCTTACTAGTCCATGCTTCCTCTAGAACATCATAACCCAAAGGAGTAGAGGGACCTCTATTAATCAAATATACAACATTATAGATAGCATCTTCCCACATGTTTAAGGGCAACCCAACATGCAACCTCATGCTCCTTGCAAGCTCTACTATTATCATATTCATGCATTTAGCCACTCCATTTTCCTATGGAGGCCTTGGAATAGTTTTCTATCTACAAATACCATTAGTGGAGCAATAATATTTAAATTCATGACTACAATACTCACCACCATTATTAGATCTAAGACATTTTAATTTCTTACCAATCTCATTTTCAACAAGCATTTCCATTTCTTAAAAGTTTGAAATACATCAGATTTCTATCTAAGGAAATATACCCATACCTTTCTAGTTGCATGATCAATAAATGTAACACAATAATGAGAGCCACCAAGGGAAGATACCTGAGTTGGTCCCCATACATCTGTATGCACAAGCTCTAATTTTTCAATTTTCTTTTCCTTCCCACTCTTCACAAAACTCACTCTCTTTTGTTTTTCACACACACAACTTTTACAAAAATCTATATTGACACATTTCATACCTGGTAAAACTTACTTTGAATGAAGTACTTTCATACCTTTCTCACTCATGTGCCCAATTCTATAGTGCCATAGTGTTGTATCATAATGTACAACAACTATTTGTTCTCTCTGCTCAACTACAACAATTGTTCCTGAACATTCATTTTTCTTTGAAATAATTTGAAAAGAAGGAATAGTATGACCTATACAAAGATATAAGGTTCCTACTTTCACACCTTTTGCTACTACAAGGGAACCTTTTGCAACCTTCCAATTTTTGTCATTAAAAGTAACTACACAACCTTCATCACTGAGTTTCCTTGTTGAAATTAAATTCCTATTCAGCCTTTAAACATGTCTTACCTTGTGTAGTAGCCAATGATTCCCATTCTGCAACTTAATCTTAACTTTTCTCTTTCCAACAAATTTGATAGGGTTCATTATATCCCAAATAAATAAGCCCAAAATTCCTTGGACATAATCAATAAAATAACTTCTATGAGGTGTAGCATGAAATGAAGCACCAAAATCTAAAACCCAAGAATCATCAACACTTTCTAAAGAAAGAAGCAAAGAATCCTCTTCGGATTTGTTACCACATTTTCCTCCTTGTTCCCTTCTAGTTCGTATTTTTCATTCTTCTTTCAATTCCAAAAATCTCTCTTCTTATGCCCTAGTTTTCCACAGTACCAACAATCTCTTGGTCCTCTAGATTGAGACCTCTTTCCCTTTGACTTTCTTATTGATTTCTCATGATTTCTAGAATTACTTCCTCTCTCATTCATTTTGCCTCTACTTTGTGTGTTCAAAGCACTTCTTGATATAGATCCACTTGAGGCTTTCCTATGAGTTTCCTCACTCAAAATAACACTAATTACATCATCAAATTTAGGATATTAGATCCGGAAACAAAATTACTCATAGCCATTACCAAAACATTCCAACTTTTCATCAAAGAACACAAAATCAAGAGAGCCCTAATTTCTTTATCAAAATTGATATTCACAAAAGATAACTAACTAGTAACATTATTAAACTCATTTAAATGATTTGCAATAGATCCACCTTATACCATCTTCACATTAAATAAATGCTTCATGAGAAATATCTTATTTAAAGCATAAGACTCTTCATACAACTTTGCTAGGATTTGCATCAACTCTTCCATCATCTTCTTTTTTGTAATGTTAAATGTCATCGATGGTGCTAGGCATAATCAAATCTTTCCAAGTGTCTTTCTATCTAAAATCTTTGAGTCCTCATCTATCATAGTTCCTTGTTTCTTGGTTTTTCCTTCCAACAGATTCCATAAATCCTTATGATAAAGATAGTCCTCCATTTTCATTTTACATAATTGAAAGTTATGCCCATTAAACTTCTCCACCTTCAACTTAGCCTTGCCTACCATCACTCCCAGTCAACCATGAGACTTTTTTACAGAGGATAACTGAAATAAATAACTAGGCTTTGATACCACTTGTTAGGATTAACCATAGATATAAATAACAATTAAATACAAATATAAATAATATCAAAAAATAATAAATCACATGGAAGAGAACACAACACACCAAGATTTAACATGGTTCACCCAATCCCTAGGTTGCATCCACCAAACAATGAGTCCAATATTACTACTATCCAATGATTACAACTTGATTACAATTTGTAATTCCATATAGCTCACTATTGCTGCAAGAAGCAATTATTGCATCACACCTTATGAAAATCCATAACCCTAAGCCCTTTTATACAAGTATTTTTACCACTTTAGGGTTAAAATTAGTTACAACATGTCAGCCATAAAATGTCAATAAAATAGCCCCTCTAAGGTATTATGGAGTATGTTTAGTACTTCCCTGATCAGTTACCACAAACTAACAAGAACATGAATATGCAGTATCGGATGACACTCCTAAAGATGGTCTTCCAATAGTTCCTCATGCTCTTCAATAACATCAACAACAATAAATACAACTAACCCTAGTGAATGTTAGAAGGTCTAAAAAGCTAAGTAAACCTCCAAAAAGATTTTCTCCCTCTTTGTATTTTATTTTATTAACATATTCAGGTGGACTTGAATGTTATGATGAAGTTGTGTAGGTGGATACAAAGCTTCAGTGGGATTCTACAATGATAGATGAAATAGACTCCTTGCTGAAAAATTAGACTTCCAATTTATATAAGTTGCTTGTGGGTAAAAGGGTTTTATAGAATAAATGGGTTTAAAGACTAAAGCAATAGGATAAAGGTAAGAAAAAAATTAAATCCATACTAGTTGTAAATTGATTTTCACATAAAAAGGGAATTGATTTTGTTGAGATATTTTCTCAGATTTTAAAAATGACTTCTATCCGTATTATTTTTAGTATTATCGCTACTAAAGATTTACATTTGGAGCAACTTGATGTTAAAATAACTTTTCTTCAAGATGATTTGGATGAATAAATATATATATATATATATATATATGGCACAACCAAAAGGATTTGAGGTCAAAGACAGATTGAAGAAAAATTTATATGGGTTGAAGAAAGCATCTCAACAATGATATCCTAAATTTGAAAGTTTTATGCATGAGCATGGATATACTAGGTGTCATTCAGACCATTGTGTTTACTTTAAGATGTTGGATGATGACAACTACATTATTTTATTTTTATATGTTGATGATATGTTTATAGTTGGGTCTAATATAGATCACATTAAGGGACTAAAACAATAGTTAGCACATTCATTTTTTGTGAAGGATTTGGATGCAACCAAAAAAATCCTTGGTATTAAATTTTACAAAGATCGTAAAAATAGGAAATTGACTTTATCTCAGGTTGATTATTGAGAAGGTGTCACGAGGTTTCTCTATGGAGTGCCAAAGATGTTAGCAAAACTTTTCTTAGTCATTTCAAATTGACTAAGGAGATATGTCCAAATACATAAGAAGAGGAGGCTAAAATTTCCAAGGTACCTTATGCTTCAATTGTAGGAAGTTGAGGTATGCACTAGGTTAGATATTGCACATGCAATGGGAGTTGTTAGTAGATATATTTAAATCATCCTAATATTGAGCATTGGAATGTAGTCAAATGGATTCTCAGATATTTGAGAGGTACATCAAGTAAATGTTTATGTTTTGGGGGATCTACAACTTATTTACAAGGTTATGTTGACTTAGAGTTGGTAGGGGATTTAAATACTAGGTGGAGTACTATAGGATATGTCTTTACTATTGGTGGAACATAAGTAAGTTGAATTTCTTGATTACAAAAGGTAAATGCATTATCCACTACAAAGGAAAAGTATGTTGCTACTATAAAGGCAACCAAGAAGATGATATGACTTCAATTCTTCATGGAAGAGTTGGTGCACCCTCAGATAGATAATTCTTTGTTTACAGATAGCCAGAGTGTCATTTATCTTGTGAAAAATTATTCTCTACATTCTAAGACAAAACATATAGAGTTGTGGTAGTATTCCATTCAGACAATTTTGGATGATGGATAGTTAAAGCTTGAAAAGATATAGACACATGATAATCTAGCATATATGTTTAGAAAGGGAGTGACAAGGGAGAAGTTAGGCTCCTCTTTAGCTTTGGTTGGTCTTCTAGGCCGAATAGAATAAAAGAACAATAGGGTCCAAGGTGGTGTTCTCTTCCAGTGAGAGCTATATGTTTATTAGTGTTATGATCAGTCTCCAAGTGGGAAGTTATTTTTGTGGAGTCTAACCAGTCTCCAAGTAGGAGATTGTTGTGATGTGGAGCCTAATCAAACTTAGAGTTTAAGTTTTTCCCACTTTATTTGTTGTAATTTTTTCCCAAATTATTCCTATAGGGGTTTGGGGGCAACTCCTCCAAGATAGGGTCATAGGGTAGTAGCCCTTGTATGTTCTTGGGGGTAGAGCCCTAGGCATACTCCTTGTAAACTAACTTTATTATTGTAAAAGGTATCGTGTCCTTTTTTTAATTGGATGACTTAGTATAACTCAAATTTTCTAAGTTGAAAATTTCTTTTATAAAATAGATTAGGGTTTGGGATTTTATTAATGTATGATGAGATTGTAGCTTCTTGTGATAGTGTTAAGTTGTAAGGGATTGCAAATTGTAGTCATTGGATAATAAGAATATTGGACTCATTGTTTGGTGGATTTAGCATAGGGATTGAGTAAACTATATTAAATATTTTTGTCTTGTGTTCTCCTTTGTGTATTTTATTATTTTCATATATTGGATATATTGTCGGGTAAAAGCATAGATCTGTTTCACCGTTTGTGATACAAAAACCTGGTTTGGTCAAATCTCATTTCTCTATCAAAACTCAATTTTAAAAAAAAAACTAAAAATACCCTTTTATAGATTTCAGATTCAATATTATCATTATATAAATTTTTGAGTGTTTTGATTAGTTATAATATGCTATAATCTAAAAATATTATAAGTTGGTATTTCAACATTTTAGAAAATGCTCTCTCAAAAAATGAAAAAAAATAGTAAATCATATCAAAAAAATAAAATAAAAATATTTATCACTAGAGGAGAGAATCCTCTTCATGAATATGTAATTTTTTTTCAAGAAGGTATAGATTTGATAGGGAAGTTTTGACGGGAGGAAAAAATTGTTGGATTCTGACAAGGTCGAACTTGAGTACTTATAACAAAGAAAATATACATCAAAAATAATTATTTCTTTTTTTGTGCACTAGCTATACATGTCATCTATAAAATATTTTCAAATTATAACAAAAAAAGATGATTTGCACATACTTGTTTGACGGGAACTACATCCTATATTTTTTACAGTTAAAAAAGGGACTTCAAAATAAAATAAAATGAATAAATTCTTAGTCAAAAAAATAATAAAAATTATAGGCATAAAATTCATACAATTCTACACATTTCATCAGTTTACATCATCTTCATATTTTAAATGCAAATACCATTTTGTTTGTCATTAATGTTGAACTGTCACATTTTGATATCACTTTTCTTTATAAAAAGTGACACAGGTTTGTGCTTTTACCCTATCATATAATTATTATTTCTATCTCGTTAATCCTAACATGTTTTGTTGGCCATCAATGGAGGAGATCTACATTGAGAAATTCATCATCTTCTTTATTGATGCAAATTTACATCCATGGCACCATGATGTGGTTTTGGAAGATTCATTATATTTGTGGATATTTCTTGAATCCTACATTACAAATTCAACATCTACAGCATACAAGCATTGCAAATGCTTATTGTCAAGGGTGTCTAAAACCAAGGTGAATATTTACATTTTTCTTTCTTTTCTTTCCATATTTAAATTTAAATTTCAAGTTTGATTCCTCAATATAGGGCTTGATCAATACAATTCCCCATCCACCCAAAACAAAAAAACAACTTTTAATGTATGCGAGAGAAGGATAGTCGAATTGTGACCACAAATCTAGAAACATTTGTTGAAACATTTATAAAGAAGTTGAGTCATTTTTTCTATAGTGCCCCGATAATATGATGACTTTGTCATAAAGCATTCTAACACATTATCATACGTTGACATCTTCCTAAAGCCCAGGGATAAAAAAAAATATTTTTGGGGTATTTTCTATTGTGATGGTGAATTCGTTGTTGGAAGTTCTATTATAAGTTTGGATCCATGATTTTCAAATTAAAAAGATGATGTTGGAATTACAAGTGGGAAAGGAGTAAACTTCTAAGGTGGGATGAATCAAGAGTTTAAACTAGGACCCATAAAATTTTCACCTTTCATACATCACATGCATAATAAACTGAAATAGCATATAAAGCATATGCATCAATCATATAAACATGTAATCAAAACACACACTTAACACTAGATATGATTACCCAAAAACCCTCCAAATGAGAAGGTAAAACTCAGGTGGGATGACACTAACAATCTTCACTACTACAACAACGAAGTGTATCCAAGTAAGGTTACAATGGTTTGACCATGAATCATGATCTACCCTATAAAAAGTCTACCCTGTTAAATGCTTACAAAGGCTATTAAGCCCCACCTTGTTAGAGGATTTCAACACCTTGTTAGAATGTGCCTTTTTAGAGGACTTCAACTTACAATTAAGTAAGCACCATGTTAAAGGATTTTATATAGCCTATTAAGACTACTATGTTAAGAGATTTAACTGAAATCACCTGTCAAAATGTCTCAGCATAGATCTTGTGGTTGGCACTTGCTTGCCTGATAATAGATCACCTCTATCCAATCTCTAATTAATCCTTCACAATATGATGTATCAATTTTGTATCCTCTATCCTCTATTCTTCCCTTAACCGATTCTGCAATTTATTCATATTGCTAAGTCACCTTGAATGCTCTACAAATTGTCTTGTTTGCTCCTTGAATTTGATCATTCACCCCTTTGCAATGCTCTCAAATCTATTAAAAATGTATGGTTTTTTTCTCCTTAAGAAGACTTAGGTGGCTTAGGGTTAGGTATGAATCTACGACTGAGATTCATCCATTTTTCCATTTAAACCTTCCCATTTTTTTGATTGGTTGCATGTAATTGCATACGGAATCTACATGTAGATTTTTTCTTATCTCTAAAATATCAAATCTATCCTTAGGTCAGTCAAAAAATGGTTTACATAGTTGTTTTTGCCATAACAAAGAAACATTTCCAATCTGTGTTACTCAGCATATGTAATCTCTAATGCTCGACATACGCTATTCTGACTTGGCACTTGAATCACTCGACATGGTCTATTTGCTTGGCACTTGAGTGACTTAGCACTCATTGCAACTCAGCATGATTAATATTTATATGTTGTACTTGGCATGCGTTACTAGTTCGGCATGAACTAAGTAAATATCTTAAGTGTGTTGACACTCAATTGTCAAAACCAATCTGAGATCAACAAATACATTCCTCTACACATTTCAAGGTGAGTAATTTATTATTCATTTAGATTTTTAGTCTAGACCTATTTCTATATCTTAATTTAGTTGATTGTATATATTTAGTGCACCTAGATCTATCTTACTCTTCTCTTTAAATCAATCAGCTAAATTGTACATCTATATTTACACATCTTAAATCAAACTTTGCATTGCATGAAAGAGTACTTACTTTCATACTTCCTTAATATAAATTTGTTTAGCATAGGCATCCCTTTATCCCTTTAGGTTTTTCTAATCTAACTTGATTTAGATTGAGAATTATGTTTGGAAGACCCTATTTTTATTTTATTGAATTTTAGTGAGTAAGTGGCTAGTTAATGAGTTCAACTCACATATTTTATATTGTTAAATTAATTAGCAACCTCATTTGCACCTTTGAACATTTTGGTGAACCCAACTCATACCCATTTCTTGGTGTTCAACTACTCCTTTGCATTAGGTGTTTACCTTATTTTTTGTGATCTTGATGCCCTATACCTATTCCTTGGAGTTGGATCATTCTTCCTTGAAGGTCTCCATTTTCTTATATTTTTTCACCTTCTTTTGGTGAACCTGACACATCACTTCTTTGTAACTTTGAAGTTAGATTTAGCAATAGTTGTGTGGTTATATCTCACTTTTTATGGTCTTTGTTACATTGATATTTGAATGGTTAGATCTCATTAGAGTTTCCTTTTTAAATCTCCTCTTTTATGAGATTAATTATATTAAGTCCAACCTCTAGTATTCTCATTAGGAGAATCATAGACTAGTGGTTCTTTTGATCATGATTCCTCTTTTCTTCCCAAGACCCATAATTATACTAACATTTTTCCTCAAGACCTCATTTCTATCATAGAACATAACTCTTCTCACTCTTCCCATGACAAATATGAAGCCTTAAGAGTCCCTCCTTACCAATTTGATAAGCTCTCTCATGAGTTTTCTAAGTTGGAAAATGTCTTGTGCAAGAGAACTAAAACCCTAATAGTGTTACCGCTGTTGAGACTATTAAGAAGCTTATTACTTGTGATGATAATAACATCTCTATCTTGCATGGTATATTTAACCTTAATCACACTCATTCTAAGCCTTTGATTTAATGTTCTTAAGAGTTAGGATATAGTCCTCTTTCTATAACTTTCAAACCTTTGATTCCTATTTCTACTACTCTTCCTAGCATTCCTACTTATGTTCCACCTCTCATGAAAACTTATACACAAGTCTCTAAACCTTTAAGTATTGCTCTTCATAACCCTTCACTTCCCTCAAATGTTCCTCCTACTTCCATACCTTTTTCATTACCATCATATCATGTCATTCCTTTCATATATTCCAATCCTCTTCCCATATCTTCCAATCCTTTAACAAAATCTTTGCATTTTCCTTCTACTTCCTAGAACTTTTTTACTACATCCAATATGTTTATGCCTACTATTGTGTCTTCTAATCCTACCATTAATAGTTTGGTTTAAACTATCAATGCTTGGAAACAACAAGTGGCTACATTTACTCAATCTAAGTACAATATCCTTACATGTGACATTGCTAATCTTCTTTACTTAGACATCCTTCGTGTTTCTATCTCGTAACATGTTGAGATACCTCATCTTGAGACTTATAATGGTAAGGATCATTATGTGATTCATGTGAGGACTTTCCAAACTATATGTAATGATGTTTCTTACAACTATAGGCTCAAGGATAAGGTGCTCACATGTACTTTTAGGGATACATATTTGCAATGATATTTCTTTTTACCCCCTTATTCTTTTGACTCCTTTTCAAATTCCTATCAATACTTCTATTCGATAATTTCAAACAACATTGGTCCTGAAATTTCTTTGACTGATTTAGTGCATTTTAAGTAAAATGTTAAAAAAAATTAGTGACCCCATTGGTAGATTCAAACATGCTCGAATATCTTATCTTATGCCAAATCATGATATTCAACATAGTTTTATTTTGAATTTGCAAGAAGACATTAGAGATAGTATTATCCTTATTGAGTATACTTCATTTTCACATCTTTGTGCAATGCTTCACCATTATCGGTTTCAAATGAGCCAGCTTGAGAGATCTAATCTATTAACTCTTTTTATTGTTGATAAGAGTGACATTGTTGATCACCAAAACAAGATCTCTAAACATATCAACTACATCAAAATCTACATATCAAAAAACATGATGATCAAATGGCTACTACATCTAAACGTACAACTATTTTTCCCTTTGTATATCATCCTAATCATAATTACACTCCCTTATCTAAATCTTTACCTATGGTGATGGAAATTTTGATTCATGATAACATTCTTAGACTTCCTCCTATATGTCCTATTAACACTAGAAAACCAATACCTAATTCATTTGAACAAAATGTTTTTTCTCCAATACCATCGTCAACCTAGTCATGATACTCAAAAGTGTTATGCTTTGATAAATACTATTCAAGGTCTTATTGATTCCAATGCTATATTTTTTGATGTTGAGGTTAATAGTATTAATAAATATATCACACCTAATTAGAATTTGAAAATCTACACCAATCATTTTCCTTCACATTCAACAAATGTTATTAATCAAACTTCTTCTCATATTACTAATATTATCTATGATGATAAGGTAGAATAAGTTAATCATGTTGAATCTCAACCTCAACCTCTGATTTTACCTTTGCCCAAACCTAAGCCTTCACTTCATATCACCTTTGATTATACTCATATGTTCAAAGTTTCAATGGTACTCTTTAAATCACTACTAGGGTTGATTATATCATTTCTCATAGTGTTGATTGATCCCTCTTCATCCATGAATATTATCATTGAAGGGAACGTTTTTAATAAAGGATTGCATAAGGATACCTAGGATGCATCTAGTGTTTGGCTTCAAACTTTCAATTATTTTATTTATCATTCTCAAGGTTCTATTAATCTTATTGTGACCCTTTCTTGTAAGGTTGTGCATACTACCTTTGTTGTTATTGGTTAAGCTTGCTTTTTTATGCCTCTCTTTAGTGTAGTTTGTATCCTCTCCTATTCATAAGTGCATAAAATTTCACCATAAAGGAGAAATTTTCACCACTGATCATTCTCTTTATAAACCCTTGTTCCCTCAAGACTGTTTTGAGGTAGATATCTATTGGTCATCTCTCCCTTAGAAACTACCTAACTATCTTGATCATCTTTATCAATCCTATCAAAAAAATAAGGTAGAAAAGATTCTTGAGCATATCCTTCCTAAGAGTGATCCTCTTGTAGTTTTCTTACCTAGCCCATTTATTCCTCCACCTACCACTCCTCAAACTATAGTTGTTCCCTCTTTGGGACCTATAATCATTGATCCTAATCCTTTAAGTTTATCTTCTTAAATCATTCACAATCAACATGCTTAGAAGTGTCACATGATCCATCAAGATAAGGCCAAGGCCCATGCTCTTAATTCTCTAACTATGTCTTCATCTCAATTTTATCCTTCCTTTGATCAACCCATTCTTGAGACTTTCGAATAAATTGATCAACATGATGATTCTATTCATATTTTAGATTATATTAATCTTGATATGGAAGAAACCCTTGATGATTCTAACGAACATGTTCATGATGATGAATACAAAAATATTGATATGTATTATGATTTTCCTGACATGATTTCTATGTAGCTAACACTCACTCCTAGTGACAAGCATAGTGACTCCCACCAAAGTTCTTCCTTGGATTTTGGTTGTGGTTCCTATTATGTTGGGTGTTGTCCTTCTTTTGCTTCACCCACCTTTCCCTAATATTATAGACTAAGATGAGGGGGAAGGGGATAAGCTTCAAGTGGACTTATCTAGTATGTTAGTCTTTGTGCATTCATCTTGTATTTCCCTCATGTGTGCTCTTTGTTAAAGGTTTTGTCTAGACTACTTTGGACAGTTCTTGTCATTATGTTAGCACAAGATGATAAAGTAATCAAACATGTCATACATCTTCTTCTATTTGTATATTTTTTCATATATATGTCATTACATGTTATGATGTATATGTTTTATAGTTCTAACTTATGCCCTTATCTAGTCTACTTGGATTCTTATGACATGGTTGCACTAATTCTTCTCAGTCTTTATGTTGTCATCCCCAAAAGACTCTTCTTTTTATCTCTTACATATCTTTCCTCCACTATGTTGTAGTTCTACTTACTTTGGGTAATGATGGAATTTCATATTTTTTTAATATTACATATTATCATATAATCATACAGACCCCAAAGTTAGCAGATGCCTTCATGTTGTCTCTTGAACATTTGTTAATTTCCCTTCATGTCTTCTCTCTCGTGGGTATTTCATAGTGGAAATGTTTCTAGTGTATACATGTACTCTTTTGTTAAATTCATTTTTTCTATTAAGGAATTTCCAATCTATTCAACACATGGTTATATACTTTAATCACTTATGAATTCACACACTTTGACATTTTGGTTTCTTCTATTGAACTATTGACAACTCATGGGGTTTGATATTTGTTATTCTTTTTGGATCTTTCTTTGGACTAATAATAGTCTAGGAGACTCTATCCTTTCTTTTGATCCCTCTTTGTATTACTAACAATTTGGGAGGCTTGATTTTTTTTTATCCTTCTTTGGACTATTGACAATTTGGGAAGCTTGGTCTTTTGTTTAATCCCTTAAGGACACACGCATCCTTATGCATAGGTTGTCTTTTTTATTTTCTTTTTTGGACATGAAGTTCCTTTTATGATGAATACTTTTGATGAATTGACTAGAATGCTTCAAAAACTTGATAAACCATTGAATTCATAATGTATGGGTTGACCATCATGCCAGCCCATTAAATGCATCTATTGTTGCAACGCAACTTTATTTTTTGTGTACTTCATAATAACAAACACAAACCTTATTGGTAAAGTTTGATAGATTTTTTTCTTTTTTTAGTAACATATCTCTTTTTATTATTCTACAAATGGTAAAGACTCAATTCTATTGGGGGCTTCATGGTTTCTTTGTAAGAAATTTGTTCAGCACTCCCCTCAGGATTTGTGACAAGGGATTGACCTCCTCCTATGTACTATATGTTGAGTGGTTGTATCGAGCATTGAAAAGTCAATCTTTTGGTGCAATGGCAACCCCACTCTAACAAATGGTATCAAAGCTTGGTCATAGGTTTGAATCCTTAAACCCTAGAGTAACATTGAGGGGGAGATTGTTAGAACTTTGTTCATGACTCCTCTCAGGATTTGTGACAAGGGATTAATTGCCTCTTGTGTACTACAAGTTGAGTGGTTGTATTGGACATTGACAGATCGGTCTTTTGGTACAATGACAACCCCACTCTAACATTCTTCATCTCTTTAATCATGATGAGATCAACTTTTTAATTTGATCTACTTTACTATGCATTTGAGGCAACTCATACTTCCACTAAAGTGAAGACTAAATGTATCATCTTAAAATAGAAGCACCCATCATTTAAAACCTTTTTGTTGGAAAGGTGTGTACTAAGAGTGGGGGGGTAAATAAGTATCACAAACACTTTACCAAATAAATTTTTTAAACTGTAAACTCAGGTCTATAGTCTACTTTACCAATAACATTCATTTACTTATTAAGTGTTGTAATGATTTAACTTATTTACTGATATGCTGAAATATAAAATAGTAAACAAATAAGCAAAACAAAATCATTCACCCACACATACCTATTGGAGATATAAGAGGACTAACTAAGATGGGAGGGGTGAATCAGTTGCCATAAAAATAAATCCTTAGATGTCAATACAAATCAAAACGGATCTCTGTTGTAACTCAGTAAACACACAGGAAAAATGTTGTAACTCGATAAACACTAAAATAACTCAACAAATGCTTAACATGAAAATCTTAAGATATTATCTTTGTTTGATGTTACTTTAACTTATTTGCGAACACATAAAATAAATAGCATGAACAAAATTGACACCAAGATTTTAATGTGGAAACCCAATTTGGGAAAAACCACCAATCGCAACTAGATACTGATTTTTTTTCACTCTTCTGAAGTGAGCCTTGTTAGGAGCCAACCTTGTTAAAGGTTAAAAAACATATTGTTAGGTGTGATCCTCTTAGAGGATTTAATCACCCTATTAGGAGTGGTCTTTTTAGAGGTCTTTAGACAATTCAATAGAAATGTCACCTTGTTAGAGGATTTACAAATAGTTGTAAAGCCAACTCTGTTAAGAGATTTAGACCACTGCTACAATGGTTAGAGAGTAATAATGAGATGACATGTTTTTTGATGCAACTAAATTGTTGATTATAGATCTCAATTATGGCTTGTATACTTGATCCTTCATAATCAAATGTATCTTTTCATCTCAACAAGGATATTTTGCTTACCCTTCTAATTTGCTTCGTCTAAGCATCATCAAATTTTCAATTATGTTCCACACATTCAATCCTCAACTTGACCTTATATTTATATCTTACACATTGTCAATTCAACTTGAATATAATTTAGAATAATTAATATTCATCTTCTCAGTTGGCTAGAACCAACAAACAATTCAATTTAACTCAATATGCCAAAACAAGAAAATCTTTCATTAGCCAACCCTACTCGATAAATACTAGCTCAAAATGATTTTCTTGTGTTAACCAAGTGAACTTGGTTAACACTACATATTCACAAAGTTCCTTTGATAACTGAGTGAGCTCGGTTAACACTAGTTCCATCCAACATTTCCTTCATTAACCAAGTGAGCTCAATTAACACTCAACTTCTACAAACTTTACTTTATCACCTAAGTGAACTTGGTAGACACTATCTTTTGAACTAGGCAAACTCTAGAATGCTTAGCAAACATAGAAAACTATCTTCAATGCCCAAGTGAGCTCAACATACACTAACTAGCAATGATATGACATTTTGTGTAACATCAAAGACAATACACAATTAATCAATTATTTTCAACAATAACACCATGGTTTTTGGTCTCACAGAAAACATTGGTTAGAGGGGGAGAAATATAGTGGGGATGATACCCACAACTCTTGACTACGTCAAAAATTATGTTTGGTTAAGAGATACATATGTCACCTTCCAAGTGACTCACCCTATTAGGAGTGACCAATACATTCTTAGATGTATCTAACAGTCACGTTAGGAACTACTCTATTAAAAGATTTAATCACACTTATCTTGTGTTCACCTTGTTAGAGGATCTATAATAAGTCATGTTAAACACTACCTAGTTAAGGGATTTTACATTAACTTGTAGAAATTGTTATTTATTATAACAAGAAAGTTCTGACTTGTAAATGCTTTCCTCTGAAATCTTGTTAGATCCCTTCATCATTGTCTTTGATTTATCTTTGTAAGATGTGTGTACTATGATATGTGATTACAATTTGATTCTACATTATCTCAACTACTCTTAACTTTTAGCGACCTTAAATGTTCAAATTTAATCTTCTTCTATCTTTCTTTCAACTCAAAAAACATTCATGGCCTAATTAGGGTTTTCTTCACCTTCTTCTTGACTTCATCACATCAATTTTACCATCTTATGTCATCTCTAAGCTGAAATAAAATTTATTTTGTTTGTCCATCTTTCCTCAAAATCTGCACTTAGATCTTATCATCAATCTCCATATACGGTTTTAGTCTTTACAACTTTCCATGTATATCACTTTATATTTTATCTACCTTTAATGAATTTGATTATAAAAAAATTGGTCTGACCATTTACCAAAAAATTGTTCTTTTATGTTGTTTCTCGATTAGCTTTACCTCACTGATTTTCCTATTTACTAATAATTGTAGTTTACCAATATTAATCTAACTTCCCTTTAAACTGATTAGGTCTTCATGTATCATTTGTACTAATAATACTCTAGTCTTCTAACAATGTTATTGATACCTATTTATCCAATTTGTTGATAAATTTTCTTCTTGTTGATAGTGTGTAACTGTTGACTTGTTGTTTTTACCTCTCCACCTATTTGATTAACTTATGCATAATGATTATTCCTTTGTAATCACCAAAAACACCATCAATTACCATTGTATGATTTGTTAATCAACATTTAGAACCTTTCCTTTAGTATCCTTATGGACCATGGATAAATTAATGTGCAATCATCTCTCTCTCCCATTATGCCCCTTATCTCCTACTTTCATTAATGCAATTTATGAGACCTCAGGGTTGGATCCCTATGGACCAACTCTAGAATAGGTTGACATGGTCGACCTCTTCTACAATAGGTTGACCTCTTCTATAATAGGTCAACATAGGTAAACCTATTCCATAATAGGTTGACCCAGGCCAACCTATTCCCTAGGAATTTTAGATCTTTGAGCTAGTTTTGTCTTCAGGTTGTAATTTGTAAAAATAGGTGACCCCATTGTCTTGATTTTTTTTCATGCTTGAAAACTTGTATAAAAGGAAGCCTAGGAAGCTCATATTAACATGTATGAAAATCATATGACATCAAGAAAATCTAAAGACATCCACAAACATTCGAGCAAGAAAATCTTCATCAAGCATTCAAAGCATTTAAATATTCAAGGATCATTTATAAGCATTTCCTTTTTAAGATCTAGAATTTTTTTGCTATCAAGGGAGGAGATCTATATAGGGGCATTCATCATCTTCTTCATCAACTCACATTTACACATGGCTTCATTGATGTCCTCATCTCCAAGTTTAATCAATTTTTATTGATTAAAGGTTCTAATATCCTCTATCAACATGACTCTTGGTGGTATCAAAGATAAGGCTCCAATTTTTTTTGCTTTTGTAGCTTTTAATGGGTATAATTGGTATTTAGTTGGTTTGAATTATTATGGTTTATCATTCAACATTGGGATATTGATACTTGTACTCATAATGATTCTTTGACTTTTGCAAACTTTCCACACTTCAACTATTTTTCAAAAAGTTATTTCTTTTGTATGTGTAGGGTTTGCAACTAGATCAATCTGATACCTTCAAGTCCTTTATGTACGATAAATGACTTATCTAGATTGCAATGCACACTTGATATTTGTTTCCATCATATATTTATGAAATAATACAAGAATGATAGAATAGACAATCCTATATATAGTAGTCAAGGGTGTTCAATGATTATCTATATGAAACATTAAATATGTTTAGCCGACAAGAATTTTCTTTACCAATGTTAACTTTGTTGCTAATATTCTTCATTTTGATAATTTGTCTCTTTATCTAATAACATAAAAGCATAATTTTTCTAATATTATGACTCTAAAATAGTTAAATTTTGTCTTACTTCTTGTGTTATATTATTCTTATCACCAATACAATTATTTATGCTAATAGATGTTATAGTTCAAATGATCTAAGAGACTAAGTGATCATTTTAATGAAATTCAAAGTCCCTAAGAATTTACTTACTTTCTTAGTTGGTAGATGGATTCCCCATTCCTAATAAAAAAGGGTCTTCAATTGGAGTTGTATCTTCATTCTTATTTACCTAGATTTTCTTCATTTCTTCTCTGACTTGCTCTTTATTTGCAATTCTATTTCCTTTGTTACTCGGTAGAGAATCGGTATCTGTAATTATATGTTGCATGACCAAATTTATGACAATTATAACATGTAAATCTCATTTCTCTCCAAGTTTCAAAGCTTCTTACATTATCTTTTGATTTGCATTATGATGGTAGATGTTCTTATTTTCCACATTTGAAACACATATAGGATTTATACCTCATTTTCTCATATAGTTCACTAATTCATTAAACTTCCTTATTGGTGGCATCTTGGTTCTAAATTCCTTCACTTTATATCCATAGTGATTGTATTTATAACAATATCTAGTAAATATTTTCTATGGTGTCCTACTAACTATTCTAGATCTACACTCATAGGCTTCAATACCATACTTATTACAGTTGTAATAGTAACCATTAAAAGATGTTCCAGTATTCACTTGTCCGCTTCTAAAAATATTTTTTTATGACCAAACTTTCCACAATTGTATTAGGTAGGCTTATAGGGACTCTTACCTTTGTTGGATTCTTTAGGGCTCTATTCTTGTTGTTTAGTTCCATATTTTGATGACTATCCAGTTTCAAGTTTGTTACTGTTAGTATATCCTAGTTCTTTTGTATCATTGGGTTTCCTCTTATTTTAAAGTTTCTCAACAATCTTCTACATGCGTTATTTAAAATTTGTGAGTCTCTCATTTATATCCCTTTCAACTTTTAGATTATTCTTTAACTCTTCATTCTCTTACTTTAGTCTCTAATTTTCTACTTTTGATTGCAAGTTCATGTCACGTATCCCTTCTGACTATTGAATTCATGCTTGGATCTCATGTCTTTGTCTCTGAAAAAGTGAATATATGTTTCTAATTGTTTCTTTAGTGATTCTCTTTTCTAATTCAAGGAATTCTTTGCACTTTCAACATCTCTCATTTTTTCCAATACTTCTAACATTCTTAGGATTTGACCTTCTTGTTCTTTCTTCATCTAGCCAATATCTTCAAGTAGTTCATTATTCTTTCTCAATAAATTGGAAATAGAAACATCATATTCCTCTAAATTAATACTTCTCTTAGATAATATTTCAAGGTCATTAAAGCTTATTTATAGTCATTCTGATAGTTCCTTCCTTTTTGCAAATGAGGGCTTCATTGTTTTTCTGAGATCTTGTATTTTCTCATTATCATCTTCCAAGGCTTCTTTTAGTTTTTTTTGTACTTGTAACTTTCCATTATCTCATATCTACTCTCAAAATATTAAAATTTTCTTTGATACCAATTATTGGAAAGATTTAGATCAGATACAAGGGGGGTCAATCAATACCACACAGTTTTTCACTATTTAACCATTTAATCATAAAATGATTCTCTTTCATCAATATATGTTGTATCATCAACTAATTTATCAATGTGGAATATAAATTTGTCTAAGTAATAAACATGTAACATGAACATTCTCACAGATGACGCATAACTTTAATATTTTTTTCTCATAGAAAACCATATTTAGAGGGAAAAATTGTGGGGGGTGGTACCCACAACTCATCACTAAAATAATAAGGTGTCTAGTTAAGAGCTTAAAATAATGTCATCTTTTGAATGAATTCACCCTATTAAGAGTGATTGATACCCTATTAGAAGTATCTACAATCTTATTATAGAATATTCTGTTAAGATATTTTATCCCACTTATGTAGTTTTCAACTAGTTAAAGGATTTAAAATAATTTCAAACTAGAACTTCTAAGTCTAGTTAAAGACTACCAAGTTAAAGGATTTCACAATCTTGTTGCTAAATTGTTAGGACTAAATCATTCAATGGTTTTAACTTGTGATTGCTTAATGATTTTGTAACTTTGTTCTTCATTTTTTCGTACTCCATGTTCTCTCTCATGTCATCTCTTTTTTTTGCTTATGCTTGATTGTGTGTGTGTGTGTGTGTGTGTGTGTGTGTGTGTGTGTGTGTGTGTGTGTGTGTGTGTGTGTGTGTGTGTGTGTGTGTGTGTGTGTGTGTGTGTGTGTGTGTGTGTGTGTGTGTGTGTGTGTGTGTGTGTGTGTGTATTTCATGCTTTCCTAAACCTAATTATGGTTCTATGATACTTTTTCTTGAATCTTCCATAAACCATATTGTCCTTAGATGCCATCCTCAAAACTTGCATTGTTGTCCCCAATAAAACTCCATTTTCATTCGCTAAATCTTCCTTGAATTTGTCACTACTATCACTTCACCTATTTGTATAAACCATTTTTCTGAATCTTTGACTCATGTCCTTTAATTCATAAATTTTCTAGATTCTATGAAACTCCTTTGGTGTTTTTCAAACTTGTTCCTTTGTTTAAGGAAAAAACGAAAGCACTTTAATAGGTAGTAGGCCTCCGCTTTTTATGTCTAAAGCATCCAAATATGTGTGTGGGGAGAAGGATAATCTTTAATTATGATTCTTTCTTAAATCTATATTAGATTATCAAGGCCCAAATGAAGGAAGGGATGCCAATGTCGAACTCAAATTATCAAAAGGAATGCATTACAAAGAAAATAAACTTTATCCCATGTGTGATAATGTGTATGGAAAATTGAACTAATTGACTAAGTAATATAAATCTAGATGTCAAAAATACAAAATCAACCCACTAAATTATGCTAAAATTATGAATGTAAGTGAAAGATGGAAGACTCCCCTTGAAATATGTAGAGGAAAGTGTGTTTTTTCTTTGAAAAGTATGGATATGGACCTGGGACTAAAGATATGTCTATAGATCTCTAAACAAAATAGAAATCTAGAAAAACCCCAAAACTACTTTTTTGACTAAGGCTCAAAGAAAATTTTGACTTGGTGAAAATCATTTCGAACACTTTTCCATGAAGTCATTGTATTCCTGGGGTACTAGAACTAGATTGACCCAGATTTGTTGTAAAGATTTCAGTGAGTAATTTCCATATTTACAACCAAAAAATTTCTATCTTGCTCCTACACACAGTAAATTTAGATTTCTATTTTTGGGTGGATGAGGGCTTGCCTTGATCAAGCTCTAGATTGAGGAATCAACCTTGAATTGAAAATGTAAATGTATGAAAAGAAAATAAGATAAAAGTAAGTATTCACCTTGCTTGTAAAAACCCTTGTCAATAAAGATTTTTTCTTTTTGTATGTTGTAGATGTTAAATTCAGTATGTAAGATGTAGGATATATCCACAAATAATAATGAATCTACTATAACCACATCATAGAACCATGGATGTAAATATGCATCAATGAAGAATATGATGAATGTCTCAATGTAGATCTCCTCCCTTGATGGCCAACAATATGCTTCATCTTGAAGAGGAAATTCTCATAAAAGGATCCTTTAATACTTGACAAAACTTGCTTTCTTGGATTCTTAAATGTCTTGAACCCTTGAATTGCTTGATGTCTTGTCTTCTCAAAAAAATGTGGATGTGAAAATAAAGCACACAAGCCTCTTTATATACTATATTTTAGGTAGGAAAACAATACAAGTAGACTTGAAAGTATGAAATTAATATTTGGAACCACAAGATATTTTGGGCCTTGTGCCTCATAATCACCCGAGAAGAGGTCAACCTATTCTAGAACAAGTAAACCTGAGGTGGGCCTCCTCTAGAATAGGTGGACTTGAGGTTGACCTCTTCCAGAACAAAAACAAAACCTAGGTCGACCTATTCCTGAAGAAGGGAAGAGGAAGGTCCTCTAAAAGTCTAGGAGGGAGTTGAGAAAGATTCTATAAAAGGTGGAAGAAAAATAGGATAAATAGAACATTAAGCACAAATCAATCCATGGTCTAGGAAATCGCTATGGGATAGGTGCTTAAAGGTCTTAAAATATGGGTGCTTTAATTTTAAGATGGTGCATTTACCCCTAGTTTAGTGGGATTATGAGTTGCCTCACACTCACAATAATGTAGATCAAAAGTAAAGAGTTTATCTTATCATGAGTTAAGAGATGAAGAAACCATCAAGATCCTAAGAGACTTGAGCCTTCATCATATCCAAAATCACAACAAGAGAGATTATATTACAAAAGGGGTGTAGTTACTCTCCCAATAAGGTTTATGTTCTTTATTGTGAACCAAACAAGAAAAAGAAAAGAAAAAAGGTGTACTACTATAGGAGATGGTGTTAAATGGTCTAGCAATTGTGTGTGGCATGCTAGTCAATGCATCAAAGATGAGTTGAATGGTCTAGTAAGTGTGTGTGATATGCTAGGAAATCCATTGAGGAATTCATCTTTAAGGGAGTTCCATTTCACAAAAAGAAGAATAAAAAATGACCTAGGCATAAGAATGCATGTGTCTTTAAGGGTTCAAAACCACATCAGGCTTCCTAGACTATTAATAGTCCAAAGAAGGATCGAAAGAAAGGATCATGCCTCCTAAACTGTTAGTATTTTAGAGAGAGATCCAAAGGGAACAAATAAAGACCAAACCTCTAAGAAACATCAATAGTTCAAAGAAACATAAATAGTTCAAAGAAACCAATAGTTTGTGAAAAAAGCGATAAAGTCACAATGCATAGATTTGAGGATATCCCATAAATCATACCAAACGTACAAGGCTAAAGTACTCTAAGCCATTCTCATAATATATATTTGCCAGTCCATAATTACAAGCAAAAAATGAGCATAGTGTATGCCCCCCCCCCCCCCCCCCCCATTAAAGTAATTGCAACTACCTTGATGGAAGAAATGACTTTAACAAAAGTGTATGTTGACATTAAGGTCAAATCATTTATCAATTAGAGACTTAACACTTTATCATTTTATTTACATTGCGACCAAGCTCCATATGTAGAAAGAAGAGTATCCCGAGCTTCACAGTGGCTACCAAGCATTTGAGATAGAATGTAGTGTAAGTCATGCTTTACAGTTGCTACTAAGCATCACAGGTAGTCTTACAGTGTAAACTAAGCTTAGCAGAGTCTACCAAGCTCCATAAGAAGATATCAATTGCTACTAAGCTTCATAGAGTCTACCAAGCTCATTAGTGTAATTGATGAAGATTTTATTGTTAATCAAGCTCTATAGTGTCTACTGAGTTTATCAATGTCTACCGAGCTATAGTGTGTTAACCAAGCTAAAGGAAGATAGTGTTGACCAAGCTATAGTGTCAATTGAGCTCTTTAGTATCTACCAAGTTCTTTAGTGTTTGTCAAGTCACCAACTGCTAACCAAATTCAAGCTACCCCCAAGTGATCAATGTGGACCATTTAATTAGTGCCATCCGAGTGGTAGAACTTGCCAAGTTGATAGTATTGTTGATTGTGAGAACATCACCTAAGTGGTCTTCAAGACCCAAGTTTCAGTAGTGGGCCAACTTGGTGAATTATGATGAATTGGGTATTGTAGTTGACTCCATAAGGTAATTAATTTGATTAGTATATATGTAATGCATTATATCATATCTAAGTATTTAAGAGAGTAACAAGTAAGAAGCATATGAGTGTAAATTAGAAGAAGGCTACAAATAGAATACAAAGAAGCAAAGGCTCATCTATCAAAAGAAGGTGATTAGTTTACAATAAAGGAATCTCATTCAGCAAATAGAGTTGCAAATCAAAGATCTACTATAGTTGCTACCAAGCATCACAGGTAGTGTATAGTGTAAACTAAGCTTAGCAAAGTCTACCAAGCTCTAGAAGCATATATCAATTGCTACCAAGCTTCATAAAGTCTACCGAGCTCATTAGTGCAATCGATGAAGATTTTAGTGTTAACCAAGCTCTATAGTGTCTAGTGAGTTTATCAATGTCTACCTAGCCATAGTGTGTTAACCAAGCTGAAGGAAGATAGATGTAGTGTCAACCAAGCTCTTCAGTATCTACTGAGTTCAACTTACTCCTAATTGATCAAGGTGGATAGTGCAATCAATGTCAACCAAGTGCCAAAGCTTTCTGAGTTGATAGTGTTGCCAAGTGTCAGAACATCACCCGAGTGGTCTTCAGGATCTGACTTTCAACAATGGGTCAACTTGGTGAATTATGATGAATTGGGTATTGTAGCTAACTCCATAAGGTAATTAATTTGATTCATATATATGTAATGCATTGTATCATAAACAAGTGTGTAAGGGAGTAACAATTAAGAAACATATGAGTGTGAATTAGAAGAAGGCTACAAATAGTATAAGGAGAAGCAAAGACTTATCTATCACAACAAAGTGATTAGTTTACAATAAAGGAATCTCATTTTGCAATCAGATATCTACTATTGGTTCATCCTAACAGGTGCATCAGTCAGATCCTCTAACAAGGTGGACAAACGGTCTTGTATAAATCTCCTAATAGAGTGCATACTTAATTGTATTGTTTAAATCCTTTTACAAGGTGGACCTAATAGTCCTTATTGCTCCTAATAGGGTAGATCACCAGAAGTGATCAATTGTAAGCTTTAATAGGCTAACTTTATAATGCAATAATAAAGCTTGTGGGTATCATTTCCACCCCAGTTTTACTTTCTATTTGGAAGATTTTTGGGTAACCAAATATTGTGTCAAGTGTTATGCATGCTTTATTGCTTTAAGTCTTTCATGCATGCAATTAGATTAGATTTTTTGGTGATGATTTAATTGGTGAATTAAAGTATAATATTTTATTGTTTCCTGATTCGCACCCCCCCCCCCCCCCCCCACCCCCCCCCCCCCACCTTAGTCATCTAGTCTATATTACATTTCCAACAATTTTTCAATAGTTTATCACATGATGAAACTATCAGTTGAGGTGTAGTTAGCTTTGCACAGTTTAAAAGCTTTGCAAGAGAATTGGGACAAGACAATGTCTATAGTTTTGAAGGTACATAGTGATTTCCTTTCACATTTTGGTGTTACCTTGTAGATATAAATTATTTTTTTGGCATTTGTGTCAAAAAAGGGGAATATGTAGGCTATATCATAGAAAAGGAGGATTTATATATTCAAAGGAGAAATGTCTATCTAAGGAGAAAATGTGTACAGAAAATATCTACAAAAATAGTTTTGAAAAATCAAAACTAGAGTTAGAGTTTACCAAGCAATAGCAGTAGCAATCAAAACTGAGTTGCAAACACAAGCATGTTGATAGTAGGAGTTTTTACTTGTATTTTGAGTATTCAATATTTTGGTATGATAAGTGTTTTTGTCTCTAATGCCAAAGGGGGAGATTGTTGACATTAAGGTCAAATCATTTTTCAATTAGTGACTTAACACTTAATAAGTTGTTTACATTACTACCAAGCTCCATATGAAAAAAGAAGAGTCTCTTAAGCTTCATAGTATCTGCCAAGCATCTGAGATAGAATGTAGTGTAAGTCATTCTTCACAATTTTTGTTGAGCATCATAGGCAATGTACAGTGTAAGCCAAGCTCAGTAGATTCTATCGAGCTTCGAAAGCAAATATTAGTTGCTATTGAGCTTCATAGAGTCTATCGAGCTCATCAGTGTAATCGATAAATATTTTAGTGTTAATCAAGCTCTGTAGTGTCTATCAAGTATATCAATTTATATCAAGCTATAGTGTGCTAACCAAGCTAAAGGAAGACAATGTTGACTGAACTATAGTGTCAACCGAGCTCTTCAGTATATACCAAGTTCTTCAGTGTTTGCCAAGTCACTAAGTGCTAACCAAGTTTAAGCTACTCATGAGTGATCAATGTGGACCATGTACTTAGGCTCAACCAAGTGCCAGAGCTTGCCAAGTTGTGTCAGAATATCACCCAAATGGTCTTCAAGACCCAAGTTTCAACAATGGGCTAACTTGGTAAATGATGATGAATTGGGTATTGTAGCCAACTCCATAAGGTAATTAATTGGATTGATATATATATGTAATGCATTATATCATATCCAAGTGTGTAAGAGAGTAACAAGTAAGAAGAATATGAGTGTGAATTAGAAGAAGGCTACAAATAGTATAAGGAGAAGTAGAGACTTATCTATCACAGCAAGGTGATCAATTTACAATAAAGGAATCTCATTTAGCAAACAGAATTATAGATTAGAGATCTAATATTGGTTCATCCTAACATGTGAATCAGTCAAATTGCATGCTTAACTGTATTATTTTAATCTTTTCACAAGGTGGACCTAACAGTCCTTAAATTGTAAGCTTTAACAAGCTAAGTTTATATTGTAGTAATAAAGCTTTTGGGTATCATCCCCACCCTAGTTTTACTTTCTATTTGGAAGATTTCTAGGTCACCAAATATTGTGTCAAGTGTTATGAATGTTTTATTGCTTTCAGTCTTTCATGCATGCAATTAGATCAGATTATATGGTGATGGTTTAATTGGTGAACTAAAGTATAAGATTTAATTGGTTCCTGATTCCCCCCCCCATAGTCACCTAGTCTATATTACATTTCCAATAGTGTAAACACATCTACGAAGACAGTTTCCATCGTGAGATGACCCCAAGAGAGTGAACATCAAGGGAAATTAACACATGACAAAGAAAGAGAACATGAAGGGTCTACCAATTTTGGGGTTAGTGTGATCATATGATAAAATGTAAGATTAAATCAAGGATGAAATATCATCATTCCCCAAAGGAAGTAGATCTACAACACAATAGAGGAAAAGAAATGTAAGAGCTATGAAGAAGAGTCTTTGGGCCAACAACATAGAGACCAAGAAGAATCGGTGCTACAATGTTACAAGCAACCAAGAAGACTATAAAATAACACAAGTATGAACAATCACACATGTATAACATAACATGTAATACTATATAGAAGAAGAGAGATATAGACATAATAATGTATACAACATGTTCTATTACTGTATCCTTTGTGCCAATGGATGAACAAGGATCTTCTAAAGAAATATAAACAAAACATATAACAAAGAGAACAACATGGAGGACAAAACAACACGAAAACACAAATGCTACCATGCTAAAGGAAGTCCACTTCAAGTGTTCTATATGCCCCCCCATCTTAATCTGAAGTGCCAGGGGAAGGATGATGACTCACGAGAGGAATGACTTCTAACACAATATGAACAATAGCCAAATCCAAATAAGGAATCTGGTGGAAGTCACTAAGCTCATCACTAGAAGTATTTGTGAGCTACATAAAAAGCATGTTAGGAAAATCATAATCCATATCGATATATTCATCATCACTACTCATTGTGATCACCCAAAAATGGTCATCCAAACTATGAGCCCCCTTTCTATCATTTTTTTCTTAATTTATCCATTGCTTATTCTTGATGAAATCCTCAAAAGTATATTCATTTGATTATAATCAATTGTTTGCCCACTATATCTAAAGTATTTATTTAATTGAGAGAACTTGCTCCCTTTTAATTAAATAAAAGTCCCCAAAGTCCCACTTATCCTAAGTGTGCACATGAAAAGCATTATTCTTATTTTAAAAAATAAAAGAAAAAGGCTTTTCATCTCACATGAGGGGCACACTTTCCAAGGTCGGTGAAATCATTATTCTCCTCCACACATACTTTTTTCTTTTAAAACATCACCATTGATCTCGATTAGGTGAAATTGTTGTGCACATGGATCACTCAAGATGAATTCTTCACCCTTGATTATGCCTCTTTTGCCTCTTAATCTCAACCATCTAAATTTTTTTTAAAGGAGTCTCTCTCCTCATTCTCTCATCTTATCCTTTTGTGATAATATTATACTATAGATTTTCTTGGTTACTTTGGAGCTTTTGAAGGACTTGGAGCATTCTTGCACTTGAACTTGCATACTTTTATTCCCATTTTTGCATCACTGCACTCTTAATTTAGCTTTTCTTATATGCTTTAGATTATCTCACATAGTCTTAACTATGAGGATTTGTAACTCTTCA